>VZRU01012600.1:101033-114568 GCA_013398155.1 Pedionomus torquatus | reverse complement strand
GAGGGATGGAAGGAGATGGGGACGGAGACATCCCACAGCTCCACCCTTCCCGTGTCCCCTGAATGGGGAGGCTGCTCCTCCTGCTCATCCATCAACCCCTGCTCTGGCCACTTCAGAGCCTGGAAATAAAACCTCCTTGTAAATCTCCACCGCAGCCGCTGTGTTTTGGTGGCCGAGGGCCGCGCATTCCTGAGTTTCAGGCCACAGCCACGTCTTCAAGAGCGGAGCCACAAGAGCTTTCTGATGGTTAATTGCTGGCACACTCTCACTGAAAACATGAAACACCCCCCCTGACAAGCCCTGTGATTTATTACTGCCCACTGCAAAACGGAACAAAATCAATTGGCTATTACCTCACTTAGCGAAGGCTTGTCACCGCCTGGGAGCAGGGTGTTAAAAATAAAAGCCAGGCACAGCCCCGGCAGCGAGCCCCGGCGCTGGGGCCGCTCCACCTGCTCGGTGGCCGATAACACCGGGGCAGCGCCGAGCCTGTCGCCGGTGCATCCTCATCGCCGCCGCGCCGGGGCAGCTCCTGCCCCGTCCCCGGTTATTAATGACAGGGATGTCGCTGCCAGCACCCCCGCGCCGTAAATTGCACGAGAGGCAGAGCAACGACAGAACGTTTGTTTACGGCAGAAACGTATGGCGTAATTAATCAAATGGATGCGACCCGGGCGGAGAGGACCCTCCGTGCCCGGGAAGCCACCCCGCGGTGGCCCTGGCAGGGGTGGCTGGGAGTGACCCCAGCAATGCAGGGGTGAGTTGTCTTTACTGGCAGGTAGAAAAGGGCCAGGGATAAGGGACCCCCTCGCCTACATGTGATGGCCATGGTTCTCCTTGCGTCTGGGAGAAGACCACCTCGGTGTGCCCAGCGAAGGCCACTGAACACCTGCCCCATGGCACTGCCCACCTCCACCTGGCATCGCCAACGGCAACCGGTGGCTTCCAAACACGCAGATTTTGGAAGTCACACATGCTACCCTAGAAAACCTACCGGGTACAAAGCCTCTCTAACGGAAACCCGCCTTTATTTCCCAGCTGCCAGGTCTTTTTTCCTCAGCAGGAAAAGGGATTGAGTCAAAAATCCATCGTGGCGGGAGCAGCCGAGATCGGGGAGCGCTGGCACCGCCACTCTCCTGGTAACTGCAACGGGTGCCAGTGCCACCAGACAGCCCCAGTGCCACCGTAATTACTGATGAGGGGCAGAGCCCCGGGAGGGGAGGCAGGGACCCTGCTCCTGCAGATGATTCTATGGTCAGGTTGTGCAGGGTGGGTGTCAAGGGACTGTGTCCAGGGGCACCTGGGGCGCCGGTGGCACCGCAGGAGCTGGCCCCAAGTGGCAGAGGGACGTTCTCAGGATGTTCCAGAAACCGACCAGTCCCTTCTCTTTGCATTTCATGGCCTTTGTTTCGCTCCCAAATCGCTTACAGGCTCTTCCAGTCATAGCGGGGAGACGCTCCTCCCCTGAAGCTCCGAACTGTGCGGAGCATAAAGCGGCTGCATTATTTATAGACTCCGGATAGATATTTCACACGCGGCCTGTCCCGTTCCCAGCATTCCCTCCATTCACAGGTCATTAAGTAGCACTTGCTGACATATAAGGCAATGCCAGTGGAGTGGTTAACTTTGAATATTGCCACCCAGCCCAGTCTTAAAGGATAGTCAGGAAGTAATTGTCCAACCAGAGGGGACAGCTTTTGCCCTGCCAAAGAAAGCTCAGCTCAGAGCATCCATGAAAGCCCCCCTACCACCCCCCCCTCCCCAGCAATCACGTTGTCGAAGTGCTCCCCACACTGCCTGGTCACCACCGTGGTGCCCAGCGGGGACACAAGGGCCACCTGGGACCCTTTAGCATCATTGATGAGCCTGAGAGGGTTTGCCTCCCCCTGGAGTTCACCACTGCCAGCTGAGTTAATCCTCCTTAGGGAACAAAACAAACCTCTCAGACCTTCAGCACAGAGCAGCCCACCCCAAAGAGCCCCCAGGGCAAAAGGAGACCCCAACTGGTTTAACAAGGAGCCCAGCGAGGACAAGAAGAGGTCTCTGATGAGAGCTGTGCTCAGAGACACGTGTCCTGGAGGTGCAGCAGCACATGTTTGATGGCCCTGTGACCACCCCATCCCCAACCTGGGCACACGGAGCAGCCGGTGGCTCCACCGCTGGCCCCAGACCCTGCTCTGGGTGGGTGGACACTGTCCCTGCCCAGAGTTCCCGGCCCCACCACATTCCTGCCCAAAATTAGGGGGAAAACCAGCAGGCACCTCTGCCTCCACCTCAGCGGGCACTTTGGAGTAGCCCAGCAGAGACAATGGCAGGACGTGACTGTGGGGACATCTGTGTCTGCTCCAGGAAATGTTTTGGCATCAAAATAGCAGCAGTGTGTTGTTAAAAAGGAAAAGAAAAAATAAAAACCCCCAACAAAAACAACCCACACCCAAAAAAACCCCAAAACCAACACCACCAAAAAAACCCAAAGGTGAGCACAAAAAGACCTGGGTTATATTCACAGACTGCAGCAGCAGAAGATAAAGCTGAGATTTAGGTTCCCGGGTATCCTGGCACCCTGTTCCACCCAGTCACCGCGCGGTTCTCTTGTGCCATCTCTCCAAGGGGTTGTCCCTTCGCCCGGGGGCTGCCCGGTGGGCAGGGGCAGAGCGGTGGCTCCTGCTCCCCTCCTTGGCTGCTGTGATTTGCATCTCCCCTTGGGTCCCTGCTGCTGACACCTGGCCAAGGAGAGACAGGAAGGGTTGGAGGCCTTCAGCAAAGCAGAAGACCAAAGCTCTACCACCCCTGCATCCAGCCACATGGGTCTCTGCCAGTCACAGGGGTCTTTCCTTTGCATTATTTTTGGGGACCAAACACCACCCCCCCATCTCCATACCCTGCCCTCAGGCTCAGCTTTCCTCTGCCGAGGCCAACAGTGCTGCTGACGGCGATGCTCCAGCTTGTGGCCCAACTAGCCAGGGAGCAAGATTTGGCTGAGACACCTGAAGTTGCTGCTCCAAGGAGAGCTGCAGCTCGACGAGAGCTTCCCAGCTCCAAGCCACCCCGCGCTCCACCACTTCCATTTCAGTCCATGGCACCGTGTGCCGCAGCACGGGGAACCGGGGGGCCAGTGGAAAATGGGGCTCTGAGCTCATGCGTCTTATTTTAGCTCCCCATCCTCTCTGGAAGCTATCTCAGGCATGTTTTGGGAATACAGGCAGGTATTTTTATGAGTAGGATTTGCAAGGGTATTTTCATCTTAGACTTGGAGACAGCTGGGCCTGCTGCCAGGTTTAGGAAGCACAGAGGCAGAGGCAAGAAACATAAAACCAGCAAGAGGTAGGCTTCCCACTGGGGCTTATATTTAGCTGAGAGGAGCAGGAACACTTGAAAATGTCCTGCTGGTTCTCCCTGTGCCAGACGGTCCCTCGGCCGGTTCATGGAGGCCAACCTTGACTGGAGCCAGGAAAAGCAAGGGGAACGTGTCCCGGCTGATGGCACTGGGTCCCACCTGGCACCACCGAGACCCCGGCTGCCCTTTGGATCAACTGACAGCCGTGTGGTGGGTGCAGTAGCCAGTGGCTACCGCCTGTGGCTGGGGGAGAGCTGGGAAGCACTGGGCTGAGCTCGCCGCATGCTCCGGTGGACACGGAAAGATGGGATGGGGGCGCGGGTGGGCTTACCTCCGTGTCGGTGTTTCAGACCCTGCGTCCTGCGGAGTCGGCCAGCTCTGGCACCAACGCGTTGCCGCACCACACACCACGCAGAGGGACACTCTATCAGAGAGTGGAGCAACAGGACAAGGGGCAGTGGTTTTAAACTGAAAGAAGGAAGATTTAGATGAGAGCTCAGGAAGGAATTCTTTACTGTCAGGGTGGTGAGACCCTGGGACAGGTTGCCCCGAGAAGCTGTGGCTGCCCCATCCCTGGAGGGGTTCAAGGCCAGGCTAGATGGGGCTTGGAGCAACCTGGTGTGGTGGGAGGTGTCCTTGCCCAGGGCAGGGGGTGGCACTGGGTGGTCTTTAAGTTCCCTTCCAACCCAAACCATTCTGTGATTCTATGTGGCTCATCTGCCCAAGGCAGGGAATGCCCATGAGGGTACTGGACAGAGGCTGGGGGGTGATGAGCAACTGACCAACAGCCAGCTGTGGAAAACCCTTCCAAGGGGTTTTTAGGTGAACCTTCATGCTGGACCCCACTTTTAGAAGGACCCCCCCAAACCACAGCCAAGCTGTTGGCCTGGGGAGGGGTTGCTGCATGCTGAGTGGGAGCAGAGTGGAGGAGCTGAGCCATCGGGGGACAGGTTCAGCTCTGCACGGCCCCCCTCCACAGTAGGGCAATGTGTGGCCCTGGGGCTGAAGTAGCCCATGATGGGGTGCCCATGGCCATCAGGAGGTCCCCGGGGTGCCATGGGGACGACAGCTGATGGCTGAGGGCCACAGAGCCGGGGAGAAGCACGACCTTGTGGTGACACGGGGAGCACCATGCCATGGGGCCGTGGGGTGGCCGGGGAACATGAGCCCTGCAGCTGCGCAGAGCTTGGCTGGTGGCCCAGGGGCACGGGCAGCCGGTGGCCAGCACAGGGAGCTGCTCCGAGCCACCCCACAAAGACCCTCCCCCCAGGCAGCACGGCCAGAGTGCTCCAAAAACAAAATGCCTTCCTGAGGAAGAAAAAAAAAAGAAAAAAAAAAGAAGAAAGAAGAAAGAAAAAAGAAGAAAAAAAGAAGAAAGAAAAAAGAAGAAAAAAGAAGAAAAAAGAAGAAAAAAGAAGAAAAAAGAAGAAAAAAGAAGAAAAAAGAAGAAAAAAGAAGAAAAAAGAAGAAAAAAGAAGAAAAAAGAAGAAAAAAGAAGAAAAAAGAAGAAAAAAGAAGAAAGAAAAAAAAGAAAAAAGAAGAAAGAAAGAAAAAAGAAGAAAGAAAAAAGAAAGAAAAAAGAAGAAAAAAGAAGAATGAAGAAGAAAGAAGAAGAAAGAAGAAGAAAGAAGAAAAAAGAAGAAAAAAAAGGAGAAAAAAGAAAAAGAAAAAAGAATAAAAAAATGAAAAAATGAAAAAAGAATAAAGAAAAGAAAAAAAAAAAAGAAAGAGACAGCTTCAACCAAGAAATAGCCACAGGCAGGTTTTGTTTTTAAAGCATTTTTATTTTGTTCGTTTTGAATTGAATTTTTATGTGATTTGTTTCACTGGAAACGGACACATTTTCAAATACCATGTGTTCCCTCCTCTCTGCCCGCAGGGGGGCTGGCTGCTGACCCAGCGCAGCGACTGCAGGGCTACACCAGCCCGGGGGGGACACGCACCACAAGCTCTTCATTTTCCCCAGCAGCTTTGGACCTTCCCCCAAGTGAAGAACAGTCCTCAGAAAGGGGGGAGCCTCACCCGAAACACCCACCCCCTCCTCTACCCGGGATCGATTTCATCATACCCGGCAAAGAAGAGGGACAAAGGCTGGGGGAGGCAGAGGAAGAAATATGAAAGTCCCTTCCACCTTTTTTAAAATCCTTTTTAAAATAAAACTAAGTATACTGTCATGCCCAAATCCAATGCAACCCATCCATGAGGTCTCAGGCTAGCACTCGCTGCCCCACCATCCTGCGGCTCCATGGCCAGGTGGCACCAAGGGGGCTTCTCCCTTCCAACCCAAGCTCATGGTGCTCCACCACCTTGGTGGCCCCATCATCATCTTGGTGGCCACCCCCTGCCCGTGAAATGGTGGCGGGCGCAGCTGCACCCATCGGTGGCTGCCACCACGCGAGCACGGATCTACTGATTACATCTCGGCTGTCACGCCACTCAGTGAGAAGCGAAGCTAAATTAGAGCAACTAATTGCACCTCTCTTTGAAACAATCAGGATGACAAATCAGTGGTAATCTCTTCAGTTCTAGAGGGAAGCTATCGCCCCTCGCTTACAAGGATTAATCAGCTTTTCATCAGTGTTATTATACCAACGCTGCCTGAGGAGGAGCCTCGAGGCCACGCTGGCTGGGCTCACACCAAGGGGACACCAAGCTGCTGGTGGAGAAGGCAAGCACTACCAGGTCACTCCCTTCCAACCCTTGTCTGTATGTCACAAGCTATCTCATCCTTTGCTCACTGTGGTGGAGGTTCTGGAGCATCTCACAGGCTATCTCATCCTTTGCTCACTGTGGTGGAGGTTCTGGAGCATCTGGATGCCACATTGGACCAGGGAGGAGGACCAGGGCTGGGCTGCAGGAGCTAACGCCGCTCCACGCTCAGTGCAGGTGGCCCGGGTTGGATGGTCAACATGCAGTGGACACCGGGCCAAGGAACAGCAAGTAGAGTATGACAAGAGGGGCACCAAGGCCATCCTACTGCCGCTGGACCCACGCTGACCAACCCACCAGCTTGGCCAGGGGGCTCAGAGCCATGTGCTGCCAGGACCTGGCTAGCAGAGGACTAGCACCCTGGAGCCAGGACTAAGCTGGGCACAGCAGAGGGACAAGGGGAACAGCCATGGCAGGAAGGAAACCAGTACAGCCACAGGGTTTCTGTTACAGCAGGTGACCGCTCCGTTTCCCACACTCATTTAAACTGTTAGATTTATGTCACCTAACGGGAAGCCTAGAGGCTCAGGTCTTGAGTGCACCCCTACCAGAACGATTCTCTAATACCCAAAACCATCTTAATTACTGCAGCATCGTGTTAGAGATCAGAGAGGGAGAAATAACTGTACAGTATCTCTTCCCTTCTACATAACAAGTTGCAGGAGATGCCTGGAACACCCTCCCCAGGGCACGGTGAGGGTTTGTTTGCTCCACGTGTCCCGGGGTGAGCACCACCAGCAGCGCTCTGGGTCCACCACCCGGGGCTGCTCCAGGGCAATCCCACGCACCCTGTCGAGCTGGAGCTGTCAGCAAGCAGCACTGGTGCCTTTCAACTCTTCACCACCTGCAGTCAGCGGAAAAGCACTCAGCAGCATCCCTCCTTGGCTGATGTTCAACATCCAGAGGACACAGGCTGCTAAGGAGGAAGGACCTGGGCTGGGTTCTCCACTGCTCCTTGGCACGACTGTGTCCAAACACGTCACTTTCTGCTCAACAAAAGCTAAAAGAGCAGCTCTATGGTCTCCCACGGGAACCGATACATCAACTTCTGCACTTCCCCTGCACTTTGTGGCAATCCCTGAGCATTTCGCATCCCATAGATGTCAAGGCAGCGGAGAGCTTTTACTCAAAATGCCAGAGACCTCGTGCTGCACCAAGTGGTGGTGCCCCTTGGCCAAGACCCAGGGGGGAAGGACTCCTGAGGAAAGATACGCAATTCATGATACAAATCCGTGGACAAAACTAACCCAACTTGCTCTTTGTGGACTGGTTTTCTTACTACCAGAGGCTTTCCTCTGGTCCACAAGAGTCCCTCTGCCCAGCCAAGCAGGAACTAAACATGCAAGCATAAGCACGAGATGCCCGAGGAGAAGAGGGAAGGCCACAGTGCTGGTGTTGAAAGCCTCTGGAGACAAATCCTTTCTCCTTCATGTACTGAGATCAACAGCCCCTGGAGCCCTGTATGAGAGGGCTGAAGCCCTGCACGTGGGTCTGCTGTGCCCTGGAAAATCTCTGAAGAGGACACGTGGCATTTCAGTCCCCTGTTTCAGTTTACACAAGCAAACTGAGAAGCCTCTGCCCGGCCTTTCTTGGGGAGTTGCATGAGGATGGACTTGCAGAACCTACACGCTGGACCTTGGCAGGTCTCTGTCCCTTGGAACCCCCAGGGGAAGGGGAGTGGAGCCCAGGGAGAGCTTTGCTGCTGGTGGTGCCCCAGCTGAATCCCTCCATGGGTGAGAAGAATGGGTCACAATCTCCAGCCAGGGCTGAATCCTACCCCTTCACACCCTCACTCCAGAAAACACCTTTGGGAGGTAATCTCTGTGACAGCAGCTGCCTGGTGGTATTCAAACATTTAAATTGGCCCTCCCAGAGTGGCACCATCCCCCAGAAAAATAGTCCCACACCCCTATATACACCCCACCTCGCTCGCTCCACCAGCGTGACCGTGGCACACCTCCCTGTGGGCAAAGGCTGGTTGAAACTCGTGTCCATCCTGTCCCGCCTCCCGCTGGGAGCCTACCAGATCTACTGGGCATCGGGCACGGTGCTTGCTTAGGTGCAGGTCAGCGCCGCTGCCAGGGAGCCTGCCCAGTGCAGCAGCTCCGAGTGGTGGGAAGATGCCCAGCCATGCACTGGGAGATGGTCCTTGGAGTCCAGGAGACAGTCGGCAACCAGGGTGGCGTGGTGCTGCGTGGGGACACTCCTGTCCCAGAGGGCACCCGTGTGGCTCTGGGACGAGTCACCACCTGCAAGGGATGGAGAGCAGATGGGATTAGAAGAAAAATAGAAGAACGTAGAGAAGTCCAGCTCCCAGCAGCTTCAGACCCAGTCCCTGCACAGTCAGGACAGGCTGATATTAGGGAGGGGTCCTGGATCGGGGCCAGCTGCAGCACCTTCCATGGGAAAAATAAAATTTCTAGGGGGCCGTGAAGGACCCCCAGGCCGTGCTGGGGTCCCAAGGTGTCCATTCTAATGCACCACCAGCAGTTCAGCGCAGCTCTCCTTCAGTGACCTTGTGCACAACAGCCCCATGCCGGCTCTGCTCGGCGACAGCACCTCAGATCGCACCCTGAAAACGCAACGATGCGCTTCAGTTACGTAAAGATCTAACTCTTGGAGGAGAAAGGGCTCTCCTTTCCCCACGGCAGGCTTCTTTCTCAGCCTGGAAAAGAGAAGGCTCCGGGGAGAGCTTCTAGCAGCCTTCCAGTATCTGAAGGGAGCTCCAGGAGAGCTGGAGAGGGACTCTTGGTCAGGAAGAGTAGTGATAGGACAAGGAGGAATGGGTTTAAACTGGAAGAAGGGAGATTTAGATTGGATATTAGGAAGAAATTCTTTCCTGCGAGGGTGGTGAGGCACTGGAACAGGCTGCCCAGGGAGGTTGTGGATTCCCCATCCCTGGAAGTATTTAAGGCCAGGCTTGAGAGGGCTTTGAGCAACCTGGTCTAGTGGGAGGTGTCCCTGCCTAGGGCAGGGGGGTTGGAACACGATGATCTTCAAGGTCCTTTCCAACTCTGACCATTCTATGATTCTATGATTCTTAGGGTACACCATGAGTGCTAAAACCACAGATGGGAGGCGCACGGGAAGGCAAACAAGCCAAGCACCAGGGCCCTCCAGAACAGGGAAGCTCCAAGGGCTGAAAACCAGACAAGGAAATGGAAATCTGCAGCACCTGCAACCAGAAGAACTCTAGAACGTGCTTATATACATGCAAATGTACACTGTATACCATCCGTAATTATAATTTCACTTTCCCACTGACGTGTGTGGGCACACACCGAGTATAAAACACGACAGAGAGATATATTTAAGTCATCTTCACGTGCACACACAGGAAGCATCCAGGCAACACATTTCTCAGAGTGGGTTCAAAGCGCTGAACCAGGAGCCACCCTTAAGAACAGCAGAGCCCTCTTTATCTCATCGCCGCTCACCTGAGAACAAGCGCATCCCAACGCTTATTCTTTTCCCCTCTAAACACCAGACACTCTCCTACCCAAGTTGTTGGCATTTGCCTTTCTGCTGCTGGGGCCTCAATGCACCCCGTTTCCTCTGCGGGCACCTTAAATTGCCCCCAGGAGATAAAGAAGGCGGGTTACAAAGCTGTATCTGCTCTGCTCCAGGTGGATTCTCCGCAGATCCCCACTTGCAGCTTTACTCAGGCTGAGTTAGAAACGTCTGAAAGTCACAGCATCCTTCCCGCATGCCATCCCTGGAAGTTTCCCAGCGTATTCCGTAATCAGGGCTCACAAACACCACCCTTCCCTCATGCACGGCGGTTGCTGCCNCCTACCCCCCAACCCCATGCAGTCATCCCTTTGAGTCTTGGAGGTCTGAGTGCTGCCAACTCCTGAAAAATGGCCACCAGGCAAGCTGCTGAGAATAATCAGAATAAGATTGGAAGGTGTCCACATCAATCAATCACTTGTTGACAGCTGACTGGAAGCCCCCACTGTGACCGTGGACAGCTGACCAACTCTGGGCTTAAGCTGGAGTCTAACATTAGCCTGTTTGTTTCGTGTGGGTGGCTTCTGCGTTATGACCTTAATAGTCAATCAATCTTGCCATGAGTAGTCTGCCTGGCAGAAGCATTAATTATCCATACTATTCATGCATTGAAAAGCTTTATCTTCAAAAACTCGGCGTCACTTAGGGAGGAATAACAGAACCCAGTGTATGAAAATAAGCCCGGCCTCGGTTCCTAAAGGTGGGGAGGGGGAAGATAACAGGACAGCAGGGACGAGCTCCTGGGGCTGCTGCGGCCCCGATTGCAGCCCAGGATCGGGGGAGCCCAGGGCAGGGCTTGGCCTGGCTTTTTAATCCTGGTACCTCTTCAGGCAGCGCGGCGGCTGCTGCTCTTGCACCAGCAACTGCTGGAACCGGTGCCAAGAGGAAGACGAGGAGGAGAGATATAAAAGGACAACAAACACACATCAATTAAACCTTGCAAGCTGTTAGTCACACTAGTTAATAAGTTCTTTCTATCTGTAAAGTGCTCTTAGTGACAAATCCTTTAACTGGCACTCAGAGCATTATTATGGCTTTCAAGATGCCTCTGTCTTTCATGTGCAGCTTCTTGTACACATGTGAGTGCTCCCCGTTGCGCAGTCTGTTTACACTAGTTGTGAGAAGACATCATCAAAGCAAACTGAAAGCAACACTAAATGCTTGAGAAAAACAGAATTCATTCATCGCTGCCTGCTCTGAAATGGCCTTTCAGTTTGTTGAAGAGGCAGCGGCCGCGGCGGGGAGGAGACGGGGAGCCAGGCTGGCACGGCCAGCGCTTGGCCTCTCTGGGTCATCCCCACCGAAAGCACCCGGCAGAGGCTGGAGACCCTTCCTGACGGCTGTGACACTGTAGTCACGTCTCCAGTGACAAAGAGTGGGGAGATGCCCATCTCTTCCTGCAGCCAGGGATCCAGGGCATCTGCACCAGAGCTACCACCTCGGTGGTGAGACTCAGAGTGATGCGCTGAGGTCACCTCTCCAGGGATTGTTCCAGGGGTACCCGATGTGATAGACCCCCACCTTCCTGCTGCCACTCCCTTCCACAGCCTCTTCCATTCCTGGTCACCAGCCTCCTGTCCTCCCCCATCATTGCGCATGGATGCATTCATCCTGGCCACAGAGGGACCTGGAGGATGGTGCAGGCTTTGTTTCGAAGAGCTGAAACCAGGCAGAGCTTGGAGCAAGCAAGAGGAAAGGCACCACGCTTGAGAGGGATGCTCCCACCTCACTCACCACCCTGGAGCAGCTGGACGGCCCAATGCTCCAGCGTGATGTCAGGGCAAAGGTCTGTAGGAGCAGAACGGGATGGGGTCACCGAGCCACCAGAGGATGGCACGCCTGCACAAGGCTCTGCAAGGAAGCTCCCCCCGCAAGACTTCAAAATCCTTCCACTTCAGAGGGGATCTGCTGCCCTGGGCATGGAGTGGCTCAAGCTTATTATAGTCTTCACTCACTACTGCAGCAGAAGCAGAGCAAAGATAGCTAAGGGATATGGGCCAGGTTCACTCTCAAGTGGCCGTGGCATTAGCATGGCAAGATGTCCCTATGGGGCCCCACATCAGGAGCCGGCTGGGTGCCAGGACACGTCACACCCCATGTCCCTCACAGCAGAGTCACACTGCCCTTCTCCCTGGGCTTCTCCAGCACGGGGCTGGTCTAACAGAGACCCATGTGCACAATGTTGGGCAGAGAGATTCCTCATTAACCCCTTCTAGAACCACAGAATGGGAAGGGTTGGAAGAGGACTTTAAAGGTCATCTAGTCCAAGCCCCCTGCAGTAAGCAGGGACATCTTTAACCAGGAGGTCTGAGCACAACAAAAACACCACCATAGGTTAAAGATCCACCTGTTCTGCCCGGATGTAGGGATATGGAGACACTACTGCATGGGTTCAACACTCAACAGCAAGGATGGTCCAGGCTCCAGCCTTGCACTGGGTGGACGGTACGTAGCAGACACCAGCCCCACAGGGCAGGATACAAAAGCCCCTTCAATATCATCTTGTCCCTGTTCATGCAAGGAGCCAGGAGAAGTGGGGTCCACCAGCACCCTACACAGCCCAAACCCCAACCAACGGTCCACACTGGCGCTGGGGAACCAACCCAAACGGCCATGCCCGGGGCCAGTGGCCACACAGGGACACCCTTAGGGAAACCATCTGCTCTTTAGTCAAAGTCAAAGCAATTAGGGCCCTGCAACGTTAGATTAAAAAAGAGACAGCTAATCGGAGACCGTCCTTAATCTCTCACACCCGCCTGCCAGAGCAGACCACAATTCAGCAGGCCTTGTCTGGACTGATTATGTTTCCTGAAAAAATGAACAGTAACTCTTGGTGTAGAAGCAAGTTACGTTTCTGCAAACTCTCTTCCACCCAAATTAAGGTATTAATCACCTTAATAAACATTACCGTGGACTGGTCATTCATTAAACTCAGGAATATCCACGCCCTCAAAGCAATCATGTCACGATTTCGGTACCCAGCACACTCACAACTCGACACTTGTGCCGAGGGTTGTTAAGCCCAGGGAAGTGGTTGAGTCACCACCCCTGAAGGTATTTAAAAGATGGGTAGACGAAGTGCCTAGAGAGATGATTTAGTGATGGGTTTTGTCGGTGTTGCGTTGATGGTTGGACCTGCAAGGTCCCTTCCAACATTGGAAATTCTATGATTCTGCAATTTTTAGTGCCATAAGGTCCCTACACCTCTGAAAGCCAAGGTTGCCAATGGGTTTCCACCAAACGCCCTCCACGGACACGTCAGCAACTCCCATTTCTTGTGTCACTAACTACCCATTGACTTGAGGGAAACCCTCGGTGTACCCTGTGGTGAGAGGCACACGCACACGGTGCCCATCTCTGCTCCATACTGAGCAGAGTCCCCACCACCACGGACATTCAGCGATGGTTGCTCCAGAGAGCTCTGCCCAAGGAGAAGCCATCAGTGGCCTGGACCCGGAGCAAGGACTCCATCACTGTTTGCTCCAAGGCAGCAAACTGAGCCTGGAGTCTCCCAAGACTGGACACTCATCCCACAACTCGGTGTCTTGCTCAACACGGCCTCTACCCGCGTGGTTCCTGCGGCAGCATGCCCTAGGGACAGAGTGGGGTGGCAGCCCAGAAGCGGGGTGGCAGCAGCGGCGTTTTGGGAGGTCTCCAGGCTATCAGTTGCACACTCCAGCGTTAGATCTGCTGCCCCAGAAGGACCTCGGTGCAACCTGGCCTCCTCCGGCTGGCTCAGGGCTTCAGGGCCGGTGTCAAGTGGCAACTTTCTGGATTCTGACCTTGTTGGAATTTGCTCCTGGGGGGAGCGAGGGGGATACACCAGTCCATAAAGTTCCCATTAGTGTAAAAGCAGATGTAAGCACTTTGCTGGCAGAGCTAGGCAGCGGGGAAGCCTGCAGTTGATCAGTTCTGCCTCGCTGGTCACTGCAGTCAACAGGAATTACTACAAGAGGATTTCTGTGCCCCCCTCTCCCTA
>VZRU01012600.1:48177-63070 GCA_013398155.1 Pedionomus torquatus | reverse complement strand
CCCGGCCCCGGCTGAGGTGTCCCCCCCGTAGACCCACGTTGTGCCAGCAGCACTGGGACAATCTGAGTGGCACTGGGACCTGCAGCTGGTCCTGTCCCCTCCTCCAGGCTCCCTGGTGGCAGCAGACCCTGCAGCCAGGGTTCTGTGGCTCCATTGCCCAGAGGGGCAGCAGCAGGATCCATCCTTAAGGAAGAGTTAACGAACTCCACAGGAGGCCCACATTGGCACAAAGAAGTCCTTCCATTTTTGAAAAGTGTTCCCCAGGGCTCATGCTATTAAGACTTTTCTGTCCATATATACATACACAGAATTTGCTGGTCTGCAAAGCCCCAGCACGCGGCGCAGACACAGTCCTCTCTGCGCAGCATCAGAGCCCTCAAACCCCAACGCGACGATCCGAATTCAGCACTGACCTTCCTTTGGGAGAGTCGCTTGTCTACCCTACGAAACCCAATCGATAAACTTGAATTCCACCCCCTGGAGTTACGTTTGGCCCAAAACTTCACACCCCAGCAGCCCGCTCTGGCAGTACAGCTCGGCTCGCTCAAAGGCTAACAACCCCGGAGCCTGGCGATGCCACACGCTGCAAATTAGCATTAGACACAAACTAAACCTCTTTGACTCAAAAGCCTAAATATAAAGCAAGCTGATTTTGGAGTGATGACTTTAACAGTATGTCCAGCTTATGGGCAGGCAGGATTTCTAATGCACAGACGAAAAAAAACAACACGCACATGAAGCATTTGAGTTACCACTGCAGAAAAAAGGTCCATTGACAAAAATAAGCATTCTCACTTCTCTCTGAAGCCACTGAAGCTCTAACTCAGAACAATGGAGAACAAGGATGTGTTCCACGCTCTTCTTGCCATTCCTGGCACAGAGGGACGCTCCTCTCCCACCCCACCACAAGCACTTGGCCAACCCCAAGCGCAGGAACCCAGCACTTCCCAGCGTGGCACAGTCACCCTCTGCCCTGCACCACCCCCCAGAAAGCTGTGGGACCTTAAATCTTGGTATTTCTAGGGAAAAAAGGTGTGCACCTTCTGAGGATGACTGCAGCAGGAGCTCCCTGACCCACCAGAGGAGCTCCTCCTCCACTCCCAGGCACGGCCCTGAGCCTGGGGTGCTTCACTGTAATCCTGAGGGTCTCAGTACTGGCAAAATAATTTCCTTAAGGAAAGGAAAAAAATCATACAAGGGCCTCCCCCTGAGACTGCAAATTATATTTGTTACGAAACCTCATTTTATCCAGATCTCCTACTGTCCATCCAAGACCTCTAACTATGAAAAAAAAGTGCATATAAAAATTCACATGCACGATTTCGATCAAGTGCATTTATCTGTATAGATGGGCCCTTTTTTTTTGCCAAGATCGTGTCAGAAACTACACAAATCATCACAATTTACACTCTCCTCCTCTTTAGTATAAGGCAGACTCTGCCAAATCAAGGGCTAATATATCACATTATTTCTAGTAATCCAAGGGCTGCCTCCTGCCACATGCTTTATGAAATACCTATGTCTTTGATTCATTGTATTCCTGCCTCACCTTGTGGGTAGAAAAGCTTTTCTCCTTTCTTGTACAACTTCCAGTTTAACACACCAGCGTTCTGTGTTGCTCAGCCTACATCAAGTCCTTCCAGCCAGGATTAACCCTTCCCATGCTAATACAGGATCACATGTATTGTGGAAAGAGCTTGCCAAGGATTTCTTAAAAGGAAAGAAAAAAAAATAAAAAAAAGAAAATAAATAGTTTTTTTAACTCCTTCCAGGGGAGAGCACAAACACAATTCCTCGCTGCCACAGCTGATGCAATCCATTATGCATTTGAGGGAATTGCAAAGGCAAGCACAGCAGGAGGGTGTCCCATCACCACCGTGTCTCCTCTGCTGCAGCCCTACCCCATCCAGCACCTCTCTTTTTCCCCCCCCTCACAAGAGCACTCAAACCTCAGGACAGAAATCCCTTCTGTTCTGGCCACATAACACTGAGCGAGGTAGCAGCAGCTGTCAACAGAAACTTGATATTTTTCATAAACCACATTCTCTGGTTGAGATGAAGGCAGTCATTGAAGTTGCCTCCATGAGCCCAAAGGAAAACACCAAGCAAAAGAGGCTTCCAGAGAGCCACGCTGGAAACCAAAACCCAAGTCCAACCCACCACCTAAGCACCCAAAATCCCCACTTGGGAGACTCTACAAACAGTTCCCAAGTCCTGCAGCAATACCGGGCAGAGCACAAGTCCTGGTGTGGGCAGGGACCACGGTGGCAGGCTGAGGAGATGGCTGCAGGACACCCCATTTCTCTGCACTCACCAGCCTTGTGTCCTGGAGAAGAGGACGGACGGCAGAGGGGAACCTCAGTCACTCAGCAAGTGAGCCCCAGGACTCCCAGCCACAGGATAAATAGTTGCACCTGAAAGTGTTTGGCAACAGGATTTAAGAGCTCTTTGGCCCCCACCAGCCCATTATAGGCTACAAAGAGGGGCTGAGAACATCTCATTAATGAGGAACAGCTGAGGGACTCAGGTTTTTTGAGTCAGGAGAAGATAAGACTGAGGGGGGACCTGATCAATGCCTACAAATACCTAAGGGGTGGGCATCAGGAGGATGGAGCCAGGTTTTTTCATGGTGCCCAGTAACAGGACAAGAGGGAACAGGCACGAACTTGAACATAGGAACCTCAGTCTAAGCATGAGGAGGAACTTCTTTCCTGTGAAGGTGGCAGACCCCTGGAACAGGCTGCCCAGAGAGGTGGTGGAGTCTCCTTCTCTGGAGTCACTCAAATCCCACCTGGACACGTTCCTGGGTGGACCTGCTCTGGCAGGGGGCTGGAGTGGATCTCCAGAGGCCCCTTCCAACCTCATAGCCTTCTGTGATCATTAGGGTCTGCAGAAGTGGTGCTCGTGCTGCTGTGAAGCAGGGCCTCCTGCAAGACTCAGCCATGCCTTGTGACAGACACAACTTAGTATTCCAGCTGTGCACCTCAGCACCACGCAGTAGATGGAATATGCATCAGTAAATACTGCTTTTGGTGCAGGAGCCCACAGAGAAGTTATCATGAGGAAAGGCAAATGTGTACAGCTGGAGAACACAACTGCAATACAAAGCATGTCCTTCCCCTTTAGATGCCAGCAGCTCCAGGATGACTAATTCCATGCAAAGATGCCAGTCACCGAAAGACCTTAGAAGCCCTTCTTCCATGGCTCTGAAACCAAAATAAAAGTACGAGACAGACTGTCTTGCAAGTCTAACACCTGCAGACCCAGGTGCTCCTGTGTACCTCCCTTCCCCACACAAACAGACCTGTCACTGCTCTTCACACTAACTCAGCATTCGCCCACCTTCAGTACGGGCACTCATCAGCTCTCAAGAAGCCGCACTCACCATCCAACGTCACCCTCCCGGGCTGGGAACAGGTTCTTCTGTGCCTCATGTTCACACCAGCAGTGGATCTCAGCTCCTTGTCCAGACAGACTGGTCCTTTCCCAGGCTGCCACTTAATCCCCAGCTTTTTGAGTGAAAATCCAGGGCCAGTGATGGAGACATGCTGAGATCATGCTGTTCATCAGCGCCAAGGTCCTGCCCCATGTACCCAGCTGTCCCCTGCCCACCAGAATCCCCTTGTCCCATGCTGGGTTTGGAGCTCAGCCCCTCGCCCACCACTCCACACACATCCCTCTAGAGATGTGGTGGTCATCCGAGGGGCAGGTACCGAGACACAGTGTGTTCTTCCACCTTGCCAAGGCTGAAACCACCACCAGCCCAATCCTCTCTGAGCCTTCCAGCCCCTCTTCCTCCACCGATCAGACTGCAAACTGGCATCAGGGCTCCCACACTAGCAGGTAGAAGAGCAGACAGCACACTCAGTACGGTTATTTCCTCAGGAAAAAAGGCTAAAAAAAACCCTCCACGATCTCCAAGCCTCTTCAACAAACCCCCCAAGCAGGACCCTCCCCACTGCTCAGGACTTCAAGGAAAGGAAGCCAGACCTGAACCCACAGCCACAAAGAACCAGCTTGCCCACCTCCTGCTCTTCTACCGATGTCCTGGGTGCCTTTCAGCTAAGAATCTTTAAATGCAAGGTCCTCTCTGGTCTTCTTAAAAGGACCATAGCCCCTCACCTAACAGCTTGCTCATCTTCCTTGTGCTTTTTGATCTAAATGTGCTCTTCCCGAGGGCGGTCGTGCAGCACCCTGGGGAGCAAGGGTGGCTGCTCTCATGCTGAGCCCAACACGAAGGCATCCAGGGCTGGGAGAGCACATGAAGGACGAATTTTGTCCACTTAGTCTTTACCCGGGGCATAATTTCAGGTGGTCTTGCAGATTAGGGGGGAAATTTAATTTAAGAGGAAGCCAGCCCAGGGTCCCTTGCATCTCATCTCCATTAGCAAGGTCTCCTCTGTTCATTATAATCTTCACTGTAACTTCTGCTCTGCAGCTCCTTTAATCACATCAGATATGGGAACAGAGGACTGCCATTGTTCCTTGGCCACGAACAATGCCATTCGTGGAGCCATGAGAAAGCGCAAGATGGATATAAAAAAAAAGGCGGGCTCTTGTTTCCCCATAATCTCTCCTACAAACTGACAAAAGAGGGTTTTGTATAGAGAAAATTGTCACATACAGAAACAAAACAAAAATAGAGCATGCCAGCCGGGACCACTTTTATCTGGAGAGGCACCACAGGGAGATATGCCAAATGTGATTCATTTTAACAAGTTTAGCCCCTCCAGAGACAAGAGCAGAGCCCCCGGGTAAGAATGAGGAGGTTAGGCAGGAGGGTCGGGGGCAACCAGGGCCTGGCACAGCCGGGGAGGGTAAGTGACCCTGAAGGCTGCTTCCTCCCTTATTACAGGGGCGAGGAGCTCGGGCACGGGGTGAGCGTGGGGAGAAAAGACTGGTCCAGCGTGGGGATGGGTCTTTTTTAGCCTCGTGAGTTTTGCTAGGTTAGCCCGTGCATCGACTCGTTTACAGCGGGGTAATTCAAGTATATAAACAGACACAGAGGTTCTTGCTCTCCCATCCATAACGGGCGGCGAGCACCGATTATAACCCTTTGAGGAGATTCTTCCCCTCCAGAGGCACCTGAGCAAACACCCCGGAGCTGCTGAGCAGCTGCCCGCAGAGCGCCAAGAGGCTTTGCTAAAATATCCTACGAGCACTCATCTGTGTTTGGGACCGGCCCCCCCAGCTCCCCAGGCTCTGCAGGTAGCAGAAAGGCTGCGATCAATACAACCTGCAAGACCCTTTGAATTAAATCAATGCAGCTGAACAAGCGTATAAGTCCCGGTGTCATCACGTTATTTATTCCCCCAAGTCTCCATCCCGCTTCAGCCCGAGGAAGCGTTCGAGTACGTTCCCTCCCTGCGCTCTGCAGCAGGCAAATAAATCAGCAGCTCAGGTTCTGCCTCCCCATCTACGAGGGGATTAGGAGCTGCTGGCACCAAGCCCCCTGCTAACGGCCACCGATTCCGAACGAGAGGGGGGTAAGAGGGGGACGGTGGCACTGGGGCTGTCACCCCCAGGGAAGGTGAGGCCAGCGCCCCTCCTGCAAGCAGCTCTGTGCCCTCTGCTCCTCACAGGTTCTCCTCCTCCAGCTCATCTCCCCGGGATGTCGCTCTGCTCACTGCCTCCTTTCAAGCCATTGTTAGTTTATTAAGTGCTTTTTAAGAGATGGAATTTGTGCCCCAGGAGAACGGAGCTGCAGAAAAAGAGCTCCGCAGTCCTGGTGGCCTCACAGCACCAGCCAAATGTCACATCCAGGCCCAGCAGGCAGTAGCATGGAAGCAACCAGGGCTATCCCCCCCCCGCCATGCCTCCAAAGAATGGGTGGGAGATGGGCACGGCCCCACCGCTGCGCTGCCCACCCTCCGTGGAGGAGCCGGAGTCCAGCTGCAGCACCAATAAAACTGCAGGGCATGACAGGAGACAACCACAGGGCTGGGTGGATGAGCCACCTCCAGAGCAGGAGGGATGGCCATGGAGGTACAGCGTGGCCAGCCCTGGCCCCTGGGCCAGCAGGAGCCAAGCAGTTCCAGCCCACCGCCTGCTCTGCTGGCCATCAGCAAGGGCCACCTGCAGGAGAGGGCTCCCCTAGGCTCATGTGCCCACAAAGCCCACCAAGAGCAGCCACCAGCTATTGCCTCTCACCCACAACAGCACAGCACACACCAGAAAGGGACCCGTGGGACTCCTTGGTGTGACCTTCTCCCCTCCACACCAGCCCTGCTCTCATCACAGCACCTGGGGACCCACCAGCTGGCTGCTTGCAGGCCTGTGGGGTGGAAGAGACCCCTCAAGAGCACCAGCACCACCATCACGAACGGGGACCTCAAAGGCTCCTGGCCTGGAAACACTGTAGGAGCCCAGAAACACCTGTGGGGTCCCTCCTTTGCTCTGCTTTCATGTATGTTAAAACACAGTTTAAGTGACTCATGATATATTTGGTTTTTCCCAGGTCCAGCAATGCTGGGGAGCTGGCTCCCAACAACAGTGGGCTCCACGGTAACTCGTAAGCAGACCATCACCTGAAGGTCCTTCCACCAGCAAAGCAGCAGCTGAGGGCTCACCAGAGGCACTGGTTAAAGCCAGTTGTTGGGCTGGGGCAATGCAGGAGAGCTGTGCATGCATTGCTGTCCCCAAGCCCACCCTGGCCACCAGCTCTGCTCCTTAAGGACAGGGAAAGCAAGCACATCCCCAGTGCATCACTGTACCCCTCCTTCACCCACGTCAGCTTGGACCTTCCTCGTTGACTCTCTTGGGAACCCTTGGACCACAAGCACCCCCAGATCTCAGACAGAGGGAAGGCCTCAGGGAGGTGCCTACTTGCTGCCAAGGATCAACAGCAGCACAAGAAATTGCCCACATCTCACCCGATATACTGTGTTCTGCACACTGCCATGCTGGGTTTAAACTCGTTGCCTGGAAGCTCTGAAGTTGACTCATGTCTCAAAGCCTCCCTGTACCAGCAGCATCTCACACCCGCTTCACACACGGTCCCTTTTTTCGGGTTAATCCATAATCCCCACCGATGGATGAGTGACTAGAGCCCCTCTCACCACCTTCACCCCCTCGACTCAGCCGAATCCCCAGTCCAAAGCCACGTCACAAATTAGGATTCCTAACCAACACTATTAGGAGACATAATTAACAGTGTTAGGGCTTTAGCTATCACCAATTTACAAAGCAACTCTATTGATCTCGCCCCTGCTCCGCAAATTACAGAGAAGTGACCAGAATTAGAAACCAAACATGCAGGAGGGAGGTTTTGCCCCCACCCCAAGGAGAGAGGAAGTCTGGCTGGGTCCCCACCAGCAGAGCACCAAAGATGGGTTTCTCTGCAGGCACCAGCTCCCGTGGGGGCTGTCCCACCGGCCACCCCGGGGAACTGCCACACAGAGCCAAGAAACCAAGTCAGGGCCAGCCAAGGGAATAATTTCAAATCAAGGGACTGATCAGAATGCAGCAACTATATCCAACTCCATCAGGGCACCAGCCACCTTCCCACCACCCCTTGGCACCACCAAAACCCAGCCGAGTCACAGTCCCACGGGGTCCTCCCCTCAGCATCCCACTCTCTCGTCACAGGTGTCCCTGGAAGAAAGTCCCCAGGTTGCCATTTTGCCCTTTGGGCAACAAAGAGGAGGTCTAAGGGGCACTATACTTTTCAGCTGTGGTTATAGCTTGGAATTAATGGTCTTTCCACAAGCACAAAGCTAACCTGAGGTAGCAGGAGCATCTTCCACCATCTTATTGAGAAAAACACCACTGAAAACGTCATTTTAAGCACAGGGTGCAGGCAGGTAGCCTGGGAATACCGGGGAAATGAGAATGAGTTGTTCAGAGAAGTGCAAAAGTTCACTTTGAAACTGAGGAGAAGTTTCCTCATTCCTCCACTGGGCAAATCCCCCCCACACCCCGTGACCTCGGGGAACGCAGCCACACCGGCCCCATGGCCAAGGCCAGCACTGCCCTTGCTCTGCTCAGGGACAGTCACGGCTCCACGGGGTGGAGGATCCACCAGCGCCTGCCAGGAGCTGAGGGTCAGCCCTAAAACCCAACACTCGTTTTCACATCATTTGCTCTGGTAGGAAAAGGCGTTCTTCGACATCAGCTCCATCAAACTCTCGCCCACATCGGTCTCATTACAGCCAGAAAGCTCATTTAGACCTTCAACGAGAAGGGGAAACGAACGGTGATTTCAGGCACAGCCCACCAGCAGATCACAAATCCTCTTACTCCGAGGATACAGTCCGTATTACATCCAAGCAAGAAATTTATCAAGTCGCTTTAATTAATTCCCCTCCTCCAAAACGCTCGTGTGCGGATTGGAAAGGTCACACACCTCCTGCCAGGTAAAGCTGTCTGCTCACCCGTTCCATCACCCAAGCACCTCCAGCTCACAACCTGGAAGCCACCCGGCCACAGCCACGATGGCAAAGGACAAGAAGGGTCCCCATAGTCGCATCACCAGACCATGGGGCTAACGGTGTCCTGGCTGCACCAGTCAAAGCACTGCCAGCACGTCGAGGGAGGGTGAGCCACATGGCTCACACCAAAGCCCTTCACCAGCAGCTGCTGGCCACAGGGATGGGGCACGTGGTCGCACCCTCACCATGGTCTATCACTGTCTTGGCCACCAGGACCATTTCAGGCTGGTCTAAAGCAAGGTGGGGGGCTCTCCCACACACCACATGCTGGGGGTGGCTGCAGGAACGTGCCAGGACAGAGCACGCTGCAACGAAGAACACCCACAGAGGGTCACTCCTCCCCTTACTAGGCTGTACTGAGTTTTTCCTGTATTTCTTTCATGGTTTTATTTCTATTTTTTCCCATATTTCCTCATCTACTTACAGCTGTAGGTAACAAAGGTTGCAACACACCAGAGGACGCTCACCCGGGCTTGGGAAAGATGAGCCCAAGCAGAACAGGGGCAGAGCAACTGGATTGACAAAGCACTGCAGAACCAACCCCACGAGAGATGCTAGCCTTGCCCAGCCTCAAAAATGAGTGTGTTTGGACGCTTCACTGACAGTACAGAAAAAGAAAACCACTGGGAAAGAGAAGCCTTATGGAAACTGAAGGGATGGAAACTGTCATGGGAACACGGAGGGAGGAGCAGGCCAGGAATAAACCCCGGCTAGAGATCAGCAGGAAGCTTCTAGCAACTGGAATGAAGAATGTTCCAGAACAGAATGTCATTTTTGCCCCTTCTTTCCACATAGAACCTTGCAGTGTCAGTGGAAATTACAGACCCAGGGCAGCACACACTGGACTCGTGTGCCTAAGGGCCCTCTGGAACCCTTCGTACCCCTTCCTTAGCACATTTATCTCGTGGGCATCCGCTGAACACCCCACTCCAGGAAGACAGATTAGGCAGACAAACACCTGTGATTTCACAAAGGAGAATTTACAGCGTAAATCTGTCTGTCTGGACAGACAGACTGTGTTCGGCACCGTGATATTCAAACCAATTCCCCAGTGTCTCAAATTGATAGCGACTGATCCCAGGAGGCTGACAAGACACCGCACAGGAGGAAGCCTGGGAGAGGCTCTGCCAGATTTTTAGAAACAAAAATACCCTCAATATCAGGAAACATTAAAAAAAAAATATAAATCCTTGCGTCTGCTAACGTGCTTGCCAAGCAGAAAGGTGATGGCAGCCTCTGCACTGCTGCCACCCCACACACTCGGCCAGTTGGGTTTTCATTACAAACCCATTCAGCATCTCATTACTGTCCATCACCAGGGCTCCAACACCAAGACCAGATTCTGCTTAAGCAGCGTGAGCCTTGTACTGCGCTCCCAAACGTGGACGGATTAATGGGGAAAACATCTTAGGGAACATCCTCACCAACCAGAGGAAAACAGTAGCATCCCCTGACACCTCTCAGGCAGCGCCGCACGGATCCCTAAAGGGGAGAAATTCAAAGAATCTTGAGACCTGATGGGGCAGGGACCTCATGAAAGGCTGCTCCTGACATGCCTTCCTCGCTGCAAAAAAAAAAGATCTCACAGCTTGAGCTGCGGGAACAGGAGGCGCGTTTCCACTCTGCAGACATGATTTCACATGAAAAGGAGACGGTGCAATGTCAAACCCTCAGCACTGCAGAGCGAGAACAAAAGTAAGGTGGAAGAAAACACGAGTGCAAAACACAAACACGAGAACTAAATTACAGTAATCCGGTACGCTAGAAACTTTCAAGAAAAGAAACCTCCGTTAGCTGAAAGACAAATGTTTACTGTCGTTAAAAAGAAAAAAAAAAAAAAGCATTCAAAATACAGCCGAAAGAGACAGACTGCCATCACAGAATCACTGAGGTTGGAAGGGACCTTTTAAGATCATCTAGTCCAACCAATGGGGAAAAAAAAAAAGAAAAAAAATCCAAAAAACCATATCCTTGAGCACCAAGTCAACTTCTCTCTTGAATCCCTCCAGGGATGGTGCCTCAACCACCTCCCTGGGCAGCCCATACCAATACCTGACAACCCTTTCAGGAAAGAAATATTTCCTAATATCTAACCTGAACTTCCCCTGGTGCAACTTGACGCCATCACCCCTTGCCATAGAATCATAGAATGGTTAGAGTTGGAAAGGACCTTGAAGATCATCGTGTTCCAACCCCCCTGCCCTTGTCAGGGACACCTCCCACTAGACCAGGTTGCTCAAAGCCCTATCAAGCCTGGCCTTAAATACTTCCAGGGATGGGGCATCCACAACCTCCTATCATCTTGTCCCATCATCTGTAACTTGGGAGAAGAGACCAACCCCCGCCTCTCTGCAGCCTCCTTTCAGGGAGTTGTAGAGAGCGAGAAGGTCTCCCCTCAGCCTCCTCTTCCTTTATCGTTACGTTACAATCTACCTTCACTTTAAGTCTTCTCAGAGCCACAAAAGGAACTTTGGGGGCTCAAGTCAGCTGTGTTAACCAAAAAAAAAATACCCAGTTTTTAAAGCTGCTGTCTTGCCTCGCTGGGCACCTTCTCATAAAACATGAAAAGAAATAATGAACTGCCCAAGTGGAGGGTTTAGAGACAGAGCATCCTCCTGCCAGGCTCCTGCAAAGGCCCAGCCGTCAGCATCTGAGATTGCAACGGCCACTGGTGACAAGGTACATCAAACTCACACCTTTCTGCTTCATTAGTGGCGAGAAGAGCAGCGGCGAAGGGGCAGAAGATCCGCTCCACTCTCGGGTGCCTTTCCTGTGATGTTTGTGTGATGGCCGGGCTGTGATACACGTCACTTGTGCCCAGTTCTGGGAAACACCCAGCTCCGATCCTGTCTTTTCCTGAAGGCACTTTGCAGCTCAGAAGCAGTCTCCTCCCTCTGTAGCGTTGTCCTGCTTTCCCAATGGAAAATTCCTAGTTCAAAACAGGCACCTTTCCTCTGAGGACATGCTGAAAGAGCTGGGGAGGTTCAGCCTAGCCTAAAGAAGAGAAGGCTCTGGGGAGACCTTTAAGACCCTTCCAGTCCCTAAAGGGGCTCCAGAAAAGTTGAGGAGGGACTCTCTGCGAGGGAGTAGAGCAACAGGACAAGGGGGAACAGCTTTAAACTGAAAGAGGAGAGATTGAGATGAGATCTCAGGAAGAAATTCTCTATTTTGAGAGTGGTGAGACACTGGAAGAGGTTGCCCAGAGAAGCTGTGGCTGCCCCATCCCTGGAGGGGGTCAAGGCCAGGCTGGATGGGGCTTGGAGCAACCTGGTGTGGTGAAAGGTGTCCCTACCCAGGATAGAGGGTAGCACTGAATGGTCTTTAAGGTTCCTTCAACCCAAACCATTCTATAATTCTAAATAAAAGCAAGCAGTAAGAGGATTTCACACCAAACTGCCTGGTTAACCCACACACACCGTAAATTTAGCCCTGACTGTTAAGACACAGCTCACTTTAAACAATCAGACTCACCAAACTGCAGAAAAACATCATGGCAGGAGCAGCTACCAACCAGCACACAGGGAAAGAAACCAGCTTTATTCTCACTGGCTCTCAGAGTACAGCTGAGGCCCGTTATAGTAACGTCCAGGGCATTAGTGGATTTTGCAGGATCTCGTTACCCAAACCTTTCCCTGCTGTGCAGCGAAGCAGAACCTTTCCACTGAATTAATCAAGCTCCCTCCCAAGTATCCCACCCTTGGAAGGGACAATCTCCCACCTCTGCAGGAGGGGAGGCGCGGTGCCCGATGGCACGCCAAGTGAGGACCAGGCTGGGCGCTGCGCTGCAGTTTGCCCAGGGACAGCAAGAATCCCCCGAGGGCAACGAGGACCCGCGGCTCTGAACGTACACACGGGGTGCCACAGCTCCTGGACCAGGGAGGCCTTCTAAAATTAAAATCTGGTTCCCACTTTGCCTTCTCCTAAACTAACAAATGCTTTGTAAGCGTTACCCTTTATGATGGAAGAGCCAGGCATTAAGATGGCAAGTGATGGACAGGCAGCGTAATGGCACGCAGCGAGGCTGCTGCACAGAAAAGCCATTTAGGTGAGTCACCGCGGGCTTTCGTATGCCATTTCCTTAGATGAACGTGCAGCCTTCAGCTGTGTGCCTCCCACATTCTTCCCAGATAAGTTTCCTCCGTGCTCTTTGGACCTTCTTATCAGCCAGGCGATCCAGCAGGTCTCCCTCGCAGGATGGGAGCCAGACTGCCTGCTGATCGCCTTTGGGGAGGAGGCATGACCCTGCCGGAGGGATGCACACGGTGGGAGCACACCAGATCTGCTCCAAGGGGGGCAGCTCCCAAGGTACATTTCCATAGCTTGCATTTCCATAGCGTCACGCTGGCAAAGAAAGGAGGGCGCTGGGGAAAGGCCGGCTCGGCAAGGTTGAGAAGAAGGCTTCCCTCCACCAGCCTTTCAGATAGAGAGGTCGCGGGCTCGCAAGGGTCAGCAACCCCTCTTAATATTCACCAAAGGAGCAACAACAAAAGCAAGCTGGGGAAAGGGAAGCGTTCCCGTGGAGCCCCATCTTCACTCTGGATACCACTCTACAATGAAGTTATTTCAAACCGCCCATAGGTTAAGCTGGGGCTTTCATCCCAATAGCGACGTTCCCGCTGAGCTCTGCCTGCAAAGGCACATCAAGCAGAGACACTCCGGTGACATCTAACCTCACCCAGCTCGCTACCACAGCCACCTTTCTCAGCCAGGCTGGTAATTTAGATAACAGAAGAGAGTGTGTCAAATGCATAACATTTAATAAGACCAGCAGAAGGTCAACAGCCCCGGTGGAGCAGCACTTTAAAAGCTCCCATCTGATATAAATGTTATCTTGGACATCAGCAGTGCTTGGTAAATAAAAAGACAAGTTCCACCTTCCAGAGCACATTACGTGAACGCTCCCTGGCTTCGATGATGATTCCTAGGAGGCAACTCGCTATTATTTCCCCTTCATACACCTGGGCATTAACCAGAAAGCCAAGGTCACTTATTGCTTTCTCATTCAAACAATCTGGATTATGTCTCCCTGAAAGCATTACCACGTTGTGACAGCAGCTGGGAAGCACGGCGAAAGCACTTCCCTCTGCCGTGGCTCAGCTGCCAGGAGCACGCCTGGGACCCAAGGACCACAGAGGCCACAGCCACGAGCAGCACATCGGGACGCGGTGGCCAACCCCAGGTG
The DNA here is from genome assembly GCA_013398155.1 of Pedionomus torquatus. Lineage (NCBI taxonomy): Eukaryota > Metazoa > Chordata > Aves > Charadriiformes > Pedionomidae > Pedionomus > Pedionomus torquatus. Next base: position 49,459 of record VZRU01012600.1, on the reverse strand, counting down.
TCTGACTGTCCCAGCAAAATCATCCAGTTCTCCCTGTCAGATTTGTTTCTTGTGTGATGCCCAAAACTCTTCCAGGTCTTGACACCACATCACATCCACAGGTTAAATCCTCAGTGTTAACAAACTTATAGAGAACTTGCACCCAGGAGCGTTCCCTTCCCAAACCACAGAATCCTAGAATGGTTAGAGTTGGAAGGGACCTCAAAGATCATCTAGCTCTAACCCCCCTGCCCTGGGCAGGGACACCTCCCACCACACCAGGTTGCTCCAAGCCCCATCCAGCCTGGCCTTGAACCCCTCCAGGGATGGGGCAGCCACAGCTTCTCGGGGCAACCTGTTCAAGTGCCTCACCACCCTCACAGCAAAGAAGTTCTTCCTAATATCTACTCTAAATGTCCCTTCTTCCAATTTAAAACCATTACCCTTGTCCTATTGCTACAGCCCCTGATCAAGAGTCCCTCCCCATCTCTCCTGTAACCAATTCTGATACTGGAAGGGTCTTGGAAGGGTCTTAAAAGTCTCCCCAAAGCCTTCTCTTCTCCAGGCTGAACCCCTCAACTCTCTCAGCCTGTCCTCACAGCAGAGGTGCTCCATCCCTCTGAGCATCTTGGTGGCCCTCCGCTGGACCTGTTCCACCAGGTCCATGTCCTTGCTGTGCTGAGGACTCCAGAGCTGGACACTGTGCTCCAGGTGGGGTCTCGCCAGAGCAGAGGTGGAGAATCGCCTCCCGCGACCCGCTGGCCACACTTCTTTTGATGCAGAAACCGTGTTTCTCTAGAACCAAAGAGGTCTCTAGGTCACCTACCTGTGTTCTTCCCTTGGGTTTTCATCGAGCACTGGAGGGAGGGACACGGTCAGCCCCTCACAGCCCTAACCCCACACCAGACCCGACGGGGTGAGGTGGAGGGGACAGTGCAGCGAACGCCGTGGCATCCCCCTCGTGCCTCGCTGGGGCCGGCAGAGCCGCCAGGGCACACGAGGAGTTAAGCTTTTTTCTTTTTCTTCCAAAATGTGTAAAGCTGTGGTCTGCAGACTTGGTGAGCTGCAGCATTTGCGGGCCAAAACGTTTTGCTGCATATTTCTGAAATTATTTGTCAGAGAAGAACGTCAATGACATAGAAAATCAGTTGCAGATGTAACCTTTTCAAGCATCAATAATAACTAAAGACATTTGAAACTAAATCTTAACTCGCAAGTGACTGCAATCGCACGGAGCAGTTTCTGAGGGGGGGTCAGCAGCTCAGATGCTGAGCTGTAACCGATGCCAGCAACAGTGCCCACC
>VZRU01012596.1:62995-74205 GCA_013398155.1 Pedionomus torquatus | reverse complement strand
TTTGCTTTTTAAAGACTTTCATCTGTTATGAGATGGCCTAAATTGCCTGTTTGTGATTTTTAAAAAGGAAATGATGGAACATATTTTTTTATTCTCTAAAATTGTACAAGAGGGTTTTTTATGTTGTGTAAATTAAATTGCTGTACATTTCTCACCAGGGTCTCGACTCATGTAGTTCTGTGACTCTTGTGGTACCTTAGAGCTGTAGAGAGTGCTGACGTGCAGATATGTAGTCAAGTTATCTCGCCTTACCTTAGCTGTAGGAACTCTTTTCACAAGACTGTTACTCAAAGGTCTTTGTGGCTGTCATGGATTTAGCAGGTGTGTGCCCCGCCCTTCTGCTGGAGGCCACCATTTCTACAGCAAAATGAAAACTCTTCCTATGTTTCATCTACTGTTGTAATTAAGTCTGGCAAGTTAAATTAAGCCATCAGGTAAAGGTTTATTTTGTGCTGACGGTGTCAACAGACAATTGCAGTGGCTGAGCTGAGGGGATGTTTGGCCCTTATAGGAGGAGGTGAATCTGGAAAAGTTGGGGCAGAAGACAACCACAAAGTGAGATCTTAAGGCATAGTAGAAGAATGCCTACATCATATGACACAAAGCGTCCATCCAATTACCCAGTGTTTTACAGCAATGAGTAATATGTGTCTGGTAAATACACTGCATAAGGATGCTACTGCTTCCTGCCTCCAACAGCTTAGGGTTCAAGGACTTCTGAGCTCAAGGCAGCATTATTTATCAAACAATCTTTGACTGACTTCAGTTCTGCGACCCTGTTGTTCTTTCAATTTATGTAAATTCTTGAAGCCCATGGCATCCACTGAGTCTGCCTTCGCCCCCGCCCTTGGAACAGACACAAATAGTCATTTGCATTCCCTGGGCTACTTCTGACTGTAGACCTGTGTCACATATCCTCTCTCTTAGTCATCGTTCTCCAGGATGAAGAACCCTTTGGGATTTCAAACAGCTAGGAGGTGCTGATGTCACAACTGTTTGCTCAGTAGATCTGATTTGGAGCTCTTAGCTTAATTATCTTTTAATGCAAACTCATCTAACTTGGCTCATACAAATGCAGGACAACTTTAAAAGAATATGGGTGTGCAGCTTCAGCAGTTCAGCTTCTCAAGCAGCATTATTTTCTTTGAGGCTAATGTATGGTTAACAACTGCAGAGATAATTCTTCAAGTAAGCAGAGCAATGGGTAGCATACCATTTATTAAAATTTGAATTGGTCTGAAAAAAAAAAAAAAAACGGACCCTAAAACTATAAGAACTCAAGAGGTTTACCCGAGAAGAAAATCAGGATGAGTACAAAGAACCAGGATGAAGAAGAAATAATTGCATAAACTGATATGGAAGAGACCATGTTATGCCAGTGATTCATGTTTTAAATAATGATTAAACGTGACCACCTACTGATTATTAAGTGATTCTATCAATACATTCAGGGGTTTCTTGTAGTACTTATGTTTATTGACCAAAGCTAAATATGGGATCTGCTTTTCTCTACTGCCTGTTATATTTTGTGTTATCATATATGAGAGCTTTTCTAATTTAATAGGAAGAAAATAGATATTTAATCTCACCTTCTTCCCCTTGAATGGACTGCAGGATAGAACTGTTTAATCAGTGTTTCAAGAACCAGAACCTGCTTCTCCGAAGTGTCTTACTGTTACATAGAAAAAAAATCTGCAGTGAAGTCCCTAAGCTGTAGCTGTTTTGGTAGGAATTTGCATTCTTCTAGAGGCTGTAGATATCTGTAGATACCACTTCTTATTGTCAATGTGAGAAGTTAAAAAAAATTAAATTATCTTTTCATGTTTTTAGTTTTTATCCCTACCATCTTTTTCAGGTTCTCTAAGGTGAATGCTGTAAATCCATTACTTTTACATGGAAGCTGTTGATTTAAACAGAGCTGTTTATTTGCTTAAAAGTAGGCTTGTGCTCAGATGCATTGCTGAGCTGAGGGAGACCAAAGTGTTCTGTAAACTAACCCTCACAATATCCCTGTGAGGCTAGTGACCGTTTTTTTTTTCTCATGTTACAGGCTTGGGGCCCAAATAAGCTGTGACTCATGCAGCAAGCTAATGGCAGATGCAAAATTAAAATTCAAGTTTCCACTCTTGATCTCTTATACAAGTTGTTAAATCTTTAATTTCTGAAAATGAGAGAAACAGTAGAAATTGCTACATTTGTGTTCCCTACCTCAGCACGTGCCGTATTTTCCCAGTGCTCTTGAATCCTCTGTATTTAAGTCATTTCACTTGTGTGCAAAGAAAGAAATGATTTCTGAATAACTTCCTCTGGCAGAACATGCTATTGTTTTAACAATGAATGAAAAACAGAATAGTGTTCCCCAGTCTGTAGATGATTTATAAAGAAAAACTTTGTTAAACAAGAAAAAGGAAAAAAATTGGAAGTCACTCTGTCAGGCATCGTTTTAGATATACAGACTATGGTTCGATGCTGTAGTTTCTGGCTTATGTTTCTTTTTTTTCAGTGAGTCAGATCTAAAGACCTTACAAACTTATTAAGGCAGAATGAAAACAGCAGCGTCTTGATGTTGGTTAAGGACACTTGAGTGCTTGCAGGATAATATTTAGTGTCCAGGAACTGGAAAAAAAACATGTCTCTGGAGTTTCTGCAGTAAGATGCGTCTCTGCAGATGAACTAAGAAAATCCCTACATTTTGTATAGGAACTTTATGAAAAGTTAGACATTTCATCTGCTGTATCAAATGCTTTCCTGACATTAGTGAAACCAAATATTGCTGCAGAGCTCATTGGCACAAACTGTGACTGAAGGACAAAAGCCTAGTTGTCATTGAAGAGGGGAACCATTTTTCTTGTACAAAAACCCACTTTGCTTCTGACCTTTCAGCCTCATCCTTAATGGAGATCTACCAAACGCCTCCAGGAGAGGCCAGAAACTGAATTTGTGGCTCTCCTGTACGCTACATGCCATGAACCTGAGTGTGGGTTTGCTCAATGTGCTATAATTTCCTACTTGCCCCCAAAGGCAAATTCATATTCCACTGGCTACAAATTACCTGCCTCCTTCCCTTGGGAAGCAATCTTCTTACCATCCTTTCCCCCCTTCCCTGGCATCATTTCTAATCCATAGATAATAACAAAATAGTTTTGCATATCACCTAAACATAGGTAATTAAACTTTCCCTACTGATACATGGGTTTAAAATTTGCTTCTGACTTGGAGAGAGATTAGTGTGTGCAAGATATGTCATTAGACCAGCTGAAGATTTCTTTTATCTACAGACATTGTCTTTTACTGTAAATATTATGCATGCTTGCACTTCTGTCTCTTGATCTGTGGTTCTTTGCAAAGACTTATTTTAGGAAATACGATCCTCAGCTTGAGTAGTTTCCAGTGGTTGTGTGTCATGCAATTTTTGTGCATTTTCTGAAAAAAACTTAATTGGTTGTGTGCTACATAAGAAATTCAGAAAATTTGGTGCAATAGAACTTACTTTGGACAAAGTTTACAGTTCTTACTGTGTTTGTGTATGTTTCTCACTAACCTGCTATTTGTCCTTCTGAAACTGCTGGTCAAGGGAGTGGACTCGGTGGTGAGATACAGCAAGCAGTGTATATGAGAGATGTTCAGAGTTTTAAACCTTTTCTTTTAAGTCAGCTGGATATCTCCAAGCTGTTATGAACATGGTTGTGATTCCCAACAATTACTTAATTATGTTAGTGTGTTTTACTGTGCACCTGTTCTTTCCAGCTTTAGGACATGCAGGTGGAAAAGTAGGTTTCTACGAACATGCTGTCTTTTATCATAGTGAATAGGTGTAATTTTGAAATGAGGCAGTGGAAGAAAATGTGGAACCAGATAGGAGAGTGTGTGTCCACTGGGAACCACTTATTTCCTTAATGGTGAGGTTAAGATTTATTGAACTGGGGGCTTCTAAAGCACTTGAAACGTTGTCCTGAAACTAGTATCTCTGTTAGAGTTGGCCAGCTTGGAGGCTTGTAAAGGTGTGCAAATCATACTTTAGGAGTTTGCTTTACACCACTTTCTGTTCAGTAATTGTACCTACTTAGGAGCTTTTTAATACTGACTCTTGGTCTCTTTCTCTTTCTTTGGTTTTCTCACTGTCCTTTGATCTCACACCAGATGAGTGCCCGTGCCAGGGAAGGCAGCAGTAACCAATGAGGCGCTGTGTTGGATGGGGAAATATTTTTCTTCGTGTGTGGTTTTCCCCTGCCCTTCCTCAGTCTTTTCCTTAATGGTGATTATATACTCTGAGATTAAATGATATGGTAGTAGGTCAGTCCTACAGCTGGTGGTGTTTGATAACTCAGAGCCACAGAAGTGAGTTTTTCTCTAGTTTCTCTTTTGTTTTATTTTTAACACCTATGAAGTATGCATCCTTAAAACATGCTTAAAGGGAAGCATTAATTTCTTGGCATTGGATAGGGGTAAGTGTACTTTGTTTACAAAGTTTGGAGAAGGCACAAGCCTGCGGAAGTTTTCTAGTGCATTTGATGTGCTTTGTTCCACTAAGCATTTGACAGCAGAGAAGTGTGGAACATCTTGGTACATTTCCCATGTTTTGGACGGTGTCAGGTGGTGTTTGAATTACCTCATGAAAGAATTCCGTTCCTTTTCCAGGAAATGAACCCCAAACTGCGTAAGAGATAAGCATGCTGCTTGCTTCTGAGTGCTCTCACATCTCAGGAGGTTCAGATGTTATCCTGTGGTCATACAGTGCATATGTTTCCAGTTTCTGCCAGTGTGGAACAATGTGGGCTTGTATGAATGTGTAGTAGTGGCACAAATTAAAAGTGGTGAAGGAATACGTGAAGAGATTGGAGATGTTACAGCAGCCTGTTCAGTGGCTTATTGCTGTCTGCCTGCTGGGGTTTGCTGTCCACACAGCTCAGATGCTCTGTTGGCAGAGCCAGACCTGCAGGTAATCACTGCTTTTACTTAGATGCAAAATAAACNTTTTTTTTTCTAAAGTGGTTTAAGTTGAGTTGGCTGATGGTGACGAATATGAGAAGTATTCTCTTGCTTTTCTTATGTTGTGGGTGTGTAAGCAAAAGTCTGGGTTATGTAGAATAGCATTATTCTTGCAAAAGAGTGACACGCGAATACTGTAGCCTTCTGGCAGATGGGTAGTAACAAGTATATAGTGGACTGAAGCATCTGAGATACTTTAGCCAAATCTGTGCATTGGAAGCTTCCTTGGTAGTGGTGAGCTGGCAGTGCATACTTATGTGTGGCCCTGGCTAAAAGCTGTGGTGAATTATGGATTTGAGAATATTGCATAGTATCTTTTTGAAGGCTGAAGGGTGAGAAGTTTAAGAATACTGAGATTGCAGCCTGCCTGAGTGGCATGGCACATTTTACCGGGTTTGTAGAGGTTGAATTCTATGTAGCTCTGTTACATGAGGTAATCAGTTGAATATTGTGCAAGAATTTAACTTTTACTGAAATCACTCTGAAGCAAGCTGCAAAGTAAGATAGTGCATTGCTCAGTGCAATTGTAAAAGCAGAAGTGTTCTTGTCTAGGACTGCAACATCAGGAGGAGATGCCCAGATCACAAACTCCTGAAGGAGTATTCCTGCTTCTGTGGGTTTAGAAGAATCTGGTGACAGAAGCCAGTGCTCTCTGGTGTTTTGAATCACAAATCATCTCCTGTGGCCTTTAATATCAACATCGCAACATATTTTGCTCCCCCACATTTATTTATTTTTTTTTAAAGGAACACAGCACAGGCATAGTTCAAAAGGAAACTGCAAACCTTGGGTGGAGGTGTAATTTTTCCACTACACGGAAAAATTCACTTGCAGGGAAATGTGATATTTAAGTATTTTGAATGTGTTCTTCCCCCATCCCCTGCCTTGCATTTTACTCAAACTGTATTTGTGCCACAAAACAATGGCACTCTCTAGGACATAACTGGCCATATAGCCAGTCATTATACTTTTGTGCCTTTGTGTGGTGCTACTTGAAGACTTCCACAGACAAGAAATAGACAAGTCATTAATTTGAATCAGATTATCAGTATGTTTTAATTATAAAACAAAAGCCAGTACCTGCTCTGCAGGATAGAAAAGATCCTTCTTTCAGCTAGAGAATTTCAAGTAACATAGGAAGAGGGGAAAAAAGTGTTGAAATGTTTACTCCTGTTGTAGTGGAAAACTATATAGTAAATCTTTTCATTGTGCAAAGTATCTCCTTATGGCTTTGTTTCATTATTTTCATTTTGTAATGGGTAAGACAGTGATTCTGCAGTCTCTTTTCTACCCGTCATTGTGGTGACCTGTGTTTGCACTTGAGTGGGACAAATGGAAAACTTCTACGGTTTGCAAAATGAGGTCTTTAAACGAGGCAGAATGCTTTGTATTTCAACCGTATTTTGTTTCGTACAACACAAGTATTTTTTATGTCTGTTGTATTGAATGGTTGTTTTCGTGAAAGGACTAGCAGTACTTTTAAAGGCCTCAGTAGGCAAAATTGTGGTAAAATTATTTTGTAAAAGTAAGTTTAAGTTTTGCGTAACATTCTGGACTTCATTGATATAGCTGAGCAATCAACAAACATTAACTTTGTATCATGTTACAATGAACACTGCGTAGTCATTTTGTTACTGTGATAAATATGTGCCCTATCTGAGAACTTTTTGATCAAGTTTAAGGAGTTGGTGCTCCAAACCATTAAGAAAATCTCAATGCTGGATATGCTGGATTTGATTTCTTTAAATTTTTAATTAAAAAGATACTTCAGTATTTTCTTCAGGTAGACACGAACACTGTCTTTGAATTAGTTGAAAAGCTCCTTCTCTACTCAGCTTTTAGCAGCACCTCTAAAACATAGAAATTATTTGAGTTTTCACTGCTGAAAGATGACTAGTTAAGTGTAAAAGCACATGTTGAGAGCAAACTGTTCTGTAGTGCCCATAATGCATTGGAGAGCAGAGGATTAGGCTTGGGAAATAGTTTCTGAAAGAACAGAAAGGAGAATGATGAAAATCAATTTGCTACAAGAAACAGGTGTGAGAAACACTGCTGGAGGACTTGGCATAATTTTTGCACTCTGGGATGGCTACTGCAGTTAATGTTTCAGTGCCTTTATTGTCATTGTGTGTACATCTGGAGATACATTGTCTCCCATGAAAGGGTAATCCAGCCTGTTCAATAATGACAACTCTTTTGCCTTTAAACTGTGAAATATCAGATTTTGCAGCATGTGAGACAAAAGGCTCCTTTGCTGCTTCTTAGAATAAGATTGCAGTTGTCACGGTTCTCCTTCACCAGCGTGCCTGGCACTTCAGAGTATAGCTCAGACCTCCCTTTGTTAAAGGAAGAGAAAGAGGATCTTTATGCTCTCCCATTATTAATAGTTTTTATTTTCATAATTCATTTTGCTATTACATGTGACTTATACCTAAATCCACTTCAGCATTTGGTTTAGAAAATTAGATGTCTGTTACTTGAAACTTGAGCAGCCTTCTCAAAACGTCTCTATTAATGAAAGAAAAAAAAAATCATGCCAGCTTTGTGAATACTCCATACAATACAATACAATTGACCAGAAAGTCTGAGAAAACAGTCAAATGCAGTTTTGCATGTTCCAAAGCAAACCAGAAAAGTGTGCTAAATTAGAGCTGCTGGTGTGGATGGGCCAGGCAGCGATGTTTTTGGCAGGCTTTCCTCATTGGTTGCTTCAGAAAAAGGTGGAAACAATAATAGTAACTGGAGAAAAATAGTAGCCCTAACCTCTGGGTGATAGGTAGAGATCTGGAGCAGTCATGTTGCATCCAGACTTTGCGTCCCAACCCAGGCATCTTGGCAATGAGAAGACCCATGAGGTTTGCTGAGCAAGATGCATATGACTTTCTTACAGGACCATTCTTGATGCATGTCTACTGCAGCTGCATCTGACTGTGAGCAAATTAAGGGTTTGTGGGCTCTGTGGGCCTCATCTAATTAAAAGTGCTAAGTTGCATCAGTGTGAATATAAATAAAAAGTATTTGGTATTTTACATACTAAACTTAAATGCTTTTTACTGCTTCTAGTGTGTAAGGAAGGCTTGTCTCTTTCAGTTTCTTTTCCATAAAGGAAAACAATGGGGAGTTTGTTCAGCTTCTACATGCCTAAGAAATACATTTAGGCATTCTTTGCATAACTGTGGGGAAGAGGGGGTTGCTAGCTTTCTCATTGTTCAGCTTGTTTCTTAATCACATAATACAAGTTAACTGTGAAAACGTTCTGTGAAAAATACCTCTTGAAACTATTGAAGAAATAGTCTGTGCTGTACTGTGTTCCCGTACCCCAGATGCTTTTGAGTTTAATTTTGTTGAAGATATATATGCTATTGTTTCAAGCTGTTGCACCATGGCAAATGACCAGTAGCAACTGAGTGACTGATGCTTTGTAAAATAATCACAATTCTAGTGGCTGTTCAAGAAGGCTTAAAAATACTTTGTTGTTGTTGCTGCTTTTCTTTTTCTTTTATGCATTGTACTCTGTATTCTGAAAGCCCATCTCTTATTTTTTTCCCCCCTCTCTGTGTGTGTCTGTGTGCATGTTCCAGTGACTTTATAACATGCAAGACACTGATGCCAGNACAGGTCTTCGGGGTACATCCCGGGGAGAATTGCCCCTCTCCGTCCCCCACCACCATCGCAGAGCCATGCTGCAGCTGAATTTACCTCTGCAAGACAAGAAGCCCGGACAAGACTCCCATCCTTACCAGTGGATCAGCACCGCCGCCAGGCAGAAGCCACCAGGCATAAAAACACTCTAATTTGCTTTGCCATTTCTAGCCTTTCACTTTTTGTTGCACTGGGGATTTTTTTGGGAATAGCTTCAAAGTATGCTCCAGATGGTAAGTTCTTTTGCAAACAAAGTCATCCTAGAAATAACTGTCTCTGTGAATGTAATGCAGTAATTTAGCATCAGGATTAGTGTTAAATGTTAAGTGCAAAAAGAGAATGCCTACTGCAATTTTAACATGGAGAGAAGCAGTGTCTGGGGGCTAAGATCAGCTCCTTTTTCTGTTATCGGTGTTACTTTTATATGTTTTTATTGTGAGTTGTTTGATTTACTTACATGAAGCAAAAAGGCATAACAGTAAATAAAGACTACTGGTAAGGTTGAAAGAAGCATGAATGTTGCCTAACTGTAATTATATTTGTCTGCAGAAGAAGCTGCCTAATAGACTCACAAATTGTAGACAAAACAAAATCCTGTTTATTTAAGCAGTAGCCAAGGAACATAGTAAAAGTGTGTTCAAGTGAAAACATGTAAAAATCTGTGAGAATTTTTACCAACAGTATGTGTTTGCTTTGTTTATACACAAATTGGGTGGGGGACCTTGTTCATCTATTAGCACTGATTTTTTTTTCAGCTGATCTTAGAAAACTGGACAACTTTCATGGAATTTGGAAAACCTCCCAAATGTGTCAGTGGCTATAAAGCATCAACAGGTGATGTGATTAACTGCTCATCACTAAGTATACATCCCTCTGACCAAATACTGCTAAAAATTACCGTGCAGTTGCTAAAAATTGGTAGCATAGTTTAGTGCATGGATTGTTTAGTTGGTTTTGCTTTTTTGGTGTTTTTTTTTGGGGGGGTTGTGTTTGTATGTTTTTTAGGCAGAATTCAGGTCTCTAAAAGCTAGACAGGGTTTTGAGTTGAAACTGTTAGATATTGTAACTCAACAGACTTATACCAAGAGCCACCAAGAAGTTTAGTAACTCCAAAGATTCCATTTTCCAAGTGAATGCCACACAGGCTGAACAAATTAGGTAATCAGTTGAAGATTCCAGATGAAAGTACAAAATGAATACTAGTTTCTAATTGGAACACCCTTGGTGGTGGCGGTGGTGGCACTCACTTCTTGGGTGAAGTTATTTAATAATTATGAAGGAAAACAAATGAAAATAAAACAACTGAGGGAGTAGTAAATAGAAAGCTATTGGTATGTCATGATCCAGATGACTGAGGTACATATCTGCAGTAAGTACTTTGGTTACAGCCAAGTTCAAGAGAAGGCTGAAGTACTTTGGAGGGGAAAACTGCCTTTCTGTTTTTTTAGCAAGACTTGAACATTTAATTAACTAGAAGTTGTAGATTTTGATGGTGGCTTTAGTAGAAGTGGGATGTTATCATGTGTGGTGGGAAACATAAAATAATAACCCCTTTATGCTTTAAAAGCTGATAAAATGAAGGAGAAGGCTTTCTGTTTTTAAAAGTGTAAGTAGTTTTGGAATGGTTTTGCTTCACCCACAGTAGCACATTCCAGAGGTATTGAGCTGTGTAGATTTTTTGCACTGCATACATGGTCAGCACATGGTAGGTGGATCAGCAGGGGTACTGAGGATGTTGCAGAAAGAGTTGCTGTGATTTAATAGATGGGTTTTTTTTGTCTACAGTAATGACTTTACTCAGTAATGATTTAGTCCTTACTTATGACTTAAATAATGACTAAGTAACCCAGGGCTGTGACTGTTAATCTTCAATGTCCCACTGCATCTCAATGACAGTTGAGGCTAATTTTCATCATTAATTGTACTGTGTCTTTCTGAAGTTTCTGTGCATTATTCTTTTTTTAAAAAAAACCAAACAAACAAAAAAAAAAAAAAACAAAAACAAAAAAAAAAAAAAAAACAAAAACCAAAACAAATGAACCCATAGAATCCTTTGGAAACCCTGATCTAAGAGAAGCTTCTGTGGGCACCGAGGAAAGTCTGGCTGAAACTTCAGTCTTGCGGTATTGTTGTTATAGCAACTCCCCCAAAGTCTCTAAACAGGTAGAAAAGTTAATATGCTCAGCTCCAACCTACCACATGCAGTGCTGCAGCCAACAACGCTAGGTCCAACTAGGTGTGTTCTTCTTAAGGGCTAATTGGAAATCCATATTGTCAGTACATTTGACAGCTGCTTAAAAGGTGGTGGAGGTAACTTGAGACTTAGTAGTAATTGTCTGTAAATCCTAAACCTCCGGCATACCTTCCTCAAAGGAAAAACGATACTTGTCTGCCTTGCTGTTCCTGCCTGTCAGTTGGTTTCCCTTTTCCTCCTTGCTTTTACCTTCCTGTCATCATCTTTTTTTTTCTGAGGAGTCCTGAACACTGGAAATCAGTGAGAGCACTGGAAATGCAATTTCCTTCCACATTTCCAGGGCCTTGTGCTGCAGGGTCAGCATGACAAGCTGGGGAGTTTTTCA
>VZRU01012596.1:48155-60911 GCA_013398155.1 Pedionomus torquatus | reverse complement strand
CCCACTCACTCTAAAAAATTTCTTCCTGGTATCTAACGTAAGTCTCCCCCGTACTGGAAGGCTGCTGTAAGGTTTCTTCTCCTGAACAACCCCAGCTCTCTCAGCCTGTCTTCATAGGGGAGGTATTCCAGCCCTCTCACCATATTCATGGCCCTCCTTTGGACTCTTTCCAACAGGCCCGTGTCCTTTGATGTAATAAACAATATATTAAACAATATACTAAACAACTTTTATCCCGTACCTGCAAACCTGCACTGAAAAAAGTGATTTGCATGCTTGAAAGCAAAAAGGGATCAGCCTTCCTCATGCAGGGAGAGACCTTGCGGGAGGGTGAGATATTTAGATGCTTTGCCACCATGTCAGCAGGCATAGGACATCCAGCAGTCAGTGTGACTCTGAGTATTTTCCTCTTCTCTCTCCTCATCTGCTGGGGCTGATGTAGAAAAACGTCAAAAAAATCAGATGGGATTCAGAATTACCTGTTGTCAACAGTATATATCAACAGTTCCGTCTGTGGTCATCAGTAGTTTAATTCAGTGTAAGAATGCCTTCCCACCCTTGAGATTTTAGCCACTTTTCAGGTATCTTTTGGCTGCTTGAATACAAATGGTAGCATCAGTGTCTGCAGTAGTGTAACCACAAAAGAGGGTGGAAATCCTTTGTAGGTGACTCTGCTTACATTCGTCCTAGTGCTCCCTTGATTGATGTGATGATGCTTGGTTGGTTTTTTTTAAAGATGAATTTCGCATTGTATTACAGAGAATTGTCCAGACCAGAATCCTCGTCTTAAAAACTGGAGCCCTGGAAAAGATCCTGAAAAGAGAGTTTTTATCAAAAAAGGGGATTTGTTTCGTCTGAACTCAGATGCTACAGTACACTCTATAGTTATACAGGATGGAGGTATGAAATGGCAAGATGGAAATCATGCTTCAGTTCACTGCATAGTTTTTACTTCTGTGTTTACGTGAAAAATATATTGGAATTTTATGTTGCTGCTTATTCATTAGTTCCCCTGCTTTTACTTCACAGCCTGCTACAAGGCCAGGAATATCATTAGAAAGATGAATGAACGCTGTAGAGTGTTTTCAGAGGAGCATTGATGTGGTTTTCTGAAGGATACAGTAAAACAAGGCTTGTTTAGTATGCTACCTTGAACAAGATCTGATGGTCTTCTGATGGGGGACCATGGTATTTTTGTAATACTACCATTCTGGCAGAAAAAAAAAACAGGAATAAGCTGACAAAATTCCTAGAAAGATAAATCATAACTGGCAGGAGTTACTTTCCCAAATATTCTTATACATCCATAAACATAACAGCTTTATCAGTGGATGTGGAAAATAAATCTTTAATTCTTCCGTTGTTCTTATTGCAGAACTTGGTTCTTTGAGTCTATCTGAATTTTGCTTTGACCTACATAAATACCTTTTTTCCTTTAGGTTTACTTGTTTTTGGTGATGATAAAGAAGGTTCTAAAAATATTACCTTGAGAACTCGATTTATCCTGATAAAGGATGGTGGAATGCTTCATGTTGGAGCAGAGAAATGCCGCTATAAATCCAAAGCAACTATTATTTTGTATGGGAAGTCAAATGAAGGTGCTGATGTGCCAGAATTTGGCAAAAAATTTATCGGCGTGGGCCCTGAAGGAGTGCTGGAGTTGCATGGGCACCAGAAGTTATCATGGACTCTTCTGTCAAAGACTATGTATTTCTCAGGGCTGGCCTATGGTCATTATACATTTGAAAGGAATTTTTCCCGGGGACTAAATGTGAGAGTGATCAATCAGGACACAGCAGAGATTTTGGAAGTGCTAAAGTTTGATACTCATGAATTCGCAGAAGAAAGCTTGAAGCTCCAGAACTTACTGAAAAATGGAAGTCCTGGTCGCATTGTTGCTATTGCTGTAGGAGACTCAGCTGCTAAAAATCTACTGGAGGAAACCCGAGTGACAATTCAAAATCTACTGGGAAGTAAGTTTGTCAGAGGACTGAGTTACAGGTAAATAATTTATTTTCCTTCTGGTGCTGAGTAAAGATGGGGTACAGATTCTGCTGCCTTTGGGGAATTAAATTTTGACAGTGACTGCTTCTGTGTGTTACTTGTAACTGTCAGTTTCTGCACTAGCAAAATACTGCACAGTGAATATTACTACTGCAATACTACGGGCATCTGTGTGATAGACTTTTATTACTTATTTGTAGTTGCTCTCTTTCACTATTCTTTACAGAACTGTGGGGGGGAAACCTTTTGCTCATTTGAACACACAGATAGAAAACAGTTGCTAAGAAAAGCTTTTAATGTATATGACTTTGTTTGGAGAAGCAAGGAATGCCAAGCTAGAATCTGAATACAGGGAAGGGATGCTTATCCTATATATCAGTGTCTTATTCATACATGTGCGCTGCTGAGATGAAGGTACACTACCCCTCCACTGATTCTGCAAGGAAATTGATCTAGAAAAATACTTTGTTACTGAAGTACACTTGTAAGGTGATTCTGTATCTTTTGACCGTTCTTTTCAGATGGTCAGGGTTTGGATGGTGAGATGGTAGAAGGATATAATAGAAATTTTTAAAGCAGGAAACTTGAACCGCTGTGCTGTTCATTCATTTATTGCAAATTCCTTCTTGTAGCACACATTCTGAACTTGACTTTAGGCTGCACAGGATTAGCAATACAAGTGTAAGGGACATTAAGTCTCCCAACTGTCAGTCGGTTCTTCAGCTTCCATTTAAGATGGTGTTGTATAACCTATTTCTATTTTCCAGTGTTTTCCAGGAAATCAGTCATTTAGTTTTTCCTATCTATTTTTACCCTTCAGTATCCCCCAACATCTGCGTTCCAACTAATTTCCTCCCTGCGCTTTGGCAGAGGCTGGCTGGGGCGTCAGTCAGGATGGCATGTTCTAACCTCGGTTCCTGTCAGGAGCACCTTTGTGTCAGCGGCTTTGTAAGCATGTGGTCATGGGGTGGAAAGCGCTTGCAGCACTGCCTCTGAAGCAGTTTGCTCAGAGGTGCTGAGACCTGAATGTCCCATAATAGGTACCACCTCCCAGAAGCAGGGAAGCCCATGTGGTGGTGGTTCAGGTTGCTGGGCAGCCAGCCCCAACCTGGCCTGGAGGTGTGAGTTTCTGGTGTTTGTCTCTGCCTGTGACCTCCATGCAGGCTGAAGAACTTGAGCCTGCAGCTGGGAAGAAGCAGCCTTTCTTCCCTCCCTGTTGAACTGATTGTTGTGTATTTTCATTAGCTGGTAGAGACCCTGTAAGTGCAGAAATCTGACTTGTTCTGCACTGGAAGCTGAGCAAGAAGTTCTCCCTGAGTGCTCGCTGAGGAATAGCAGGGTTGTCACTGTAAAACTATGAGGGGTATTTTGGCATGGATGAATACTCCTTTACATCGCTCTCCTCTTCTGCCTCTTCCTGCAAAATAGCATGCATTAAAATATTTTGACAATTTTTTAAATGTTGGTATGTGAATTGTTCAGACTGCTTCTGAAAAGCTGGCCCAGTAGATACAATTCCTATGAAGAGTTTAACAGTAAACAGCCTTGTATTACCCGTCAGTAAGAACATCATGAGGCCACAGATATAAAGGCAGCTGGATTGAAGGGAATTTTCATATGTGACTTTGAATTAATCATTAGCAACAGACAACAGTCCTGCTAGCTGACACTGTTTTCATTTGGGGCGAATGATTCAACTTTAATGATGCAAAATTGTTTGGCTTTTTAGTAGATGATCTCGACTACTTCATCTGCACACATAGTTATGGCGTTACAGAGCAGTAATTTTTTTTAGCTTGGTGGCAGCTTTCTGTGTCATGTGGTGTGTTTTTCATTTCCAAAAACTTGGATACATTGAGCAGAGCTATAGGAAGGGGAAGTATATCCAGGTCAGTTGCCTGCTCCATGCCAAGTTCAGCCAAGTAGGCATTCCTCTGACCGAGGAGAAAAAGCAAACATCCCTGGTCTCAGCCTTCAGAAATATTGGTGACCCCTCACACAAAGGTTGTGTAACAGTGTGCAGTTCCTTTTCTGGGTCTGAGCATCTTGAAAGATTCAAAATATGTTGCCTGTCCAGTACAGCAATGACCAGCAGCTGCTGCTGCTACAGGTGAATCCCTCTTGGCTGATTCATGGGTGGTCTCCTGGGACTCCTGGCCACCAGTCTGGAATGCCACTTGCCGTGGTGCCATGATGGCAGGAGGCTGCAGGAAGAACGCTGGCACCAGCTTCTAGTTCTCCTGTGCCCTGGTATAGCTGTTTGGGAGTAGGATCTCTATCACTTCTCCTGCTGTTCTCTTAGATGTGCTTTTTGGAAAAAGTGGATGTTGTAATAAAATTGCATCTGAAAGTCTTCTTTAACATCTTCATTAAGTGCTCTTGTATTTGCCAATTTGTATATTGGATATCCAATTATTTTAAACTGTGTTTCTTTTCAGTGAGGGTTGCCCATTTGCACTTTGAAGTTGCCATTCTGCATTTTGAAATTGCATTTTAGAAATATTTTAGAAGAGCAAGCAAAAGGGTTATACGTGACTTCTGTGCTCCTTGTCTTGTCCTTTACCTGCTTGTAAAGAATGTATTAAGGACTGTTGTTTTGGCAAGACTGGACAACGAGACCATTGTATTTAAAGATTTACTTTTGTTTTTCATAGGCAAGCCTGGGCTTTTGTTGGTGTTATAGGTGGTGGAAATTCTTCCTGTAATGAATCAGTGAGAAACTATGAAAATCATAGCACTGGTGGGAAAGCTTTTGCTCAGAAAGAGTTTTTCACAGTGGATGGCCAGAAGTTTGTTGTGAAAGCTTACAGCGAATGGAACGATGGTAGGACAGCATTTGTGAAATCCTGCAGTTGGGGAAGAAGTAAAAAAAAGTCGTATATGCTTTTTTTCACTAGAACTGTTGATTGCAATTTAAATTTGAGTGCTACTGTAAGAATTTTGGGGTTTTTTTCCTTACTATGGATGAAGTATGAGAACACAGTCCTTCAGTACAAACTATTTTCGCAATCTGTTTGTGTATGGTTTGTGAACAGCATAACAGTCTTCATTTTTAATATAATTGGATAAATATAAGGGGTCTTATAAAAAGCTGAGACATACTTTTTTTTTCTGTTCTTTTAGTAACTAATCAGTTATATTTTAAAATTATTGTTATGATACTAAAAAGAAAACTTGAGGTGGTTTCATATAAACGTGAATATAATCTCGTGTTTAACTTTTTTTTTTTTCTTTTAATCTTCATCAGGTGTCCCAATTTCAGGCTTCCAGGTAGAAGCTGTAGGTGGAGTGATACTGAATCTTCTGGATGATGTTAGTAGTTGGGAGCCTGGAGACCGTATTGTGGTTGCAAGCACAGACTACTCAATGTATCAGACAGAGGAATTCACCCTCCTTCCCTGTCCAGAGTGTAGCAAGCATCAGGTCAAAGTTAAAGGTATGAGTGCAGTCACCATTTAATTATTCATGTGAAATACATATTCACAGTAGTGCAGCCTGGATGGTCCCTTCTCATGGAAGCAGTGAAGAACAGCCTGAAGTTCACCTATCCCTGTGCTGCTTTGTTGCCATATATAAGAACACGTCCTTTTCCTTGCTGTAAAATTGCCATGCATACTATCTGGTCTGCCTCACACTATGCTAACTTTTCTTTACCCTTTCTTCCTATGTTCATTGAATGCTTGGTGTTCTTCCAAGGGGATTGCGCTTGTTTTCCTTCCTTGGCTCCTTTATGTCTTTTCACTAGTTCTCTTTATACGTGCTTGAATGGCTGTTGTGGTCATTACCATTTCCTTTGCCTGTAGCACCCTTCTAATCGTTTGAAGTGTTATCGTTATATTTTTTTCTATTATTAAAAAAGTAGAAGGGGGGGGAGGAGAAGGGAAGAAAAAAGAAAGTGGCAATGTTTGAACTTTTTTTTGGTTTTGGGTTTTGTTGTTTCTTTTTTGTTCCTTTTTCTCAATTGCCCCTCCACCCACCGCCCCCGACAGCCAAATGCTTACGAAATAGGTGGCACTTCCAAGCCTCTGCTCACACAGGATATCCTTGAGTAGTTGCAATCTGTTTTCCCTTTGGGCGTGATGCACGCAAAATGGTCATGCATGTTGTTGACTATTTCCTTTTTTATCTGAGTCACACTGCCTGACTTCACAAGAGCCTCCTTTGGGACCAGCTCCCCGGCTCTGCCGGCATCTGTGTTTCCCTTCTGCCACTTCATGCCCCATCTGTTCCAGCGCCTTTCTGCCTGGTGGTGCACCACCCTGTTGAGCTTTCCCTCTAGTTCCTTTCTGGTGGGCTGCAGCATCAATTTGTAGCACAAACTAAGTAATGTTGTTTTGCGGTGTTACCTTGTAGAGCCCATCAGTGCTCTTCAGGGCCTGGTTTTGTCTCATTCACTTCTGTACAGTGTGACTTCCTCTTCTGCAAACCATCTTCATTTTCTTCATTCTCAGTATTCTGTGAATGGGCTCAAACTTCCTAGTTCTCCCATGTCAGACTACATGTGGAATTTGCATCCCACAGCATACAGTAGCATGGGTCAGGTATGGGTTTTACTGCATTGTGAAGTCCCAGATAATGGAAAAAGTATATCTAAGTTCACCTTAGTATGCATTGGAGAATACTAGTGTGTGTAAAGCCATAGAGCTGGCTTATTGCCATTGAGCCTGATGCTTCCAGGGTCTTGTTCTGGTGTCCCACGTTGTATGTGTTCCTGAGCATGGTATTTTAAAGGGCAAGCTTAGCTTAAAGCTTGGTGTATGAAGTTTAAGGTTTTTGTCAGCAATTAATAGTGTATGTGCAATTCTGTTTCATCTTGGACACGTATTGTAAAAAGGCAGCTGCTTTTAAAGGATTTTTTTTTTTAAACAAGATTTACAAAATGGCATAAAATACACAATATTGACCTTGGAACAGATCAAGCAGCCAGAATCTTTTCTTTTAAAGGAAACCTGCATCTATGTTTCATTAAAAGTTTTCTGGGTACCTTAGATTCATTTGAACTTTTCTTTGGTTTTTATCCATTCTGTTCACAAACTATTGGACTAAAATTAAGATGCACTTGCAAATAAAATGTTGGGATTTATTTAGGATAGTTGTCCTACTAAAATAAAAGCTAAATGGATGGTGCTTTGTTTTGGAAGGAAACATGGAGTAGCATTTATCATCCTGCAAGATGCTTTACTGTCATTGAGCCAACTGCAGTCTGGAAGGGGTGAATTTGCTTGGTGTTAGCTGGTTAATGTTTACTGTTTAACAAGTTTTTTGTGTGCCTTAGCATAGGAGAAGCTTAAGAGAGGACAGCACATGAAGCTACTAGAATGCAAGGGTTTTGTTAGTTTTTAATCATGTCAATTTCTTCTCTTTGACAGAAAATCCTCAGTTTCCTCATGTAGGAGAAGTTATTGATGGAGTGGACATGAGGGCAGAAGTTGGAGTTCTTACAAGGAATATCTTAATCAAGGGAGAGACAGAAAATACCTGCTATCGTGAAAAGGAATGTCAGTTCTTCAATTATGATACATTTGGTGGACATATCAAGGTCTGGAAAACATTTTAAAGTAGTTTTCTGTCATGTAAAGGCATATTGAGGTCAAAAAGATAAACCTGGAGGAATTTGTAAACTTAACGTCAATTTATGCATTTGCTCTGCTTATTCAGTTTTTCAAAAATCACATTTAACTCAAAATTACTTAGTCTGCAGAGTTGGAGGAAGGGATGTTGATGCATGAAATGTTGTATATTGCAATATATTGCAATGTTATAGGACAGGGATTAAACCTTACAGGTGATGTCCATGAAGGCGTATCCTGTAATACTGCAGTTTGATGTCCCTTTTCTGTCTTCTCTCCTTTCACTACCTTTCTCGCTCCCCAGGTGATGAGGATTGAATCCTAGAGATATGCATCATCTGAAATTGGTCACTAGAAAAGTGTGGAGAGGAAAGAAACTGACTTGGACCATGGTGGTTTTTTATTTATCTTTTAAAAAAACCTGAAAGTAGTAAGGTTATGCAAAGCAAACTGCTTCTAATTTTTTGTATTACCCTAAACATACAGAAAGCTGAAGGACAGTGGTGTTTTAGAAACTGGTATTCAAACTTGTATTCATGCATGGTCTTAGATGAAAGGATTGAGCAGCATTATATCAGCTCTTCACTGATGCTGGAGAAGTTTGAGTCCTTGTATTTTAAATGCAAATGAATTTGCTCTCATTGTGTGCTGGTCACAGTGTAAATCACAGTTTAAATTTTCTAATATGTTTGGATGCAGATTTCACTTTTATGGTGGTGTACACAATATGGTCTTTCCCTGCTGTGTGGCAGCTTTTGTTTTGTAGAAGCTAAGTAGGTGGGCTCAAGGCACTCCTTTGTATTTAAGATAATACAATGACAGAAGATGACAAGCTGTGAATCTTGCAAAGTGTTACCTTGATTGCCCCAACAGTGCAAATACAGCAGACCCCTCAGATGTCTGGAAGATCGGACAGAAAACAAACATTTTGAATCATCAAAGTTGTTAAACAGTTCCCAGGAGACTGTTCCGGAGTAGTTGAGTAGCTGCTGCCAAACCTAGACTTCAGCAGTAAAAGCATTTTCGGTTTAGTTAATCTTGCCTGCTCAAGGAGAGGGAGCATGGGCACAAGCAAATGTTAATAGCCTCAGGGGGTTAGATCATCCTGGATTTTCAGCTCGTCGCTGAGGCAATAGCATAAAAGGAGGATTAGTGGCAGTGAGGAGAGGTCTGGGTTTGTAGCTTATGCAACTGTGTTGCTGCTTTTAAATGTTCAGAGTCAGATATATCAAAGATACTCGTTTTTTACCACCTCCCTGCATTTTAGGCATACAGACCTTAGTCGTGCAATTAGAGAATAAGGAGACAGTCCCTATAACTAGTTTTCCTACAGTACGAAGTACCTGTGAAAATGGTTATTTTTGATGAAGGCACAGTACAGGTAAGTTAATGAAGTAATAAAAAGTTTGTTTTTTTTCTCAGTTTAGCTCCTTGCAGTTTAGCTGTTGCACTTGATTTCAGGTGAGGTGGAAGAAAATGCTTTTGTTTTCTTGCGTTAATTGTACAGACCCCATTTTAGTTTGGATTAGGTGGTGTTACTGTGAAGCTGTGTGATTCTGAAGGCAATTTCATATCTTGCTTAGCAGTGAAGTTCCTCTGGACTGCTGTGCTTGGTTTTGGATTCACACTGAAAAAAATAAAGATGTAAATACACTGGGGTGTGTCTAGTGAAGGTCATGTGTGGGAGTACAAGATGATGATGATGAGTGAAGAGGACCTGAGAGAACAAGGCTTGTTCAGTGTGGAGAAGGCACAGGGGAGAGATCTTGTTGCTGCGTTCAGGCACTGAGGAATGTTCAGAGGCCAGAGCAATTCTTGGAGCTGCACATAGATAGGACAAAAGGCAGTGAGACCAAGGTTCCACAAGGCAAATTCAGCTTAGATACCAGGAAAATGAAAGGGAAGAACTAGTTGATGTCATGTGAGCATCTGTGTGGCTGGAGGTATCCCTTGTGGAATGTACTGAGCATCTGCCTTTAAGCTGACCCTGTACTGAGCAGGTGATTGGACCAGTTATCTTGATGGGTTCCTCTGAATCTCCTGTTCTGTGATTTTATTGAACTACGCCTGTCCTAGGTGGGCTGCCCTGTTTTAGCTTCAGTATAGATGGGTCCTGGTATGAGTGACTTAAGTTTATTTGGACAGTATGTGCTTATGCATAAAGAATATTTAACATGCTAGGTGTTATAGACCAAACAGTGAAGCGTGGCAACATGTCTGGTGAAAATTGCCACGTTTTAGGAAGGATACTGTTTTGCTAGGCAGGATGTAGAATGAGGCAGTAATGGTTATTTTAACACTTATTGTGTTGGCCTGTGGTAACCGTGTACATCTAACTTCTGTACATCTGGTATAGATGACATATTAACATAAGGGTTTTTTTTGGTTAAAAAACAAATAGTGGGTTATTCATTCTGGACTTCTCATTATATTTTTAAGATTTTGAAGAATTTTACATCTGTTCATCTCTCCTATGTGGAATTGAAACAAATGGGCCAGCAGCAGATTGGGAGTTACCCTGTTCACTTTCACCTTTGTGAGGATGTGGATGAAAAAGGAGGTTATAGTTTTAAGACTTACCTGGAAGGTCTTTCCATTCATCACTGTTTTTCAAGATGTGTGACTGTTCATGGAACTAATGGCTTGCTGGTAGGTGAAAGGAGGGTAAAACATACTGTGTTAAAATGTTATAAATAGCATTTAGAGTGAAATTAGTCCCTTCTGTTCCTCAAGTTTAATGCTCAGCAATGGATTTTGTATTGCAATGAAGAAATAAACAAGTGCAAACAGTATCATATTTTTAACAGGTCTCACCATTCTGGTTTTTCAGATTCTTCCAGGCAGCTAAGTTCTCCAGACATAGTAGTGTGTTTGTAAGGGATAAATGAAACTGGATGCTTGAATCATCTGAACTGTTGATACTGAAGTTTTGCTCTGCACCTCTGCCAAGAGAGTAAAACTAAATGGTACTTGTTGAATAAATCTCAGTAAATGCTATTGCTACTGACATAATGAACTTGTATTTCTGCAGATAAAGGACACCATTGGCTATGACACACTAGGTCACTGCTTCTTCACAGAAGATGGCATTGAGCAGAGGAATACTTTTTTCCACAATCTTGGCTTAGTCACAAAACCAGGCACTCTTCTTCCTACAGATAGAAACAGCAGCATGTGTATTGGTATTAGAGATAAAGTGTATGGAAGTTATGTCCCAGTGCCAGCTACAGACTGCATGTGAGTATTTCATGCTGAGAATGTAAAGCCAAACCAGCTGCAGCAGTTAAACTGCTGATGAATTCTTGACAATATAAAGAAGGGAACATTTTTATGTATAATTGAATGAATTCAGACACCTTAAATGTAGTTCACATATTAATAATACTTAAAAGAAAAAATATAAATTAACATTTAGTCTTTTATTGAAGAGAAAAAAATGAGTTGTTTTGTAGGAAGATTGTTGTTTCTTGTAATACTTGTTCAACAGACTTTTAAAGCTGCATCTTTACTTCTGTGTATGAGCATGCAATTCTCCAGTTGTCACTACTAGATTTTCTGCATACTTGTAGAAGCTTATTGAAACAGTTTATCATAGAGAGCTGGAACTCTTTAGCCTGGAGAAGTAGGGGCTGAGGGGAGACCTTATGAATGTTTACAAGTATCTGAAGGGTGGGTTGAAGGAGGATGAGGCTGGATTCTTCAGTGGTTCCCAGTGATGGGACGAGGGGCAATGGGCACAAGATGGAACATAGGAAGTTCCATTCGAGTATGAGGAAAAAGCTTTACAGTGAGCATGACAGAGCCCTGGAACAGGCTGCCCAGGGAGGTTGTGGAGTCCCCTTCTCTGGACACCTTCAGGACCCACCTGGATGCAGTCCTGAGTAATGTGCTGTAGGCAGTCCTGCTTTAGCAGGGGAGTTGGACTAGATGATCTCTAGAGGTCCCTTCCAGCTCTGACAATTCTGAGACAATTGCATGGAGTGTCTGAACAACATTAAATAAAATAATGTGAATTGAACTAAAAATAGAAAGCGTTTTTGACTTCTAAATGTGAGGAGAGGGTTTGTGAATTTTATTTCATGTCTGGATTAATGCAGTTTAGCTGGCATCCTAATTGGGAAGGGGAGATACTTCTGTAGCAGCTAGAGCTTTTCCATAATAACTTCTTTCTGAATAATATTTCAGGGCAGTCTCAACATTCTGGATTTCTCATCCCAACAATCATCTTATAAATAATGCAGCAGCAGGCTCACAGGTGAGACATATGGATATAATTCAACAGAGACTACTCGTGCCAATGGTATTTGTAAAACCTGTAACATTTATACTGCCAAAAATACGTAAGTTTTGCTTTTTTATGTATGAATATGTTCTTTTTATATTTGGCGGCATATTGGCATTGCAAGTGCTGGGTTTGTCTAGGTGTGCCTTTAAGAGATGCTGAAAATCTTTTTTCTGGCTGGAATACAGGAGCGATCTTTCTCTTTGTGGTTCTGACAATGGTGTCCATGTGCGTATGCAAAAATAAATCCTTTTATTTCTAAAGAGTTAGCAAATTTCATGTTAAGGCTTCTGTATCTTCTGTAGGCTGTCATGAGTTTACTGTGTGACTGCTCAGCAAGATTTGTCTTCGTAGGTACAGTCACTGGAATGCAAAATGACTATCAAAAAATGCTCATTGGCTGTTCGCAGCTGGAACACTTTTATTGTCAGTAATTAGTCATGTGTTTCCCAACAGTGACTACTGATACGCTTTTACTTGTAGTGAACCTTATGTTAGTGCAGATCTCACCACAGCTGCTTGTGAAGCTGAACTGCTCAGTACATGTTGTGGAGGAGGGGGGCTGGAGTCTGTTCTACATTGAGAAGCTGGGATGTGCATGGTTTTGAGTAGATTTTTCTGAAGAGATCAGTGGCAATGGAAAACGGAAAAGACAGTTGTTGCAAAGGCTCTATTTCAGGGAGGAGAATATGAGTGAGTGTCAGTTTATTCTTAGGCACAGAAAACATGATAAACTCTTAATAATAGATACAAAAATAGAAACACTTAGATGAGTTGAAGTATCTAGAGTTTAAAAAAAAAAAGTTAGAAAATTTTGTTCTTTTGGGGGGGGGGTGTGTGGCCTACCTTCTTTTGTTTGGGGTCTGGGTTTTGACTCATTGCTTTGGGTTTTGTTTTGTT
>VZRU01012596.1:29360-45728 GCA_013398155.1 Pedionomus torquatus | reverse complement strand
GGACTTGTCTCTTTACGCTTTAAGCAGGTTAGGTGGTGGATTCATGCTGTATTTGAACTGCATGATTCTATCTAGGTATTGTACAACAACGTATAATCAGCATGTGTGTAGTTTCTTGCTACATATCGAGTGTTCATTGTGTATTATCCTCATAGGGCCCAAACAACTAAAATCAATTAATACTTCTCATGAAATACATTTTCTCAGAAGTACCATTTCAGATGCTTTACTGATGGCATTGTATTCCTTAAGAAAGCTGACCCTTGAAGTATCAAGTTTTGTTGCAGTTGCGATTGGTTCAGTAACTTTGTGGAATAGCTGTGTCTCATTTTCCCAAGTTTCTAATGTACAATAACTCAGGTGTTTGCACATAGTGACACACTCTCTGACTAGAGATTTAAGTTTCCAGGTTGTTCAGGAGCCTAGCCATTGGCAAGACTTAGAGGGTTCTTAGAGGGGAATAGGCAGGTATTCAGTATTGTTTTATTAATGTAACTTGAATGTAGAAAATATACTAAAAGTCCTTAATGATTTTATTTGGAATATAGCTGCTCAATGTGTGTGTATATATAACAATGTAATGACATTTACAAAGCCACCTAACTAAATATTTGTTTGTTTGAAGTTTGCCTAATAAAGACCAGGATCACTATTGGATTTTTTTTTTTCATAAGTGAAATTGGTTTTGCTTGGCAATTGAGTGTCTAGGATAGCACAAAATGATGCAGTGTTTTATAGAAGTTGTGTTAATGGTGTGTTTGAGACTGTAGGGCATTTGTTCAGCTTGGAATTAAAGCATACTGTATACAAAAGTGCATTGTAAAGAAAAAAGTGTTTCACCTGTTGTGACTTGTATTACCTTTAAACAAGGGTAGCAATTTATGTTGTGAAATTTCACGTTAAAAGAGCAAACTTCACTAGGAGGTCTAGCAGGTCTGAGGGATCTACTCATGAGGAAGCACTCAGCTGTAATCATCATTTTGATCAGAAGTGAAAGTAGCTGCAGGTATTTGTGTATAGTTCAGCTCAGAGAACACATATGCTTCCTCCTGCTTCTGTTTACTCAAGTAAATTATTTCATGCTGGATTATTGACTTTCAAGTTGATGATTGCTTGGACAAAAATCAGCTTCAGTAGTGAAGGTAGCTTAGTTTTAAAGTGAAATGAAAAGCATTTTTCACAGTGGTACCTTTTTTTTTTTCTTCTTCCCCACGTGACGATGTTTTGAATGCACCACAGGACTGGCTTCCAGAAATCCCAGAACAGCATTTGGAAATAAGTGTAAAACCTCATGTAGATATTGTGAAAGAAATCTGAAATGAACTGTAATGATTTTCCATTACTTTATTTTATTTTTTTTTAAATCCCAAGTTCTTCTTTTCCTCTGCCCAAATTGGCATAGGCAGATGCCATTTTTTCCTTGGACAATGTATCAGTTGAGGCCAAACTGAAAGATTAAAGAGTATTGAATGCAAAGTAAAGTTTAAATTTAAAAAATGTAATAATTGCTCTATCTTTAGGCTTGGTTATTATGAAATTTCTTTCTTCTCTTGTTTCAGGCTGGTTTATTCATTGATAAGGGTGTTAAAACAACTAATGCTAGTGTTGATGATCCGAGAGAATATCTTTGTCTGGACAACAATGCAAGGTAAAGTATATTACCTTTCACGTGAGTGAATAATGGCAAAATTCTGTGATTGGTCTTACATTCCCATGAGGAAAAACATTTATAAAACAATATAATTACAATACGATGTACAGTAACTGTAATTTATATATACTGTGCCTGGTTAATCTTGTCCTGAACTTCAAGTAAAATAGCCTGTGAGAGTAGTTACTGGAGCAAAGACCTCTGAGAGTTACTGTGAGAATGGCTGAATGACAATATTGGATAACTGCATCTGTCACCATTTTACTGTGATAAGTAAGCTTTAAGATTGAAAAAATAGTTACTAAGGTTATCTTTATTTCTGTTTGACATGTATTTAGAATGAGGATGGCTCAGTGATAGTTGCAGATACAGAGAGGAAAGTTCCTAATTTTGGCGATACTCAAGACTTGTCAATTTGAAAATGAATTTACTGGTTACAAGTTTTGACAGAAAACCCATATAACCTTTGTGGATTGCCTCAGTAGGTAGTCAAGAGAAATGTATGGGGGGCATAATGCCCTGTCAGAACCGGTAGTGTGTTGACAGGGTGTCAACAGAGGATACAAGAAACTTGGTATGTGAGATGGGGTTCATGTTTCACAGCAGCCAAAGAAGTAATGAGGCACTCTGTAACTGCATGAGCCTGCTAATTATTGCACGTGGAACTAAACTGGAGGGGTTTAAATATTAATTGAGGAGCTTGAGACTGTCAAAAACAAACATTCACCCGTTATCCCCTTTCTCCCTTGGGCGGGGGCAGGACAGAGCCAAAGTACAAGGTGATTGGGATAAGGGGGCATATATGTCTACCTGCTCAAAATGTCATTTTGAATTTCTTTCTCAATGTATTACTTTTTTTCTGGGATCTTGGGAATAATCAAGGGAAAGTTTCCACCAGTCTTTGGTCAGGCTGTTTCTTCCTGTTGTCTAAAATAGATTCCAGCCATAGCTTACCATACTAGACCATCTTGGTAGCAATGCAGTGGGTCTGGTTTGAAACAGAAAATTATTTCAGGTGTGCTCAAAGAAGGAGTGCTCCTCAACATCAGAAGATTTAAAGAAGCAGTTAGACAAACCTCCTTCTTTCTATTTTTTCCTTTTTTATTTTTCTTTTTTTTTCTTTTTGTAGAGTGTATGTCAACCCTGTGTATCCTTCCAAGGAGCTTCAATTGCCTCCTATCAAGCTTTCTCATAATTGCTGCAATACAATTATTGCAAGTGTATATACAAGTGTTGAGGGGGAGTACTTTGCTAAAGAAACTTGGGGACATTGAGCAAAGTACTCTTAGTTACTGGAAAAAAGGGAAGTTTTATGTTCTTGCTTCATTAATCCTCTGAAGATGCTTTTCTAGAAACAGAGAGCTAGACCTTCACCCAGTTTTGGCTTCTGCCATTTGAAACACAAAGTAGAATGGGCTTTGGCAGTCATGCCAAAAATGAGCATGAGTATTTACCTTTTAGGCTCTCTTGGCCCAATGTATATGTCACATATATAACAAACGGTACTCATAGTGAGTGTTTGGATTTTCATCTGTCCTAGGTTTCGACCTCATCAAGATGCAGACCCTGAAAAGCCCCGGGTTGCTGCTCTGATTGACAGATTAATCTCTTTCAAAAACAATGATCATGGGGCCTGGGTCAGGGGAGGGGATATCCTCATTCAAAACTCTGGGTAAGTATCCAGAAGTAAACAGCTGCATGTTGTTAAGAAGTTTCCCCTGAAGCTTTGTTTATGAAAGTGCATTACGACAGGGTTATAAGAGAAGACTGATACTTAGCTCTAACTTCTCAGTATCTTGAAACACTTTCACACCATCCTACTACTTTAAATGGAACAAGTTTATATGTGATCAAAGGAGAATCTGTATTAAATGGCAAAAAGAAACGATACAATAAGAAGTCTAAAAGTTGGAGAATATGGTAAATTTATACTGTCTTTTCTCTGAAAATCTAATGTCCCTCTTTAAAATATATGGAAAATTATTTGGTTGGTTTTTTTTAACAATCAATTTTTCAATAGCAGTTATTAAGTGTGTGGTGGTTATAAACTCCATTAATAGAAAAATACAGGCTTTCTTCAGTGCATAATAGGATGTGCTCCTGCAGTAGCTTAATGTAGGATAGTTCAGAAAACATGCCTGAAGCTTTTTAACTTTCTTTTAGGTTTGCAGACAATGGAATAGGTTTGACATTTGCTAGGTGAGTACTTCATGTTAATTGCTTCTGGTTTTTGGTTTTTTGGTTTTTGTTTTTTTTTTTTTTTTCCTGCCTAGCAGCTTAGAAGATATACATCCATCTATTAAAGTGGATAGATATACTTTCATAAGTCCCAGTGCTTATTTCCAGTGGTGTGGATGATGTTATAAAGGCTGCAAATGGACACAGTTACCAAAGCTTGCACTTTGATTCAACCTGTGTTTTACACAACAATTTGCTACCTCTTTACCAGAAGAGTTAAGCTTCTTCAGGTTTAGTACTGTTTAGTTCTGATTTTTCTCTTGAACAGGTTAAAGTGAGTAAATGAAAAGAAAAGGGATGAGCATTTAGAGGGGCCAGAGTCTCTTTCTAATAAAAACAAGCAAGCAAATTTGGTATTAAGCCAAAACTGCTGGCATTTAGGTTATAACAAACTGATTCTAGAATTGCAAAAGTGGGCTGTAGAAGAAAGAGTGCTGCACTACAGAGGGAGGCAGAAAATTTAACACTCTGTGCTATGCTGGTGCTTCAAACACTTAGCCTCTAAAACTGTTTATGACTAAATTTATTGTTCTTTATATTGTAAATGAAGTCTAGACTGCTCTGCTTTAAGACGACTGTTACAGAAGTAAAAGTAGAACAGAACTGTTAACAAAAGACTGTTAACAAAAAGAAGACGTAGGACTGTAATGAGTAGATGGAGAAGTAGGACTGTTAAAGAAGTAAAAGTGAGAATCTTGGCTAAAAGCTTCTCTCTGACATTGCTTAATAGTGATGGGAGCTTCCCAAATGATGAAGGTGCCAGCCAGGAGGTATCTGAGTCACTGTTCATAGGTGAGAGCAAGAATTATGGGTTTCCAGGCGGCCAAAATAAGTATGTGGGAACTGGAGGAATAGACAGCAAGGCACGCACTCTGCCTAGAAATCGGTAAGTACATTCTGAGTAAATTAAGTAGAAATGATAAAAGAAATAGTGCATGAACGAGAAAGGTCTTGTTCTAGGGATAACATTCTTCACTAACGCCGAATAGATGGGAAGAAGCGCTTCCGTCCATCTGTTGGCAGGACTCTTCTCCCAGTGCAACCCAGGATGCCATTTGCCTCCTTGCAGCAAGGGCGTGTTGGTCAACTTGGTTTCCGCCACAACCTATAAATCCTTTTTCCTGGGGCGCAGGGTTGTTCCTCCCCAGGTGCACTTCCACATGTTGAACCTGAGAGTCCCATCTGCCCATTCTCCAACCTTTCAAACTACCTGGATGGCAGCATGACCTTCCAGTGTATCAGCTGCTCCTTGCAGTTCTGTGCCCCCTGCAAACTTGCTGAGACTGTACTCAACCCCAACACCTATATCACTACTGAAAACTTTGAACAAGACTGGACCCAGTATTGACCCCTGGGATTGCAGTACTAGCCTGCAAGCAGACTTCATGCCATCACCCTCTGGGCCAAATCATTCAGGTTGTTTTCAGTTCACCTCTCATCCAGCCCATACTTCATGAGGATCTTATGGGACACAGTGTCAAAAGCCTTACTGAAGTTTAGATAGACCATGTCCACTGCTCTTCCCTAACCTACCAGGCCAGTTATTTCATCACAGAAGTTTATCAGATTGGTCAAGCATGATGGCTCCTAGTTGAATCCATGCTGATGACTCTTCATAACTTTCTTATCCTTTGTGTGCCTTGAAATGGTTTCCTTGGTTTCCTTCCAGTTGCAGCACTTTCCTGGGGCTCAAGCTAAGGCGTACCAGCCTGCAGTTCCTGGGGTATCCCTTCTCAAAGTTGGAGGAAAGCAAATGCCACTTCTTGTGTGTGGACATTTCTCCCAGTTGTCATAATTAATGAAAGAATTGGTGGTGTTCTTCTCCTGCTGTATTAAGAAAGGGGTGTATTTGCAAATGAATAGTGACAGCTCTTAGAGGAAAATTCAAACCAGTGGTGGATTTTTTGACTCATTAGATAAGTGCAGAAATGGGAATTCCTTTAAGAGAATGATTTGCAGGTTAGAACCTGGTAATGTTGCTTTCTTGATTCCTCTGAGAAGAAATTTATGAAAGATTCAGGCTTATCATGACTTTTGTTACAGGATGCTATAAGTATTTGCTTGCATTAACAGGACGTTTCCAATCAGAGGCTTTCAAATTTATGATGGACCTATTCACCTTACCAAGTGCACATTCAAAAACTTTGTGCCAACTCCAGACAGATTTACCAGTGCAGTTGGATTCTTGATGAAAAATCCGTGGCAGATGACACCAAAAAACAATATTTCTCTGGTGAAGTTTGGTCCAAACGTAAGTTTATTACAAGTTTTCTTTTATTCTTGCTGTGTTTAAAATAAACATCAGAGGCCATAGGTCATCTTTTCCATACATCCCTAGTCTAGATTTTCTCTCTTGGTTGGAAGTCACCCAAGTTGTATCTTTTGTCTCCAGAGCAAAATGTAATACCAAGGGAGATGCAGGATATGTTGCAATAATGATCTCTTTCATGGCTAATGTTAAAGCTAAAAGGAGATTATTGTAAGGTTTCATATATCCTTAGTAATGAGTTTTCAGTTGCAAATATTAACACTGTTAGAAGCAAGAGCTGGCCTACGCCTATTACTAAAAATCAAAATGTCTGTTTTCCCAGGTTCCACAGTCCTTGCCATAAGGTTTTTAATCAACTTTGACAAGTTCCTGTGTCTCTACAGATGTGTAAATGTTAGTCTTGTTTCACCTGGGGAAAAAAATAAAATTAATTGTTGTTGCCAGGTTTATTTGAAAGCCTTCTTTGGAAAACCTGGTCCCTGGTTTGAGGAAGGAGACCTGGATGGTGACAAGAACTCAATATTCCATGATCTAGATGGTTCAGTGACTGACTACAAGGATACCTATGTGGGCAGAATGGATAACTACTTGATTCAACACCCCAAATGCATTAATATTACAGAATGGAGTGGAGTGGTTTGCAGTGGGACTTATGCACAGGTTAGTACTTTTGTAGCTTTTTGGTCAGGGCAAATCTGCGATATCAACAACTTGTGGGGGCAGGGGAAGTATAAGAACTACAAAATTACCTGTCTTTGCACTTAAAAATTCTTTGTCTTAAAAATACTTTTATGCATATTAAACTTTTCAGCGGGTTGTGTACATCGTGTTTCTTTCAGCATGCAAACTAAGACTACAGTATTAGATGCTGCAAGGTAAAACCAGGTATGTATGCATGCCAGGACTTCTAGCAGTTAGACCTGCAGCATAATTTTTTTGTTTTCTTTATTGGAGGTGTTTTCTTCCACTGGAGTTCTTTTTTTTTTTACTGACTGGGTTTTAAGGGGCTTTTTTTTTTTTTTTAATGACGATATTAAATACCAACTTTTGAATACAAATCTCATATAGGTGTGATTCCTGTTATGGTTCCTGTTCTATATGAGTTTGGCCAAGTACCACAGCTGATTTTACTGGGTTTTTTTCCATGCCTACCTCCTCATTTTTTGCCTTTAAAATGGGAGAAAATCTTCAAAAGTTTTTCAAATATGGCAATTCTTCAGGAGATAATTTGGTATTGCTTAACTCAGAACATCAAATTGCAGCATTTTTGCTAATAATATACTGGTTATTCTTTGCTATTTCCTTTCCTTTTGCAGTGTCTAAATCTTTCCTCTTTCTTTTTATATCCTCCTTAATATCCTACAGGTTTATGTCCAAACCTGGAATGGGCAGAATCTTTCCATGACTATTGTACGAGATGAGTACCCAGCCAATCCCATGGTTCTTCGAGGTATTAATCAGAGAGCTGTTTTTCAACAATACCAGCCAGTAGTGATGCTCCAAAAGGGCTACACAATCCATTGGAATGGAAAAGCACCAAACATCACCTATCTTTATCTTATCAACTTCAACAAGTATGTTTACTTTCTTTTATGCCATTGATCAATAAGGCAATACTGAAGTATTGTCCTGCAGAATTAGCATGTGTGAGAGTTTGCAGTCATCAGTAAGACTGTATCTTGGGTTGGGATTTTTTCATAATATCAAATACTAAAGTGTGAAAAGCAGGAGATTAAGCAGTAGACCTGCACCAAAGGCTAAGCTTTTGGCCAGTACTATGTCTTTAAGGAAAATCCTTTGGAAAAGAAAGTGTGGAATTAGTGAAGTTGAACAGAATTGAAGTTTAATAGTTTAGCATACTTGATTTTGTTGTCAGGTATCTAAACTACAAAATCAAATATATCCTATAAGCATGAAAGTTACTATAACATTTAATTAAATAATTAGTATAGAGAGGGAATGAAAGATCTTCTGGTTGAGAGTCTAGGAATTTTTTTGTGTTCCACTTACTTGTATTTTGAGTGACTTGTTTGCTGCATTATGTCATCTAATCTATATGGTGAATCGTACATTTTATGTTGTTTTCAGGAATGACTGGATTCGTGTTGGTCTTTGTTATCAACCAAATACAGATTTTTCTATAGTGTTGGAAGCCTTTCAAAGGCGATCATCTGCTCTGTCAAGCAAGGTAGAGCGCTACATGCCTGTATCTTCAATGATGGAGCTTGAAAAGAACCGATCAGACAAGAAGTTCTACTTCGACAACAGTACTGGGTAACTCTTTGTAACTTCACTCTATTGGAAGATGCTGTTTAACCTTCAAATGTCCATTTTTATAGTGGTAAAAGCAATTTCAGAGACTGCTTAAGAGAAAAGCTGTTGAAAAGGAGCCCAAAGCCTATTTGAAGGAACATTATCTGTGACTTTGAATTTCCAAAATACAGGGGTGGTCATTGAAATACTTTTCCAGAAACAACACAGTTGC
Organism: Pedionomus torquatus; assembly: GCA_013398155.1. NCBI lineage: Eukaryota > Metazoa > Chordata > Aves > Charadriiformes > Pedionomidae > Pedionomus > Pedionomus torquatus. The sequence goes on along the minus strand of VZRU01012596.1, from coordinate 37,085 downwards.
TGCAGTTTTTTCCTGCTCCCTTCCTGGGGAATATATTGTATCTGGTGTGTTGCAGAGCAGTGACTTTCAGGAATTAACTTTAAGTTTTAAAGGAAAACTTGTGCTGTCTTGTTAAACTGAAAATTCTAGAAATTTCCAAGAAGTTTTCTATTCCAAGGACACTTTAAAAATGTATTTTTGAAAATCCTAATCTGTTCTCAACCTAATTATAAGTCCTAGTCTCTTTAAAAAAGTACTTCAGACAGAGGTCACTGAAATATGTCTGAGAGGTCTAAGATATGGTCAACTCTGAATAAAAGAAGTCCTATACATGTCAATTTTGTGTTTTGCAAATGTTGATCTTTAGTTTATAATCTGTTCTCTTGTTCTTTTTTCCATTATCTGCTGCTTTGTCTGTCTGTAGTAATTATACAGAAGAGCACAGCTTTTGAAAAGACAATTTATATTTCTTTTGTCTGTGAGCTAACACTCAAATACATATCAGGAGAATTGCCAGTCTCTGGATACTTTGAGCATTAATGACCTCTACCCCCTAAACTGCATTTCCAGACATTTGCAACAGTACAATTACATTGTCCGGTGCTGGCAGTGAAGCTGAATATCGAAACAGCTACTGCTGAGTATTTCCAAAGTTCTGTAAGCAAAAAAACCTCACAGTTTTTTTTGACAGCTCTGCAGTTGTTTGTTTGTTTGTTTTTTCCCTGAAAGTCACTAATTTGAGAAGTGGTGCTTTTTTTTTCCAAAGCATATGCATTTATAATGATGTCTCCTTTAATTGTTACAAATTTCAGATGTGTTCAGTAGAGACTTCCTAACCCTTATAAACTGAAAATATTTTGAAAAAAAATTGAATAATGGTGCAGAAGTGAATGTTGTAGTTTCTCTGCTTCTGAAAATAATGAAATATAGCTGTTAAGGTTTAACATAAATACCTATATTTCCAGCAATTGATCTAAATTTTTTCCCCTTCTTTTTGTGTAGATTACTGTTTTTATTTCTTCAAGCCAAATATAATAGGGATGGTCACAGTTATTGCTCATCTCAGGGATGTGAAAGGATCAAGATTGTGACCAAAGATTCAGCAAAAGGGATCAGTAACTGCATGGCAAAAGCTTACCCAAAGTACTATCAAGGACCAACTGTCATAAAGCAGATGCCAGTAAAAAGTACTACACCATGTACAAAATGCGGCACAACTCAGGTAAAATAAAATAAAATAAGCAAAAACTTTCATGAACTGTTTAGCTGGGGTTGGTATCTACTCACTTTAAGGCAGAATATCAGTCGTTCAGCCCAGAATACTGCACCCACCAGACTGCAATGGTCACACTGTTAATTTTCTGTGAGCTAAAAGATGAGGTGTCCAATGTCGCACAAAGGTTTCAGTTTTTGTTCTTGTGAAAAATACTGCTACACCTCTCACTGAGTGCTATGGAGAAGGGACATAGGTAGATCAGATGTCTTGTACTATGGTATTGTCTGTACTCCATGTAGGATAGCTTCGCTCCAAAGATATATATGCTATTGACCAACCTTCTCTCTTCTCTTTTTGGAACTTTGCTTATTAGCATGAACTTGAAATTGCATTTTCAGTTCTAGCTATATAAGCTGAGAGAAATACTGAAATTAAGGAAAAAAAATGGGTTACTCTATGCATATTTATTAGCAATGCTAGTACTGCAAATAATACCACTGACAAATGGATGCATTTGTTTTGGTGCATGGGTGGTCTGTTGTAAATTGTCTGGCATGCTGAAGTGTTGAAGATAAATGGATAAGTGTACTTAACGTGTTTTGTTTGGTATCCAGATGGTATTCACAAGTGATCCTCACAAAAACTACCTCCTTGTGCAGATTAATTCATCTGGTAAAAAAGAGTTAAGCAAAGGTCAGCAAGCATTTATTTCTGTAAGTATTCTTTATGATTTTATTCAAGCTGTCATTCTTTTTAGCAGTTTATTTTACACAGAAGCTGTACAGCTCTACATATGGCTGACCTCACTTCAACAAAAAGTGTTGGTTCATAGTTTAAAAATCAAGCATGAGGTTCTAAAGCTTTGTTTTGTATTTGAGTTGTTTTCCTGCTGGAGCAAAAATTTGTAAGAGAGAGTTAAAAATCTTCAAATTCATGTTAAATCTGGTTGGTTATATATTTATTGATAGCTGCTTTTGAAAAAAAAAAAAAATTAAAAAATCAACCTGTTAGCTAAATTTGCAAATGCTGAAATTGTTTTTGTGCTGACAGATTGGTGAGTTAACAGGATGAGTTATTCAAGCCAATAAGCTTTGCTGAACTCCTTCAAAATAGCACTTACTAAAGAATCTGGAGATTTTTGTATTTGTTCTGATGGAGTCCTCATAATCCAGTGATGTGACACTGTATTAAAAGTAGTTTACTTCAGCTTTTCTATTTGGATGCTGAAGGAATCGTGCATGTGATGCTGAAGTAGCATTTACAGACATCCTAATACTACAAAGCTTTAAGTCTGTATGTGGCTTACATTCTGCAATGTCAGCATGTTAGCGCGGTTGAAATAGTAAAAGTCTTTTAGTTATTGCAGATGACACATGAGCAGCATAACCTTAGCAGCTGCAGACTTCTATAGGAATGTATGGTGCCATATTCAAAGCAGTAAGAGCACTCCATAGGAAGAAAATGTGCAGAAACCAGGCTTCTGCAGAAACAGATTTAACTGCACTACTGCCAAGAAGTCCAGGTGGTTCAGTGTCTGAATTTTCCCTCCCTGAAGCAGGAGCAATGACTGAGGCAGGTAGTAGGTCGCCTGAAATGTATCATCTTGTAGAAGCCAGGAACTGAAGGCTCCTATGCAATTTCACAAGTCCCACTGAAAGCCTCACCTCGTGGAGGAAAATGAAGAGATGCTAGGGAGAAACAAGTATTTGTAAGGAAATCAGTACACCACTGTGCCTAAACAAGATGGAGATTAGCACTGAGTGTGATAGAGTCACTGTTGAATTCATATTTAAGAAAGAAAGAAGTTATTGTTCTCTCTTTTTCTCCTCCCATTCAGGTCAATGACACTATGTTTTCCTTCAAGGAAAATGGTATACTTATTGTTGTAGTTGATGCCTGTGTTGGCACAGTGTTGGGAAACAAATTATTTTCTGGAGTAGACATTAAGCGTGTAGACGGATATTTAAAATCTGGAATTCCACAAAGGTATGTATGATGGCCATTTATTTTCAGTATGTCCTGTAAGCTGTAGCTCTGCTCTCTAATGAGGATTTGAATAATGATGCACCAAAAGTGAGCAAAACATTCATTAAATTGAGGAGGAACATTTTCACAGACAACTTAGCCTTATTTGAGAAGACAAAGCAACTCAAATTTTGAACACGTTTTCCACTAGTGCCTTTCACCTTGAAGTTATTTTTTTTTTAACTAAACATTATGTAATAATGTTTGTTTGCTTAAACCAAAATTAACTTCTTGTTTAATAAGGTCACTGAAGGACACTAACAGGAGCTATTTGACAAAATATCATGCAGTTCTCCCTGTCTTAAGGAGAAAATTGCTTATCATTAAAGGATTAAAAAGTTAGGGGCCAAAGAATCAGCATTCTAATATCTAAATTTCATTTTTTAATACAAAATATTAAACTATATTTAAAGAACACCTTTGAATTATTTTCAAGTTAAATTTAAAAATCAGGTTCAACAACAACAAAAAAATCTAGATGGGTACTTTTCTAGATAGTGTTTTCGGAGAGGGTTGACTATTTTCATGTCGTGAAATGACATGGCGTTAGTACTCGTAAGCAAGTGGACTAAGGCTAGCTAGTTGTAAAAGCATGTAGCCAAATAATAAGAAAACTTTGAGTTTATAACAACTTGTGCATCTGCACTATTTCTGCTGCAGGTCTATCGTTCTACTGAGCACAAGAGGTGATATAGCAATTCCTAATAATTTATCAGAAGCCTTAATGTCCCTGGGGACAGCCAAACCACCTTATCTTCAGAGCAATGGTTGGTGGAAACTTTGCACGTTTCTTTTATGCTGCCTTGGTCTGTGTGTTTGTGTTGGCATAATGCATTTCTCATGGGGTGTGTGAAAAGGATGCAGCTGGCGGAGGGCGGTTGCCAGTTTGCATTGGTGTGGGCTGCTGCGTTTTAGCTCTTGTTGAGAGGTGGAGGATGTGCATCCCTTCAGCAGATGGGGCAGAAGACCCTTTCTGTTGCCCCAATGGACAATGTCTGAAGTTTGTTGTAAGCAGTTACTTACTAAGTTACTAGCAGTTCTTTGTGCTTGTAGATTGCAGAAAAGAGCCCCAGGCCTTTTTCCCAGTCTGTTATTTTGTGCCTGCCCCAGCGAATCTATTTTTAAACAATCTCTTACCCCAGGCTAGTATTTCCTGTTCTAGCAAAATTTGAAGATGGAGATGAAAAGCTGTCATTATTTTCAGGGATGATCACTTTATAGGCCACATAGGGTAGCTCATGTCTATTCAGGGCCCTGGCACAAGTTCTGTCTGAAAAAACAGGTTCTATAATTGTCCTGATAGGTGTGTTTTCAAATTCAGATTTCAATACTGAATATTGAATAAGGCAATTCCAAATCAGTATTGCCTTGTGAGGTGCACGTGAAACTGGGAGTAGATGAATGTCCTGAATAATCTGGGGGAGGAATTTCAGAGGAGTGTGTTGTTTCCTTCCCAACTGGTCCTATTTTGTACTTGGACAGGTTTGGCTCTTTGGTAACACTGAACTGTTTTTATCACAGGAAGCTTGGCCTTTCTGGGCTTCAGAGGAAACTTTAAGCCATCCTGGATTAAGCTGTTTACTGGTCCTGCTGGGCATGGGCTCGTTCAGATAGAAAAATATATCCCTTTACAACTGGAAGAGTATGGCTGTGCCAGAGCAATCAAAAGCCGACGGAAAGACCTTGAGCTTCTGAAGAAGGCTACACGATCTCAATAAAGACTAAGATGTACATAAAAGCTGGGGGAAAAAATGTGAACTAACTTATTTTTTAATTTATGGCATTTTAAACTATATTGTTTTCCAAGTAAATCATGTTATTGTCTGACAGATATTTGCCAGCATTGACCGTTTGAATGCCAATCTGTGCACCTTCTAGTTGTACAAAATATTAAAGAATTTATTAGTATTTGTATAAACAGGTTTCAGAGATTTTTCAGATGTTTGTATTTACTGTAAACAAGTTCCTTCTGTTTAATACTGCTTTTGTATGTAAGAGGGTGTTCATAAAAGCCTTAAATTTTTGAGAACAGGTGTTGGAGTGCATCTTGGATTACTTGAAAGATTAACATTTAAAGTCTCCATAAACAGCTTGAATTGGTCTTTATAACTTACAGATTTATCCTCAGCTGTTTAGGTGTTTTCCTGAGGGTTTATTCAGCAGTCAGCTCAGTTACATTTGCAGTCTGCTTTCCAAGGTGTTCAAGGCCAATTTCCCTTATGCATAGAGCTGACTCAAGGGATTTTAACTGCAATAAAATTTTTCATTTGCATATGAAAAATAGAGAGGGGGAGACTGAAAGATCCATTGCAGGGCTACATGCAGATTGTGTGACGTGTAACCGAGTTTAACACAGCTCTGTGTACTAGAATGACACACAGAGCAGAAAATGACCAGTTCTTTGGTATTGCTGTTTACTAATCACCCTTAAAGATACAGATGTCTGTAAGAGTTCAGTAAATGGCCTGGGTGTTAAGGCTACAGTCGAGTGTAAAAGCTTGACTTCAGCTTTTTCTATTAAAGTTTTTAGCCAGAAGGGCAAAGCTGAGATTGTTACTCTTAATTAGTTATGAAACTAAGCTTCTACTCTTGCAGGGAATTATTTTTTTTTTAAGGCTATCTCAGCTCTCATTTTTAAGTGAATGGAAAGTGGCCTCAGTTCATTCAGGCATTTTGCCTTAGCTTTGATTCTTTTAATATACTCATGTTGCTAATTCAAATTGATTTTTATGTCAGGTCCATTTCTTCTGGTTTTGTTGCAATTATTTGACCTTTCTGCAGATAATGTGAAAATCATTTAGAAGAACTGAGGCACAACTGCCCTTTTTCAGGATCCCGGTCTTTGAAATCAAGTGTCAGGGACTGTGAAGATGCATTTCATAATAGGGAACAATAGGTGCTGTAGAGCTAAAATGTAACCATAGTTCTAATAAAACTGACATAGTTCCTTCTTCTTGTATGTTCCATTCTTCCTCTATCTTCTTGTTCATTTTAGCTGTTGTAATGTATCTAGCATTCAGAGATGCTTTGTGCTTTGAATTCAAAATGGAGTGTCTTTTGGAAATTAATTATACGCCTGTCTTCTCCAAAGAAGTTGAAAAACTGGGGATTTTTTTTTTTTTTTATTTTGTGCTTTAAAGGAGAGGAGGCACAGTAGCAAACCTGTTCTGTTCAATTAAAATACGCTACCTCAGTCCTACAGTTAAACTGCCTGGTCTAGTATAGTTTCCTAAGTGAGAGGGGAGAGGAAAGGAGCACAACACAAGAGATGAAGTTAACTGATGTTATTTTTATTTTAAAACCAAGCCAAATGGATGATGGTGTATTTTGCAGTTGTTTTGATGCACAGTTCTTTTATAATGATTTTTAAAAAAAAAAAAAAATTCATTAGGGGGAGATGTGGTAAATATTTAGCTATAATGTTTGGTGTTACTAATGCAGGGCAATGTGATTTAAATGCCCTGAGTGCAGTAGTGGTAGTGTTTGGGGATTAAAATGGTTGTAAGGCTTCCTCTGTTCTGTGGGTCATGCTCAGCAGGAAAATACTGATGAGGTGTAGTGACCTTCAGGCTTGTGAAGTTGGCCGTTATTTAATGAGATTCTACTGTTCTAAGCCATTTTGTAAGATTTGTACTTGGAGGTGTCAAGAGTATTTTGATGTAGGGCTTACTGATGATCAATTGAGCCTGAATTTGAAGTGTTGTCTTTTCATAAATTTGAACACTTAATAAATAGCATAAATAAATTTTTACACCTGACAAGACAATAAAATCTTGAGTCTCTTTGGTTCTTGTTTCAAGTAATTTTGTAATGTCCATTGTGTGAATACTGTAAGGTATTTTACTTCAAACACTAACAGACCTGTGAAGTATATGGAGCTTATCCTGTTCTTCATTCAGAGACAAGTTGGGAATACTGGGAAAGAAGACAGTGAAGGTGATCGAAGTTATGGGTCTGTTACCAAAGTCTGTAACCTTAAGTTAGCAGCTCAGACAACCTGTAACTGTAGAGTCATTTCAACTTGGTAGAAGCTTATGTCCTATTATTATATACTTGGGGGTATCTTTTCCATGTCTTTAACTACCTAGTGGGGGAATAAAGAATCATAGAACTGTCTAGGTTGGAAATGACCTTTCAGAGTCATTTCAGCCATTAACATTTCACTAGCACTAATCCATGTCCCTTTACATCACATCTGCATTGTCTTTTAAACATCTCTAGGGATGGTGACTCAACTTCCCTGAGCAGCCTGTTGCAATGTTTGATAAACCTTTCAGTGAAGAAATTTTTCCTAATACCCGTCCTAAACCTCCCCTGGAACAACTTGAGACCCTTTCCTCTTGTCCCGTCACTTGTTACTTGGTAGAAGATACCAACTGCCTCCTCACTACAACATTCTTTCAGGGGATTGTAGAGAGCAATTCCTTTTCTCCAGACTAAACAATCCCAGTTCACTGAGCCACTTGACCTTTACAGTCCTCACCAGCTTCATTGCCCTTCTCTGG
>VZRU01012595.1:9547-27283 GCA_013398155.1 Pedionomus torquatus | reverse complement strand
CACTTATACAACAAAAGCACACGGCAAATTCTTTTAGCAAGCCCTGGTTGGATTTTGTCACTGTCTCAACCTTCTGAGTGCCCCATGTTGGGCGCCAAAAAGGACTGTCGTGGTTTAGCCTCAGATGGCAACAAAGAACCACGTGGCAGCCCAGTCGCTCCAACCCCTCACAGCTGCGNAGCCCGGTTGGCTAACACCTTATGGCGGTGTTAGAGCAATTGGAAGAAAAATGGCAGCACTCGTGGGTTGGGACAAAAACTGTTTAACAGGACAACAAAAGTAGAACAGGGAGAAATAGTATCAGTAACACAAATGGAGACGGATACAAACGCGATTATGATACCGACCGCTGCCCGCAGCCCTGGACCCTTTGCAGACCACCCACTTCTGGTTCCCCCTCCCCTACCCCCTGGGCATGGCTCATGGGGGATGGAATACCTGGGCCCCTGCTAGAGCCAGGGGAGAATTAACCCTGTCCCTCCCAGAAACCAGGACATAGGCTTATCCTTACTCCGTCAGAGAAAATTCTATTTACTAAACAATGGGAGACTTTATGCACCTGAGCCCAGAATACTCCCAGACACCAGGGTGACCTGCTCTATGGGGTAACAGCACAACAACTGATGGGGCTTGGACCATGGTTGTCTCTTTAACTTCAAGTGAGATCGACAATGCAGGTCCTACAATTAAGTCAAACCCTAGCTTATCAAGCGTTCACCGCTATGCCTGACAAAATTCACAGCACTGCATTTGTCCTTGTCAAACAGAACCCTAACGAACCATTCTCAAAATGTATAGATAGATTACATCAGGCTATCTATGATTTTGATTCTGTGATGAAAGAAAAAATATCCAAGATGATTGCCTTTGATAATGCCAACAAGAAAACCTGACAGGTATTAGGCACCCTCCTCAAGAATGCAGAGGTGGCTGACATGTTAGACCTAGTGGAGAGGACATTGGAAGTCCAATGGGCTGCTTATGTAGCAGCTGCTGCTGTCCAAGGCGTGATCAGGCCATTACTGGACAGATTGAGCAAAAACTAACAAGTAAAATGTTTCAGTTGTGGGAAATTAGGCCATGTCCGTAGCCAATGGAGGGACAACAAAAAATGGTGTTCAACCTGCAAAATAAATAATCACAACACTTTGGAGTGTTGGAGGAGGGGAAATGGACAGAACCACGACAGACAGCACAGCGCGAAGACCCCGCGCGCTACGACACAAATACAGGGGGGCTGGGCAGCAAATCAGGATGTCTCAACACCCTCCAATCTGCTACAGCAGGAAGCGCCGGAGTGGATGTGGAAACCACAGTAGACATAACTATTACTGACTCCAATGTACACTTAGTAGACAGCAACATAACAGGACCATTAGAGTGTGTGCACTTCTGTTGGGAAGATCATCCAGTTCTAAACAAGGAATATTTGTAAACCCTGGGATGATAGATGCAGCTTTTCATGGTACTGTTAAGATCATGCTGTATGTTTTTAACCCACCTGTATCCATTCCTAAAGGTTCCAGGATTGCTCAGTTGATACCCTTTAGATCACAGGTACCTAACCCAGGAGATGCCCGCAGAGACACCGGAGGATTTGGATCTACTGGAACTCCTCAGGTTTACTTCGCAATGGACATTACTCGTGGTAAACCTTGATAAGGTAGTCCGACTTACAAGTCCCGATGGCTCCATCATTGAAGAAAAGTTCACCATAGATACAGGGGAAGACATCACGATAGTTTCCTCAAAAATATGGCCATGAACATGGCCATTGATTAATCCTCACTATGGCATTGCAGGGATAGGGGGTACTCAAACCACTTGAGTTAGTCAAAATTTGATTCAGTTCACCTTTCCCAATGGTACCACTGTTTCCATAAGGCCTTATGTGATGCATACTCCCCAACGTTTGCATGGACTAATTGGGCAAGACTTGCTATCTCAAATGAGAACCACTCTTGTGACTCATCCTTTTGATGAGCAGCCAATCCTAAAAATCAAATGGAAGACAGATGATACAGTTTGGATTGATCAGTGGCCGCTCGCAAAAGAAAAGCTGCTTAAAGTGCAGGAGCTAGTTCAAGAGCAATTACTGGTGGGACATATTGTACCATCCACCAGTCCCTGGAATACGCCCATTTTCACAATCCCTAAGAAAAGTGGGAAATGGCGGTTGCTACATGATTTGCGTGCTGTCAATGAATCAATGCACACTATGGGAGCACTGCAACCGGGTTTGCCAACTCCCACAATGCTCCCTGAAAATTGGGAACTGTTGATCATCGACTTTAAGGATTGTTTCTTCACCATTCCATTACATCCTGAGGACATGGAGAGGTTTGCATTCTCTGTACCAGCTGCCAATAAAGCTGAACCTCATAAGCATTATCATTGGGTTGTTCTCCCACAAGGGATGCACAATTCTCCTACCATGTGCCAAATTTATGTGGCCTGGGCTTTGGAGCCAGTGTGTAAAAAATTTCCCGATCTGTTAATCTACCATTATATGGATGATATCTTGATAGCTGGCCAGCAACTGCAGACCGATACCATATTGCCAGAAATTGAAGCAATATTGAAACAGAGAGGATTAAGGATAGCCCCTGAGAAAGTACAAAGCTCTTCCCCCTGGAAATATTTAGGGTGGCACACTGAATCTGCAATTGTTCGGCCGATGAAGATTACAATTATTAAGGATATCTGGACTGTACACGATGTACAGAAAGTAGTTGGTGATATTCAATGGGTCCATATCATCTGTGGTATAACTAATGATGATTTGCAGCCTCTTGTTGAATTACTCCAAACTAGCTCTCATGTCAGCGATGCCAGAACTCTAAGCTCTGCCCAACAACAAGGATTGAATGTCATAGCTGAAAAAATATCCCAACAACATGCCTCTAGAAGGATTGAAGGGCCTCCAATTATTTATATGATTATCAATTCTTTGGAGCCCGTCCGGATTCACCCATGTGACATTATTTGTCAATGGATACCAGAGAGAAAGAATCCACTGGTTATCCTGGAATGGATCTTTTTACCGATTAGACCACAAAAAACTATTACAACCTCATTGGAGTTGTTTGCACAACTTATAATCAAAGGCAAAGATAGAATTCTGGGAATTGCTGGGGTGGTTCTGGAGACCATCCTCCTTCCAATGAAGAAATGGTATCTAGAATGGGGAATTCGACATTCCTAGCCATTACAAATGGCCATGATAGGGTACAATGGCAAGATTTCCAGCAACTACCCAAGCCATTTGTTACTAAAATTTTTAGAAGAACATACCATAGAAAATGCACCATGGAGGTCAGAAACCCCTGTGCAGAACTGACTATTCACCGATGCAGGAAAAAGAACCAAAAAGGCTGCGTGCACATGGAAGAAGGAGGATGGTACCTGGTCTCATCATATTGTAATAGGGGACAAGGAGGACTCGCTCCAGATTTTAGAGTTAAAAGCTGTTGTGTGGGCATTTATTCAATGGAAGTTGGTACCATTGAACATAGTATCTGATTCCTTATATGTAGTAGGAGTAGTTAACCACATAGAAAGAGCTATAGTTAAAGAGGTTAATAATGCTTGCTTAGGAAAATTGTTGTTTAGTCTTTTGTTTTGTATTAATGCTAGAAGGGCACCATACTTTACCACCCATATACGTAGTCATCAGCGATTGCCTGGCCTATCAGAGGGTAATGATAGAGTGGATAAACTCATCGCCTCTGCGCTACAGATACCTGCAGGCAATGTGTTTCAGCAGGCTTGTCAATCCCATGCATTTTTCCACCAGTCTGCCAAGGCTTCAGTATGACAATTTGGCTTACCACTAGCAGATGTGCAAGGAATTGTCAAATCATGCCCAGACTGTCAAAAAATTGAATTCGGTCTGGGAATGGGAGTCAACCCTCGAGGCACATCTCCGTTACAATTATGGCAAATGGATGTCACTCATGTTTCTGAATTTGGCCAAAAGAAGTATGTCCATGTCTCTGTAGATACTTTCTCTTGCGTGATCTAGGCCACTCCTCAGACTGGCAAAACTGTGTGGCATGTTGCCCGTCATCTCCATGCTGCTGTTTTGCTGCTTTAGGTATCCCATTAGCTATCAAAATGGACAATGGTCCTGCCTACATTTCTACAGCGTTTAGACGCTTTTGTAATCTTTGGGGAGTAAAACATGACACCGGTATTCTGCATTCCCTGACAGGCCAGGCTATCATTGAACAGGCCAATCAAACTTTGAAGGGCATGTTGCAAAAACAAAAGGGGGGAACTTCAGGTTTATTACCAGAAGAGCGAATAGCCAAAGCGTTGTTTGTGCTAAATTATTTGCGACTAGCACAAGATTGTGAGGAACCCCCCATGATTGTGCACCATGCCCTTCTCCATTCCAAAGCCAATGCTTCAACGACAGGGATTAAAGTGATGTATAAAAGGCCTGAAACCAGTGAGTGGTGTGGTCCTGCAGAAATTAAACTTCCCGCAGAAATTAAAAGAATTACCCTCATTCCCTATGGCTTTTACAGGCTCAGCCCCTTCCCCCAATAAACCACAGGTGGGGTTATTTTAGATCTAGGAATATATTTTAATGGTGCTTTCTTCTTCTGTATAACATAAGAAATAAAGTTTCTAGTGACTTTTTCATAAAACATAGTCTGTTCTTATTGAAGTTTGTACTGCTTCAGAAGTTTCAGCCTTTTTAGACTCCAGAAGAATATGAATCTCATCCAATTATGTTGAGGTCTAAAGAAACAGAGGTTCCTTTATTTACTGTGAAGATTTAGTTACCTTCTCTTCTGATAATTCAATCCATTTTTTATTCCCCTACGCCTCAAAAAAACGTCCTGTAGTTACAAGCCTGTAATCATACATAACAAAGAAAGAAAACTGCTCCTTGCCTATGGAGATATATATAGTTTTTCAAGTTCCAACTCTTCTCTAAACTGCTAAGCATCACACAACATATGCCATTTGGCAATTTCTTTCAAGTGCTCTCCACCTGTTCCTTCAGCTGAAGATCCTAAAGTTAACTAGCCAATTACCTCATTCCTTGACCTCCTATCTGAATCTAAAACCAAAAATTCAATGCTGATATCATCAAGGCCCTCACAAGGAATGTCAAAGACAAACAATTCATTGAAAACTGCATTGAGGGTGCATTTCTTCACATGGGTTTTCTTTTTAGAAATTCTCTTCTTAGCATGGTACAAGTTCATTTTGATGTAAGGGTCTGCAATGAAAAGACAGAGCACAGATCAGTTATTGAACAGTGTAATTTAGAAATTCCTTGATCTTATTAATGGTAAATTTTATAATTTACCAACATAATTACATAACAATGAGGAGATGTTTCAAGTTATTAAAGATTATTCATCTCATTCAATTTTTGTGATCACATCTGAATTAGTCCCTTTAAACTCTCTATGGTTACTACAGATGTAATCAAGATAGTGAAGTTTAGGCCATGATTCATCTGACCAAATACAGGTGTCTCCTTCATTAGATAAATCCTGTCCATTAAACCTAAGAACATCTTAACTACATGAAAAGGTGGTCTGAAAGTACACAAATTTCTAATGGACTGTGACAAATATGCATCATTGCATATTTTTGTGTAACGGAAATCTGCTTTTCATGTGTTCTACCAGTAGGGTATAATCATTTGTGTTAATAAGACTCATGCAAAGAAAAGCCTCAGAAAGGAAATAATAAGCTCATGCTGAGAATGGATGAATGGAAGCAATTAGTTTCTGTTATGGTTCTACCAATTAGCTTGATTAAATTGTTCCCACCGATTTTTATTGAACTAAACTTTAAATGTAAGGGTACAATTGTTGTTAGGATATGTACTTGACTTTATGTCTGTATTGTACTACTGTTGAAGAAGGGGAGGGAAAATGTCCGTATTTTTAGTTGTTGACCAACACTGAGTGTTTGCATTCCTCATAATTACTTAACTGTTGCAAGATTACTGTGCTACAGTCTTCAACAATGGGTCTATTTCTTCTTTCAGAGGAATTCAAGAGAACGCTTTAAAAATCATCCATTTCAAGTACCTTGACAAATGTGGACCTGTTTCCAAATTCTCATGATGCAAAGATGCAGTACAAAATCCTTTCTACTGAACCCAGCCAAACAAAATAGCCTATGTAAGCAATCAGGTAATAAACATTGCAAACAGTTGAATGCTTTTTAAAAAAGTAAAATTAAAACTGAACCATATTTAGAAATGCTATGCCAGACTTATCAAGCTAAAATGGTCAGAGGATGAAAAGGTTTTTGTTTCCTTGAACGGACACTAGTTTAAGAGTAGTATGGTATGATAGAATACATATTTACTTTCATACTCTATCACCATAATAAACATTTTAAAAATAGGGTTTAACATTCATTGGCTTTGGAATGACTATGCCACACAAGCATTAAAAATATCAGGATTGGTGTCCATTAGTGGATTCACTGTTGCTCATTTCTGTTTAAAGGACATGTTTTGACTGTTACTTCTGGCCATCTACTAGATAAGTCTAGAATGTTCCTCTTGATTTTATTATGTCTATTAGGAGATCTCAACACCAGTGATCAAGGAAACCAAGGGGGTTGTGGGAATGGAACGGCTTCTGAGTAATAAAGTTCCCATCTTCCTAGAGAGATTGAGTTATGCAAGTGCTTAGCTAATCCTATAGAAACACTATTTCATCTCCTCCTTGTTCAAGATTTATGTTGGGCTGAGAGGAAAGTCACAGAGGAAATAAGGACTGTTGTGAGTGTGGTATGTTACTAACACCCAAATATCTATTGAACCTGGCCTTGCTGATGAACAGCAAATAATGAAGAACTGTCTAAATGAACTAGGTGTCCAGGTGTAGCATGGCTGCCTGTATCTCTTAGAAAATTTATATTCCTCTTATAGTTAGCAAGGTTGTACTGAAGGAAGTGGAAAGAGCAAACAGAATTTATAGTTTTACTCTTAAGAGATACAGTAAACAAGTGTGTAATTTGGATGTGCTATAGGGTCCAGGTGGCTGCTGAGACTAGGAAGGCTTTTGTCTTCAAGTTATTTTCCCACCTGGGTGAACCTCAGGCAGATTTGGTCTGTTGAGATCAGCTTGTTTGCCATGCCTTCTTTATAAAACCTCTACTATCTGCTCTGAATTTGGGGTTGATTATTAAAAGTACATATGCTCTCTTATAGTGGAGTAAACTGTTGGGCTCCATTTATATTCTCTCTCCTTATATGAGAATAAAATTGAGATCAGAAGGAGGATTTCATTGGAATTTAATCCTGTAAATGGGAGCTATCTATAGTTTTGTTGTGTTGGATCCAGGATGGGTTAACTTTCTAGGTAAATTGCAGTATTTCTTGTTATGAGAAGTAGAAAGACTATTATTGGCTGTAGCAACTATGATTCAGTGGTTTCCAAAACTAATTCCTCTTCTGCTTCTTTTAAAAAAATCCTGTGAAAGGAAAGAGTGTCAGTCCTATAATCAAAAGCAGATGTATTACTGTTTGTATAGTCCTTTGTACCGTTCTTTTTGTGTGGTTGTCTTATCCTTTGTATATTGTACCTTATATTTTATTCTGTTATTATGTTATCTAGCATTAATGTGCATCTAAGTACAATTCTAGTATTGGCTTCAAACGAGGTTCCACGGAATGCAAAATAGCACAAGACCAAGAGAAGGGAGTACAAAAACTGTTCCTTCTTAGTGCATCCCAATTACAGCTCATGATAAAGCACTGGTGTTATTTTACAACCTGCTTCCAGCGCTGGCATAGGTCACCTTTTCACCTTGCCAAATAAATGTTAGTGCTCAATGGGCCAAACTGGTTGCTTTTCTTGGTGCTCAGCTGAAATAAACCATATGATGATCTCACTCAATACTAATATTCTGTAAATAAATGGATGTTTCTGTCATAAATAAAAGCTTTAGTATCTGCAAACAACATCTCATACTTATGGCAGGTAGGTTCTGTTCAAGACAATCACAAAACTCATTGGTTTCCACTGCTAACATGTGTAATGTTTTTTAACATGTGATTGAAAAACATTTTTTTAAAATATATGCCCTGGAAAATAAAGCATTGACCTAGATATTAATAAAATGAATAGGCTGCAAATAATAGAGATGTCATTTCTGCATTTATGGACTATTTTTAGTCTTTGAAATGCCACATTTCAGCTGTCTTCTGTCTGTTTGTTTTATATTCTTAGGGCATGTTCATTCCCTGATAATCTTGGCACATCAGATTTAAGTAGATGCCATGCTTTTAAAACAACCACAGTGAGCATGTTGAAGACTGATAACAGAGAGAGATCAGTAATTCTCCACATCCAGATGGTTTCTGAGGAGAGGGGGAGAGAGAGAGAGAGAGAAAGCAAGCAAGCAATTATATTGACCAAGCTTTAAACCAGAATTAAGAAGATTTATAAAATGTCACATAACTTTATGTTCTGAAATGGTGTAAAAGGATATAACTTCTGCAGCTTGCTGCTTTACATAGTAAATATAATTTCCCTCTATTGTAGTTATATATCTCTTCTTATGGTTGGTTATTAGACTAAACAAATAAGTAAAAATATAGCCTGACATTACATCATTAGCTTCAGAGATTAGAAATTAAATCCTGAGAATAAAGTCTCGGTGAAGGAAAAAAGATTTCAAGCCAAACAAAAATTCCAAAATATAACAAAAAAGTTATATTAAAAAAAATGAATAAAGGTAAATGAAAAATAATCTTCAGTAAAATGCTTTTAAGCTAGAAGAATTCAAGCAGTGAAATCTCATCTTTGAAACTTTCTAAAGTAGTTATAAATGAAATAAAGATGAGATTGCATGATTTGAATTTGCAGGAGTAGCTTATTTCACAGAAAGGAGGAAGGCAAGTGAAGCAAGCAAAAATAATACCTTATATACCAGAAAACCCAATAAGTTATAAACAAAATATCAGTGACATATTTATAGTTGTTAGAAATAGCAATAGAATTGCAAATAACAGTATTAATTATAAGTATGTTGTCTGGTAGACATTTATTTGATTTGGCACCATGGTTGCTCTTTCAGAATAATTAAATTGAAAGTCAATACACATTCCACTTCCTTAGTAGAGATTAAGAGATGTGTATAATGCATGTGCATTTCTGTGGTTCAGCTATGATGAAATGAGGCAAAATGGTATGAAATATTTTTAGCCCAGTGAATTCAGTATGTTTTGCCATTGACTTCAGTAAGGCTTCATGAGGCTCCCTCATGTCCTACTGTCCATAGTTGGGCTGCAGCCTGAGTCACAGTTCTTGAGAGAGAAGGTAGTAACAGTGCTGAACTGCAAGAACATACTACTGCATCAGCAAAATGGTCTTGAACAAGTTCCAATTCCTTAACTAAAGACTACACTGCATTCTTTCAGAATCTGCTATAAAACCATGTAGTTGAAGTGAAAGACTTACATTGACTTCAGTAAGCTTTAAGAAAGAATGATTTCAAGAGAAAAGAAGAGGGAGGAGATGGGGAATAATATATAAATCTTTGCATTCCTTCCTTTTAAAGCAAATTAATGTGGACTGAGGCCACTTGACCTTATGTAAATGGGTCCACTCAAACTTGCTGGACTAGCTGAATAAGCAAGTAGAGTTTAGAACATTAACAATTTCTTGCAACATGCTCATTATAGTGTTCTTTTATTACATTTGTGTAATTGCATCCTCATACTGCCATTATGAAAGCATCTCAATGACTTGCATGATTAACTTGTTCCCTTTTCTTTCCAAGATGATAGCAGCATTACACAAGAATCATAGCTAACACTAGCACAGTACTTTTAAAGTTTAAATAAAAAGTATGTTACCCCAACATTTCTTTTGATGATTTCTCTGTCCTTTAGCAGTCTTCTTTCTGACAATTCAATTCCTTTGAGGGGAATGAGGACTTCTCCAATGACATCGTCTCTGGAAAATCTGTCAAAGCTCAGGATCATAAAGTGTTAAGTCTTGAATTTGGCTATAAGGGATTCCATAAAACATGAAGGTCTCATCAAAAGCTGGATCTAAGGTCTTTCTCAGCACTCTGGTTTTTACCTTGTGTATTTTCTCAGGCAGGATTGTAATTTTGATGTGGGGATCAGAAGTCATTGACTGTTCATCCATTGCTGGTAGCCCACATGCTTCTTTGATGTTCACTACAAATGCCTTTTTCTCAAAGTTGTACTCTAAGTAGAAAAAGAGATTTGCAGCTTGTCTTGTTTATCTTCAGATGACAGGGAAATGATGGATTTTAAACTATCGGGGGATACTGAATCTTTCTTCCTTTCTGCAAAGTGCTTAGGAGACAAATTGTCAGGATCTGGAGAGCTCTGGATTTTAGGGGTTCTTTTGGGGAAGTTGCCATTTACATCTCTCTTCTCCAGGTCAAGATGGAGAGAATTCTTTGGCATTGCTGATTTATTATTTGCTTCGCTTTTATCATCTGCTCCAAACTTCTTCTTAGTGTTGACATTCTCAGAGTAAATATCAACCCCCTTCAGAACATGGACATACTTATATGGAGGGGTCTTATTGGATTTGGAAGATTTGCATTGAATGCAGATCCAAGCAAAAAGGGAGACAGAAGACAAGGTCAAATGCACTAAAGATCCCAACCACTGTAGGAATTTCATCTGCAAATCAAATAAATGGCAACAAGCACATAAGCAGCAATGCCTTGGACTCTGTGTGATATTAATAAAGTAATAATTTAGTAAACCAAACTGATACAGGATAGTAATAGCAGGAGAACTGACAGACTGAAAGTGCTTTCCATTGTACATATTGCTCGTTACCTGAAGTCATGAATGTGTACTCCCATCCTAAGGCATGCTTGTTAGTATTTTTCTATACACAGAGGGAGTTTGGGAGGAAAATACTATTCCCATCCTAAGAGCAATAACCATTAGTAATTGCTTGACTATCTCACCCCTCTGTGTGTAGTTTCTGAGTTTATGTTTGTGAGTAACACCAGCTCTCAGAAGGCTTCATCTTTGAGTTTATGGAGCTTTGTTGGTTAGATAAAACAGGTTCTGAAATATTCATTACTTATAGATATATCATCTGCTTTTCACACTGCTTCCTAGAATACTTTGTACACTCAATTAACTAATTTTTTATGGTCTGATCCCATAATTGCCTGGAGGTATCTCTTGAAAGTACTGAGTTTAGTTGAAGGTTATAACACTCAATAGTTTCAATGGGATTTTCAATACTTTGCAGGAGGAAGTCTATCAAGAAAATTTAGAATAATTATATACCAAGTGTCTTTTCCAGATGAATGTGACACTGGGCAGTCACATGTGAGTCCAAAGTATATCACCGATAATCACTAAGATTTGCATTTAAGACACTATGAATCAAAGCTATGGGGAGTTTACAGGAAAGGACACTGCCTTTTAGGAGTATATAAGAAAAACATTAAAACATAATTCTCTTCTACTTTAATATGAATCCTAGACTTAAACTGAATAAAGAGAAAAATTACATATAGAGTTTTTACCCCTTCAAAGTTAGTTACATATAGAGTATCATTAGCCCTTCAAAGCAGGCATCAAAGGAGCAAATGAGCACAACTAATTGGAAATCCAATTTTGCCCTTAAGTAACATTGCTAAGTGAGTTTAAACCTCTCACAATGTAACAATCAGAGCTTAATCTTTATTCCCTGCAACACTGGAAGATCAATAGAATATTAATGGAATTCCAGTGTTTATGCATAAAAGTGATTGTGTAACAGTTCTGGTTCTCTTGTAAATGATTAGCAGATCATTCTGGGTGAGAAAAGAAAAACTATCCCCCTCTATGTATTACTAAATCAGCTTCATCCAGGTAAAAGCTGGGCAGATAGATGTGCTGCCACTATACATTTGCTTTTTAGTGGGATGATTCAAAAAACTCTACAATACTATCAGAGCAAAGTAGGACATAATGTTCCAGTACAGAAAAGATCGGGCCTGACTATTGGTTTCTTCTGATAGTATTCATGTCACTTTCCCTTTGCTTACAAGCTGTATCAGTCTACATACATAATTGTAAGAACTTAATTAAATGAGTGAAAATTATATACACAACCAAAAAGTATTTTTTCAAAGTTAAGCACGTGAGTTGAGTTTCAAAAATTTCCTGGGCTGCAGAAATTTAAATATACATGGTATAAAGGTACAAAGCAAGGAGTAATTGAAAAGTAATCAGAATACTTTAATAGCTTCTAAGCTGCACATTTACAATACTTTTTAATGAGATGACAAACTTTTTATAGTAATGGAAATTGTACTGTATTTTAATTCTGCAAATACTGAAAACAGCAGTAGAATCAATTTGATGTTTAAAATATTAATTATGCTCCTTAAATAAGTAATTAGAAAAGCATGATGTCACAAGTAGGGTTAGAAACATCAATTGGGTGGGGTAAGAAAGAAGATGAAATGGTAACAAAAATGGTAACAACTAATTATATTGCAACCTGAATTTCTTCCTGTTGTCATAATGTAATTGGTTTACATTCAAGACAGTGTATTAATAGAAAACATTACCTATTGATCTTGGGTGAAAGTATTATTTCAGTTGCGTGATAGAAATCTGGAGTTGCTTCACTTAAGTCAGTGAAATGATCCTTGAATTAAACCACTGCTAAAGCAAATATAATCTAGACTATAGTCAATATTTGTAAAGCAGAGTTCAGAAACATTTCTACTTTCTGCTTTTCTGAATAAAGATATTTATGTACTTATTTGATAAGTGCACATATATGACGGTTTCTGAAACTTCTGGTATCACTATCACAGTTGATCACCCTACATCCACTGTGTAGAAATGATACAACTGAAAAGTTTGTTATCATTGCTATTCTCAGTGAACCCAGTTTGATCAAGATCCTGTATTTTCATCTTCCTAGCAATGTCATTTACAAGATCACCTTTCACTTTAACTAGCAGTTGACAAGTCTTTCTTTACAACAAGAACAAAATGAATGACAATTATTCCAAGAATGACTTGAAGAAAGATTTTCTCTGTGATGCAGGATGCATTTACATCATTTAACTCTGAAGCCATGCTACTTTAACCAAGACAGAGGAAAGAACCCCAGAAGATCTCTCATCTAAAACCACACCTATACAAACCTGTTCATCTCTCAGTGCTTTACTGGGGGGAGCAGGTAGGGAGGAATGAAAAGAGAGACAGAGAAGGGAAAGAAAGCAAATTCACACAACTTCTAAGATCAAAGAGAACTGAGGGAAATCAGGTTCCTCCCAACAAGCTGCGTGCGCAGGATGGCTCAGCAGAGCCTGCCTGCATGCACTTCGCCAGGGGAGCTGAGCAGCCCCCAGCCTCACGGGCAGGGAGTTGGGGACGGGACGCACTTACCGAACTGCTGCTGACTGGGCCATGCCAACTGCCGCTATAAGGGCCATGTTGGCGGCGTGCTCTGTCCGCGGTGCTGGACCCGGTGCTGGAGTTGCTGTTCGGGAAGCCGGAGCCACCTCCCCGGGTATCGAGCGACCCACCCGGGCCCCCGAACGCGCAGCTCTGCTTTCTCCGTGTCTCCGCTCTCACAGACCCCGGGCAACCGTCTTTTCGAGCGTGATTGGAAAAGAAAAGAAAATAGAAAAAAGAAAAACAAAAACAAACAAAAAAAAACAACCCAGAGACACGTGCAGTGGGGAAGGTAGAGGAGGAAGCTGTGAGGGTGCTGGAGGAGAGGGACAAGGGGAAGATTAGGTCTGACTGAAATAAGCAAGATCCTTAAGCAAAATTAGTTAAGCATGTTTAACTGGAATGTTAAGTTACTGTGAGCTGTTCCTGTGTCTGGACTAAAAATGGACCAAGAATCAATACAAGGTATGTTTTAGCAGTATGTTTATTCTGTTTGAGCTGGGATATGGTGAGCATACATATTATGTTGACACTTGAATTATTGTCAATAATTTTTGAAGATTTTTATTTTTGAATGAAAGCCAAGACATCCTTTGTTGATATATACAAATGTATGGAGTACACGGAAATATATCAATGACTGATGATGTTTTTCATATGTCTCAAGGGTATATAAAAAGCTTTTACACAATTTATATGTCTTTATACACAGAGATAATTTCCTTCAGCATTCAGGGTTTTCTTTTTATTTCCCATGACAATGCTGATGAAGTGGAGAAGATACATGTAGATACATGTCCTTCTTTTTTTCCAAAATTCCGGGTAGTTCATGCTAGGTTTTAGACACTAGTTAAGACTTGTATGGTGCTGGGCACTGTACAAACATGTAGAAACAAGCCTTTCCTTTCATCTCAGTTCTGTGCAAGTGTAGCTCTTTAAAGCAATATAGAAAAGGTTTCACAATATCAGGTCTCTGTCTTTAGAAACTTGGAGCTGCCAAGACTATGTATATACATAAGCATGTGTGAACATATATACAGATATGCAAATGAATGCTTTTATCTTTTTATTGCATTGGTCAGTGAAAAATGAAAATAACCATTTTTTTACATCACTCATGAACCTCCTATATTTAATTACATGACTCCACTTAATGCAACAGAATGCACATGACAGAAAATACTTGGGAGTAGGTGGAGCATTGAGTTGCTGACACATCTTTTCTGAAAAAGCAGACGATATATAGATTTAGGTGGCTGAATCATCCTCTAGCTCATACAACACTTTTGGCATCTAATTTCAGGCCTACAAATCTGAAGGATAATTCTTCTCACTGTTTGAATTCCCTCTGAACATGTGTTTAAGTCACCAAAAAGCCCTAAACATCCATACAGAACTAGTGGATAAAAGACAGAATTGCAATGGGGGGAAAAGACTTCACTAAGAGGTTCAAAGTAACAATTTATTTGGACTTCACTCAAAGGTCCAGTATGCCACTATTGCAGGTTCTATGAATACAATGGAGAATACATTGTTGCAACCTACAAGCAGTCCCGAAAAGTACCAACACAAACCACAAGCACGCTAGACTAATATCTTAAAGGAGTGCACTAATCTCAATCTTAAAGCATGCCATATACCATACATAGGTTTCTTAATCACTTACCCCTTCTCTTGGGTAAAGTCACTTAATCCCTGGGAAGTTACCCTGTACAGCGTCCTGGACAAGGAGAGGAACAATCTCCTACAGGTCAGCTGTATCATTGGAAGACTCCCCATTTTTTTCCCCAAACCTTGCAGTTTATATTTCCTGATTTGATAGGTGTGCTAGATTATACCTGAGTGGAATAGTGTTTATCTCTGATGGTATGATAGCTCCTTAGTTTCTGTCAATAATTCTTGTGATATCTAGCACTCAAAGTCACTGAATAGGGGTGGGATGGGACTCAGGGTATTTTGTTTGTTCAGGGACTGTTCAAGGCTCCATTTGGGTTTCTGTTCTTATTGTGATGCAGTGTTAAAACAACTCCAGGCTGAGCCCATTTTCGCAGCTTCCTCCAAATGATCTCTGCATAGATAAGGATCTGTCAAGGCAGAGAGGAAGCTCAGTCAAATGACATCTCCCTGCATCTCACCTATTGTGCTCTGAAACCGGTTTGGCTGAGTGCTCCCATACATTCCACCCTGTGACCCGAGTCACAGTTCCATCACGGATATGTCATCATCACCCAATGCATCTGTATAATTTTCATCTGAGTGTTTAAGTAGTTACAGGTATTCTGCAGTTTCCAGGTGGACTCTTACCTGAGAGATAGATTTTACAATACATGTTTTAACACAACTGATGGCAGTGCATACTACAATAATGCAAATTATGATAGCAATGAATGTTTGCAACAAGTCAGTAATCCATCCAGTAAATACCCATCCTATTTTACCAAAAATGTTTCCCAGCCAAGACTCCTTTATTTGGTCCTACAGCTCATGTGTCACTTCAGCTATCATATTCATCTTATGGAGGTTTTCCCGAAGAGGTAGTGATACATTAGGAACTGTGACACAACATTCTGCTTGTTTGTGGTTTGCCTTTAGGTATCCACACACTCCTTGTTCTTTGAGTAGTATCATATCGAGCACGAGTTGGTTTTGAAGTGTGACTTTTGAGACAGCTTGCACTTGGGTATGGAGCAATTCAAAATTGTCCATAGTAAACTGCTAAAGTTTCCACTTGTGCAGTTAAATTGGACAACATAATTCTAGTTCTAAGGTGACCTATTCCTAATCCAAAGAATCCTTTAGCCCATACTGCTAATTTCTGTGATACAGTCCAACTGGTACCATCTGTACTTCATTTGGTACGAGGATGTCACAGCCCTTGAGAAATAAATTTTTCAAAGTAGTGAGAAGGAAATAATGATCGTACTCCCAAAGTACATTGCAGACTGGGATGAATACGGTTTAACATATCTGTAATAGTCCTGTGTGAAGCATATCCAAGTTAACTGATGAGGAGCGTATATAGGTGAGCCATCACAATTGCCCATGGTTTGAGGGATCTGACATGAGGATTTCTCAGAATATTTTAAGTCTTTATAGCTTATGCTGGTATTACACCCCATTGCTGTAGGATATGGCTTTGTGTAATTTTGACACAAGCAGGCAGCACTAATTAAATGTCATAATGAAGGGATTAACTACACCCAATTGTTTTGTAGATTCCCATCAGTGGTACAACTTATTTTATTTGTGCTATTCCACAGTGGGCTTTTTATATTGGGTTGTGTTGAGGTCTTTTGTCAAGACCTCCATGGATACCAATCCGTCCTGTTGTCTCTTCTCTCCTCATGGACATGTGGCCCCTGCATTATATTGAATCAAGTACATGAATTACTGGGCGTTGAAGGAAACTCAAGGCACCACTGGGTCTTTACTGGTTCCACATACTATTGGCCTTACAGTCTCAGAAATGATATAGCACCTACAGGTTAGCAAGCAAACAAACATATTATCCTTATCAAAACAAATATACAAGAAACAGGAAAAAAACAAACCAAAACAATAAAACCGAAAACAACCAAGGACTTCTGGTCCACATTCAAATTCTGCACAGTTTGTACATTCTGTGCAAGCACAGCTCATACTTCAGGTGAACGCATCTTAGGTCTCCACTTGGTTGTATTCCTTGGCCCTCCTTTTGTTGGGGCACACCTGCAAGTAAATGGAAAACTGCTACTTGATTGCATATATGACTGACAATGAGTCACTTAGAAAGCTGGTATGATCCACCTACTACTTATTTGATGTATGTGGTCAGAGTTATCTTTTGCTTCCCATGCATATGATCCCATGGGATTGGTCAGTGTCAGGGGTACAAATCCACTTTGAGGTAATTTCATAGAATCATAGAATGGTTAGAGTTGGAAGGGACCTTAAAGATCACTGAGTTCCAACCACCCTGCCATGGGCAGGGACACTTCCCACTAGACCAGGCTGCTCAAAGCCATATCCATCCTGGCCTTAAACACTTCCAGGGATGGGGCATCCACAAATTCTCTGGGCAACCTGTTCCAGTGCCTCACCACACTCACAGGAAAGAATTTCTTCCTAATAGCCAATCTAAATCTCCCCTCTTCCAATTAAAAACCATTACCCCTTGTCTTATCACTACAATTCCTGACAAAGTGCACCACCCACTCCCCCCTCCAGCTCTCCTGTAGGCTCCCTTCAGATACTGGAAGGCTGCTATAAGGTCTCCCCGGAGCCTTCTCTTCTCCAGGCTGAACAGCCCCAGCTCTCTCAGCCTGTCCTCATATGAGAGGTGCTCCATCCCTCTGATC
>VZRU01012594.1:927741-987069 GCA_013398155.1 Pedionomus torquatus | reverse complement strand
GGCGCCGCGGGGATGCGGCAGCCCGGGAGAGCGGGACAAGCCAGCACCCCCCGGGAGGGCTGTCGCCGCCCCGGTGAAGTCGGGGAGCAGCACGGGGTTGCCCCCGGGGGCGGGAGAAGGGCTTTTGGCCTGGCCATGGAAGCACGGGGCAGCTGCCGTGGAGGTCTGCGCATCTGCTCTGCTCTGTCCCTACTGAAACGTCCACCACCGCTTCCACCGCCAGTCCGGTCTGCTACCTCCAAACTTCTCCAGTTTGTGGATTTAAAGGTTTTTCTGTAACATTTGGATCCCTGTACGAATTTACTACGAATAAACTTGGGCTTTTTTTCTGGTCGCATTACAGCAGATTTTTTAGAAATGGACTTTTTCAGAAGCCACTTCGGGGACACAGGTTGCCATTCCACTGTTAAAACTGAAAAATAAGACCACGGAGTGCGTAACGCCTCTGCTATCCTTGGAGTTAGTGCTGCTTTCCAGGGTGGGAAACTCCTGACTTGTCAAGGACAGGGCAGCTTGTGTTCATTTTTAAGAAGTTGCTCATAACTTTGACTTAGATTTAAAGTGGATGCAGTGATTCTTCACTGGCTTTTATGAGTCTGTGATTTCTGAGGAGTCTCATATGGCCGTGCTGAGGCGCAGCACCCGTGGTGGAGCCTGGCGCTGCAAGGTGGGCTTGGCAGTGTTAGGCCTGGGTGAGAGTTTCACATTTTCACAGGATTTTTCACAGCTGTGCTGGAGCCCTTCGGCAGGACAGGCTGACAATGGCTTGCAGTGTCACTGCTGGAATCTGACAAATTGAAAACCAGGCTTGAGTTTTTTTCAAGATTTAAGAAAATGTTGTGGCAATTGGTATTTACCATGATACGTACTATAAATTGTGTATAATATATACATATATACCCTATGTATACTTAGATAACAATATAAATAAATATGTAAAATCTCCTTGCATCTCTGTTGCTGCTGCTTTACATTATCACTAGTCTTAAAAGAATTTACCATAAGTGAAAACTGTCGTGGATAAACTATAAGCACTTTATTTCAAATGTGCTCCGAGTTCTTTAGATAGGTTTTTGTTTGAGGCAAGTAACTTTCATACAGCCTTGCAATATTACTTAAGTCCCAACATGACATGCTACTACCACCTTTGCTCAGCTCCATATATCCTTTATCCACAGTAATGTTTTAACAACTTCACATGTTAAATAACAGGTTTGTGAACAAGACTTTGTAACACTTCTCCTTGGAGAGATGCATCCAACTATGGAACTTATTTAGGGAAGGAAAATCACACTTTCCTTCCACATGTGATTTGACTGTGTCACTCTGACAGATTTGATAGCCTTAAACATGAAGGCTTTAAAACATTAGTCTGCCAAAATAAAATGAATTGTGATATACTTCGTGTGTCATCCCTTCAGTGTGATAATAATATCTATTTTTTACTGGATCGCTCTTCAGGCAGATGGGTTCTCCCGACAGGTTCCTTGTGTAGCTGTATAACCACTTGCAATAAGGCAGCAGTGGAGATGGGGAGGAGGCAGAACAGGGTGGCAAGAAACATGGACAGCTAAACAGATCTAAACACTGAACACCAAAACACAGCCTTAAAGAGAGTTCTGGCTCCATTTTTGCTTGCACTAGATGATAACGCTGCTTAAATCACCAGTTAGCCTCCATCTCCTAAGCCACTTATCCCTGCCCTTCTGCCATCTCCTCCATTACACATGCACAGAATATTGTGTGGCTACAGGGTGAATTGAATCAGAAGACTGTCTGGAAAATAGTAAGTCAAAACAAGAAGAGATTATTTTCCAGCTGGATCAGGACTAGTTTTCTGATTTGATAAATGCTGTGGCTTACTACACACACATACCTGACCAACAGAGCGGGTGATGCAGGGGCAGTAATAAGAAATCAGAATTTGCTTAAATTGGCACTTCTGCCCCCAAAAATGCAGGCTCAGTGGTAGCCATGGTGACAGGGAGGGGTGCATTGATTCTGTTCTCTGCTAGATGTGTTGCTCCACTGTCAGATGGCTCCTGTCCTCACTGCTGGAACGGCTCAGTTGCTTGTGAAGCACCTGCTGAATTACTTGCACATTTGCAGCTCAGCGTATTCAGAACAAATAAAATCTGCGCCAGTTTACTTATGGTGCCAGTAGCCTCAGGGGAAATACAGGAAGCCAGAAATCATAATTAAGCAGAGCATGTGGGGGGTTAACATATTTGTTATGAAAGCTGCTGTGCCTTCTTGGTACTTGTGCTCCAAATGTTAAGAGCAAATAAAGTTATTTTCTTAACCTAACAGTTTTCATTGTGCTGATAATGTGTCATTCACCTATGTGTTTGACAATAGCAGGCTTAAAAATGAATGGTATGTAGCCCTGATGGAAGAAGTGGCATTTTACTTTTGTTCTGCTCCATGCACAAATTTTTCAACCACTTTTAAATTATAAAATTCTTTACTTAAATCCATTGTCATAATGGTGAATCACAGGGTCTTTGTTTCAAAAATCCTACAGTTGAAGGCATATGTAGAGAGTGAGCTGAGGCTGGAAACAGAATGGAAAGTGAAGGGAAAGAAGAGCAAAGGAAAACTGATTTTGGCTGAACATTTTTGCAAACCTCTTTGGGTGTTCTATTTTAGTACCCACTTTTGCATTTATCCCTTAGCATTTAGTTTGGGACTTCAAGTATATTTTGAATATATATGCTGAAATCACTGGCAAAATCCAACTAGAAGAGAGTAAAAATAAAAAATTATTTTCTTAATATTATTGCAATGCTGAAGGGCTTGAAAGTGAGGAATTACCTATGTTTGCTTAGGTATATTTGTCTTGCTTTTTAAGCTTTTATTTTATACATATTATATAGGTGAAAGGGATTGGGTTGTGCTTGGTAATAGTAATACTAACCAGTGGTGCCTGTGTCTCCAAGTCTGCTGTAGGCAGAGCTATGGGAATGTTCTTTAAAATGTCTGACCACTGAAATAACCAAAGGGAAATGACTTGCAGTTAGGATAAAATTATCTTTCTTTCTATATGAGATCAGAGACAGTCTTAGCAAATCTTCAAAGACTGGCAAGAGAGAATTTTTGTCTTGATGTGACACTTCCTAGAATAAAGTCATAAGCTGAGAAGCGTTCATGGTTAGGAACTGTAGACATAATTACAGAGAAAGTAAAAATAAATAAAATGTAAAACATAAAATTGAAGCCCTAGAAGGCAAAATCGTTCTCTATTCTGCACATATTGTACAGGTCACTCATGTTCTGATATGTCTTTATCAACTTTCAAGCATCTGTCTTCATTTGGATCATGTCAGAGTGTTTGTCCTCACCAGACTAACCTCATAGCAAAGATCAGAGCAAGCATGACCAGTTTGCCCCTGAATGGCAACCCACATCAGCCAAATACCTAGGAGGAATTCTCTGCTTGTCATGAAAGTACTGGTCTACTCCTCTCCCTTCCTAACTTAGGCTACTGATGTTTCAGAGAAAAACAACACTTGACTACTAATAAAACAGAAAAGAACAAATGTGTTAATTGAGGATGGGAAGCATCAGCATGATTTATTTTGCTTATGAATTTATAGGTATCAATGCAGGAAGAGACACCAGAGTTACCTAGACTGGCATTCCCACAAGCATATGTTTTTCCCAGAATCTAGCCCCCCATTTAATTTACAAGCAGGGTTTTGAAGGTTGAGGTGCATACAAGAGACAGCCCTAGCCCTGGGAGAACAGCCCTTTTCTCTCATCTAGTGACTGATCCCTGTTTACATATGGAGCTCACACCACACTTACTCAGCAAAATGCTAACATGCCTCTGCAGCATTCCCACAGCAAACAGAAAAGCCCAGTACCACAAAAAGACACGACACAGTATATACATTCCAGCTGTTCCTGACAGTTACCACTCTACTCCCCCCTACAGACAGATATTTCACTCTCTTCCCATTCACAAGGACAAATTCAGCAAAGTCACAGGGGATAATTCAGCCCCTTCTCTTCCTTCCAGTAGCCTGTCCTCACCATACAAATCAGGTCTAATAGAGAAAAGCATACAGATCATCAGAGCAACATCATTTGCTGTTGCTTAAACAATTAACTACAAAAATTGAAGCCTGACCGCTGGCATAGGATGATGCCAACCCTGTCTGCACTAGACTGCTGAGCTGATAAATATATTCTGCATGAACTGGGCCACAAACTTGGTCACCCAGAGGCTCTCAGTGGCAGTGGGACCCAATGGTCCAATACCTGCTTTTGAAGCAGGAGCCACAGTGGAAATAAAAAAAGAAAACAGACAGTTGAACGTTGCTGTGGTTTTGCTCCAGGAAGTATATAAACTATGTAAGCTGCATGTGGGTATGGCCTTTATTGTTATGGACAGGGCAGAATCTAATTTTACCAAAAGTGCTCATGACACATAGGGAGAACTCTGTCAATCCATTTCAGAAAACAGACCAACGCCCTCTGGCACTGACCTCCTCTGGGAAACAGCAGCAGACATTCAGCATCTCATAGGAAAGTCTCCAATTCAGGAAATTAATTGGTATAAAGAGGCGGCCTTTTGCTGAGTAGCCTATGCATTTGTAAATGTACAACTGCCTTTTTCTAAAGTGGAGGTGGTAACAAACAGAACGTCACTTTGGTACAAACCTCTGGCCTCGCACTTTTGCCAGAAGATAGGTTTCTCTCTTTGTTATCCAGGAAAGCACACAGTAAAAATTGTGCTTTTGCTACTTTTAAGATTCTTATTGTAGACTAGTAAACAATCTTATGATGTCTACACAGCTGGTCATGCAAGTACTGGCTGTTACTCTCTTACATACACATAAGTGTTAACCCTCTTCTGAGGATTTCCTTGTAGGGTAATTTTATCAATGGCCCCTCAAGGTCAGCAAATAATTCTTGAGGCCAAGAAGGTATAGTAGTAGAAAAGATGGCTTGTTTTAGAGAGCCAAAATTTCTTTTCTAATTGTCTTGATTACTTTTAGATGCTAAGGAAAATCTACCTCCTTTTTCATACATAACTATGATGAATACTGCTCAGCCCATGTGTGAGATGTGTAATTAACTTTATATGGCAATTTAGAGGAATTTACCTATGCACAGCTGATGGATTCTGGTGATATGACAGTCAAATCTGTAACACTCAGAAATCTGAAGTAATCTAATTGACAACAAGATTGTAACATGTCTCTTCCAAATCAGAAATAGCAAATAATGTTTAAATTCTATTTTTAATATAAAAAAAAAAATATGCTGAAACCAGTATACACCAAACTATCTGGAGTAGCCTGAAGTTTGCATGTGAAGCCTAAAGAAAGGTCTTAGGAAGGTCTGCAGAAACAGATGGAAAAAGAAGTCTGTAGTTTTATGTTTAAGTGAAAAAAATCTACCTAGTTATTTTCAGACTCACAAATGTGGAAGGCTTGTCATGAAGTGCAAGATGGGTCTTGGCTTCCCTAAAAAATTCTTACTGAGATCAGAGAACACTCCAGAGTGATGAAAAAATGAACACAGGAAAATTAATGCAGGACACTGTCTGCCTCTGTTCTCTATGTTGCCCCAAACCACATTACTGAGAGTTATAGGAACCCTACATCTTAACATTGTGATTTGTGAGAAATTTTCATGCAGATGGCAAAACAGTGGGTGAAACAGACCTCCTCCCCTTCTTGTTAATTGAAGGAAAAATGAAGTACTATGTTACTTAATTATGATTGAGTAGAGGGTATTACAGCAAACAGACCAGATCTCTGAACTATGTGTGTAAAAGGTTGCCCGATATGAAGAATGTAAACGCAGGGAAGGAAGAATTGTTTTGATGGCAGCTGTGTGTTTGAGACTGTTACAAAAAAGGAAGAATCATTACAGGATGAGGAAGAAAGAAGGCCCAGGCAGTCAGGGAAGCAAAATAGCAAAAAAATGGGGGAGCGAAGAGAAAGGCACAAAGAGATTCTATATAGGCTAGGGTAAACTAAAAACAGCTACTGTAGTTTAACAGGTCCTTCAGCAGAAACGGATAACACTCTGGAAACCAGAACAGGTTCAGTCTAGTTTTCCACAGTGATTGGATGCTGGCAAGTAAAAATGCATTAGAAGGACAGGATTTAAAGTATTTTCACAGCAGGATAAAGCCTGTGGCAACTGTAATAATGGCTTTTGGCTTATGCAATACATGTGCCATGTTTGCAAGGCTCATGAAGGCAGTACTTAACAGCATCCTGCACTTTTTCTGTATTGAAAGGAAATCCTTGTGCAAGCTAAAACCTTTGAAGAAGAAATGTTTTATTTACAAATAGTCTGTGATGAGCTTAGGGATAATAGTGTGAAATCAAACCCACAGAAACAGGCTTTTGCTTAAGAAAGAGATAATTTATTTGGGCCAGAGAATTTGTGAAGAAAGAATTTCAACCATCATCAAAGAGAGATAAAGGCAATGTCGCAGTGACCTGCTTCCTGGATGCTCATAAATATTCAAAATTTTGTTAAGATTCTGTCTCTTTTATAGACAGGTTATTTACAGGTTTTCAATATTGCAATATCACTGCATAGGGTACAGGAGAAAAGGATGTCATTGAGTAAGCAGCAAAGTATACTTCAAATACATTTCAGCTGGAAAAATCTCTTTTGACAGCTTTTGCTTTGATCTAAGATCACTTCTAAAATGCCATTCACGTTCAACAAAATTAGGCTCTTCTAGCCAGAAGCTCTCTTGACACAACACTCCTCGGTTTTGGCAAAGTTAGAGCTTATTACATCAGGAATTATTGTGTGACCTCCATAGGAATTCCTGATCATTGCTAAATCTGCATGACATCATTGTTGTAGGTGGGCAAAATCTGGAGTTCACCACAGAATACACAATTGTAACACTGTTTATTAAAGTCTGCTTTATGGTAGTTTAAACTGATACAAATTAGTGTGGCAGCAATCCCACCCTCCATCTTGCCATGTATCTGTTTTTGCGCTGTATTGGCACTAGCACTTGTGTGTGTGGGCAGTTGCCTTGTTTAGCTGCCTGGATCTGAGAGAAAACTAGTAACTCTTTTTGTTGGGCTCAATTTTTGCTTTTTAGAACCTTGAACTAATCCTTGTTGCCATCAAGAGGGCCAATGGAATCTGGGTCTGCGTAGGGAAGTGTGGCCAGTAGGTCGAGGAAGGTCATTCTCCCCCTCTACTCTGCACTGGTGAGGCCACAACTGGAATACGGCATCCAGTTCTGTGCTCCCCAGTTCAAGAGAGACAGGGAACTACTGGAGAGAGTCCAGTGTAGGGCATCAAAGATGATGGAGGGATTGGAGCATCTCCCTTATGAGGAAAGGCTTGAGAGAGCCAGGACTCTTTAGTCTGGAGAAGGGAAGGCTAAGGGAAGATCTTAATAATGCTTACAAGTATCTAAAGGGTGGGTTGAAGGAGGATGGAGCCAGACTCTTTTCAGTGGTTCCCAGTGACAGGACAAGGGGCAATAGGCACAAGCTGGAACATAGGAAGTTCCATTCAAATAAGAAAACAACTTCTTTATGGTGAGGGTGACAGGGCACTGGAACAGGCTGCCCAGGAAGGGTGTGGAGTCTCCTTCTCTGGAGACCTTCAAGACCCACCTGGATGCATTTCTGAGTAACGTGCTCTCCGCGATCCTGCTTTAGCAGAGGGGTTGGACTAGATGATCTCTAGAGGTCCCTTTCAACTCTGAAAATTCCATGACAATTCTGTGACAAAGCGCAAAGGGTCAGAAACACAGAAACATGGTGTGGGGGGAAAGAGTCACTATGTTCAATTTCAAGGTTGCTAAGGACTAAAGGTATCCATATAGGCAATAAGGTAGCATTGCAGCAAGATCCTGATGAGGCTCAGTAAATTAACACATTCTAATGTGATCACATAAACCTTGCTTATCACATCCATGAAGAGATGACAATCTTTTCACTTTCATAATTTACCGAACTGTTTGTGGCTCTCCCACTGAGAAAATCAATACACAGCCAAAAAAAAAGTGGATACCAATTGAAAAAATATTTAGGAAAAGAACTGTATGGTTGGGAAATGCAGCCATATTAGAAGCCTTTGCTGTATCACAGTAAAGCTTTTGTTTGCTAAAACTTGGAACTAAAAATACAATATTGCACAGAACATGGGAAAAAACCCAATGACTATTTGTGTAATCATCAGCTCTTTGAACCACACACAAAGGAGACATTAGCTATTTTGTTATAGTTTTCAATGCTTAACTAGGTCTTGTATTT
Source organism: Pedionomus torquatus (assembly GCA_013398155.1). Lineage (NCBI taxonomy): Eukaryota > Metazoa > Chordata > Aves > Charadriiformes > Pedionomidae > Pedionomus > Pedionomus torquatus. Next base: position 978,811 of record VZRU01012594.1, on the reverse strand, counting down.
CTAAACCCCAGTGGCAACTCCAGAGACCGTCTGCTGGGTAAAATGAAAATTCAGTACAGAAAACTGATGCCCGAATATGAAGCCTGCATCACAAAAAAGCCCAAACCCATCAACAAAAAACCCCAAACTCCAAAAGCTCCTTCTTTCTATAGGAATACTTAATATCAAGCCTGTTAGAATGCATTGGTTGCACACACTTCTGCCTGTAACCAAGGCAGAATCAGGTAATAACTTATTTGAGGCCATGAACTACATCACACAGGGGCTGGACTGCTCTCACTGCTCAACTGCCACAAAAAAAAAACCAAAACAAAACAAAAAACCAAAAACCCCCACCCAAACAAAAAAACCCAACCAAACAAAAAAGAACAAAAAAATCTGGAATCTTGAAGTGGGTAACCTTTGGAAGGGAACCTATGAAATACAAATCTGAATGAAATAGGGCTGCACAGGTAAGTGCAAGAATGCATAGAATTGTGCCACTGGACATAACCACTTGTAGGGACATAACCGGTGACATATGAACAGAGGCAGAATTTCTGAATTCTCAGCAACAGAACACATAAAAACAGAAGCTGGCAGAGATGGTTTCTCTGGCAAACAAGACACTCCAGCCAGGCAGCAGAATTCGCAGAAACACCAATCATTTCTTCACTGAAAGAAGTCCTTCCTAGGGAGATTTGGAAAACAGCTTCTCCGTTCAAAGTTCTCCTTTAGCTTAGGCCAAATGAGGGAGCAGTTAAATAGTTAAGACAATTTAAACAATAGGAGGCATGTGTTAAACCACAGGCTACAGGTAAAACTGTGCAGATGTGTGGCAGCAGGATTTCATCGTGTGAATTGACTTGAAAACCAAGAGACAGAGATAGTGGTGATAGATGGAATCTGATTATGTGCCAGGGTGTGAATTCAGTCCAGGTTTACTCACAACACAGCAGCCAGTTGTTGCTGGAAGGGAGGCCTCTCCTTCCTGCCTATAGCTATCAACTCTTACCACAGCTTTCCTTGTATCAATTCTGTCATTTTTATGACCTGCATGGAAGTCTGTTTAGAGCATTAAACCAGTAGAAAAATCATAAAAGATAGGAAATAGTTTTCTGCTGGGTGACCCTTGCAGATGTTGCTCACCTTATGGTAGGATGAATAGTACTGCTTGCAAGTACTTGTCCGTACTGCTTGCAAGGGACAGTACAGAGTGAGACTCCACCTGAAGAAGGGTAGCGAGACCACCTTTTCAGACTGCTGTTAGATTGGCTGTGTTGTAAACTGCATTTTAAAAGAGATGAAAAAGGCAGAAACACCATGGAACAAGACAAAGGAGGCACAAGGATACACCTGACGCATCCATAGGAGCCTGCATGAACACCAGAAAAAGCCAAGGGAGAGCTGTTTTAGAGCAATACTATCTGGAAGATGCCTGAAATACAGACAAGGGCAGTATCGTCTATTTTCTGCTTTTAAGAGACATATGATTTTGGAAGCAGCCTGAGTGCACTAAGAGGCTTTAATAATCCTTGCCAGCTTCACCTTGGGCCTTTACTCACACTCCCTGGACCCACAAGCCCAGGAGCCCTGTTTGGGCTCAGCCCTGGACCTTCAGTCCCTGTCTGAGTTGTGCTGTAGGACTGGTCTTCAGCTCAGCTTAATGTTGGACCAGCCTCCTGATCACCAGGCTGTGCCTGATTTTCTGCTTGCCCTCATCAGATGTGACTCTGACCTGTGGATTGGCCAGACTTTGGATCGATTCTGTTACCACAAACTCACCTGGTGATCTGGCCTGTTGATGGAACCTGGCTAATGTTTCTAGACCTCCCACAGGCAGAGAGTCTATGAGTACCCTTGGCCCTGAGCACTTGGTTCCTCAGCCCTGTCATCAACGTCCTTTTAACCAAGGTAACTGTGAAACTCTGAACCAGTTAACAATTGAGATGAAAAGGGAAGTATTTAATAGAAGCAATATTTATATAGCAACACTTGATGTAAGCATTTTATGCAAGACTGTAACACTGCAGTCAGTGTAACGTGTGGTTAGTGTATTGTGGTTGCTCACACTTGGGCTAGGCTAACGTAGGTACAATGATAACGGTGGTGACTATGCAAGTAAACTCAAAAACACTTCAGAAATGGCATTTCTGTTACTCCCAGAACCTGTTTGGTTGCGAGGTACAAAGCTGTTTATTGCTTACAGCTAACATCTTTTACACAGTTCTGGTTTAAGTTCATCACTAGTACTTTTAAGATAGAAATGAGTAGCATAGTACATGTGGATTTTGAACTACAGCATTTAATGGAGAGCCTTCTGAATAGTCATAAGGGAGTGAACAGATCCCAAAGTCAGAGGTTACTACCTAGCCAAGGTACTTCTTAATAAGACATTTTTGCTGTTCAGGGGGAAAGTACTGAATGGACATGATACAGTTCTAGAAGAAATGAAACAACGGCAAGTAAAAAAAGGTTTACAGATCCCTGTACTTGATCCAATCAGTTTTAAGGTTGAGCAGCATTAATTTAAATAGTACATAGGCTCCCAGATCACCTTGAAGTCAGGACTCCAGCGGCTGGCCTCTGGCGAACACAGGTCGGTGTTGCCACCTGGTGGCATTTGACAGCAGTACCGTCCCTCGTAAATTGGATTTTCAGGTCAGGGAAGACACAAATCACAGACAATACTGAAGACACTTTTTATTATTTATGCTGTTCTTACCCATAGAATATTGTTTTTTACTGATAAGAGCAGTTAACTATCCACACAGTGCACTCACATGGTTCGATTGTGCATACAGGTTGGACTATAAATGGTTTGTGTGGCAGTCTTGGTTTGTGTGGCAGTCGGGAGGCCAACCTCACGTGCTTACTAAGGTGCTCAGAAAGTCTTTGAAGGGCTCCTCTTTTTTCAGGTTTATACGTAGCCCTGTCAGCTTTATTTGTATTTAGTAGCCATAGCCACCGCTTTCTGGCTGTGGTCTGTGATGCAACCTGTTGATGCGTATGTTTGCTGGTGGCCTAGTATGGATTTGGCAGACTCTTGGTGCACTGAGTTTATCTGTTCTTGTCAATTCAACAGGTCTACTGGTCTATAAAGCTTATCAGTTCTTGGGGGATTTTCACACACTGTCTCTCAGCCTGCACTATTTCTTTCATCAACCTGCTTTTTGGTAACATTTCTCTATCCAGACCCATAGGTAGGTACCAATACAATAAATTCACACCAATTTACCAATACATAAATTCACCCAAAAGGGGCCTTTGTAATAACTTGGCTTATAAAGTCATTCTACAGAATATTGAGATTTATTTGAAACAGTTACTCATACCAAGTATATTTGTGCTAGAGAAATTAAGACCACTACAATTAATCTCCTCTTTGGTAAAGGTCAAGTAGCTACATTCCAAGATTTCAAAAATCTTAAAGTCTTACCTGGATGGTAATGAAAATGACCCCGGATCCATATCTCATCAACTCTTTACATACTTCAGCAGTTTCTGAAATGTAAAAGTGATTAACAAACGAGCCAAAGTACAAACAGTTGCATCACCATACAATATGTCAAGTGCCATCTTTCAGGGATGGATAGAGGGAGCCTTCTTAATTGCTGGTGATTGTGTCTGGCAGAGCTAGTAACTAAATCTACAACTTTAACATAACAAGTAACATAACAACCATGGGAGAAAAATAATGGACAAATGTTGTAGAATTTTGCAAATATTTTAGAGAAGATATGAATATGAAAAAACAGTATATGACGTACAAGAACCCACTTCATTATTATTATTTTTTAAAAATATAATTAACTAAATTATCACATGATAATACTGTTGCATGACTAAAAGCTTTTTTTTTCAACCAACGGCCTGTGGATGCATAGGAGTACACAACATAGTCTAAGAGAAGCAACTAAGAACAACTATGCAAAGTGCCAAACGCAAACGTTAAGGACACATGCAAAAAATAACCAAAAGGGGATCTTTTATGAAAACAGCAGCTTGATTGTTCTGTACAGCATGTAATGTTCCTGTGAATTTCACGTAAAAAGCAAGCTGTAAAAAACACTTGAGAGGGTTTTGCATAAACAGGAGCTATAAGCATTTGAAACTGGAGTAGGAAAGTAAAATATTAAAAATGGCTAGTGAGCTATTTTCTGTAAAGACTAAGAACAAAGATATCATAGACTGGAATTTTCCCACCTTAGAGACTTTTTGCATAGCTAACGGTAAGCTTCGTTTTCTAGATAGCCCTGCTTGGAAAAGCTATTTGGAGTACTCTTTCAAAATCAGTCACATCACTTTTCTCAGCTGTACTATGAAAAAAATAATTCCCAAAGCTTTTAAAAAGAAATTATGTGGAAAGGCTACTGCAGACATTGTGGGCCTACCTTTGTTGCAAACTATACAACAGACTCAGAAAGGTGCTAAAAAATTTGGAACAGCACTGTTACTGTTCTGCAGCTGTTTGACAACATGGAAAAGGGGAGTTTAAAGCTTAAATCTTCTATATTGAACCATAATTTAGATTCTGAAATTCAGAGTAAACAGGCAGTCATGGAAACAGTTTAGACACACAGTTACTCTTCACAAAATGGTACCTTATTAGAGTCAATGTATGGACAGAAAAGAGGTCTCAGAGGTCTTTCTAAATGCAGTGTATGTGTACTGCAAAAACCCATTTGCTGAGCTTAGCAGTTGAGTTATGGAAAAAGATTGTGATAACAGCTATTGAGCTTTTTACTGGAATGCAAAAGCTTTTATTGCTCATTCTGCCTACAAGGCTAGAGTTTCATCTATTCCTCTAGACAAAATGTCTTTGTATGTAATCACCAGGTAAAATGGCTGATTTGGAGCTCTCAGTTTCTTAAGTCTGCCATCTCAAGGCTTGTTCTGGAATCCTTTAGCAGTATTATAAAAGTTACAGCTCAGCAACTGAGAATCTCAATGTCTTGCAAGGACAGCTAGCAATGTGCGCATTGACAGCAACTAAATCGAGTGGTTTCATCAGTGTAATTTTCAGTATAAAATACACAAAGACTGCTGAATTTCAAGTGGCATAAGGATAAAAAATTTCCCATAAGCTACTCTTGCTTTGGGAGATTCATTGGTACACCTTACCTCTGCAGATGTCAAGAGATTATTTTTTTTCTCAAATACAGCCTGAGGTGTTTCATAGAATCATCTACGTTGGAAGAGACCTATAAAGTCATCAAGTCCAACCATTAACCTAATGCTGCCAAGTTACCACTAAACCACGTCCCTAAGCCCTACATGTACCTGTCTTATAAATACCTCCAGGGATGGTGACCCAACTACTACCCTGGGCAGCCTGTTCCAATGGTTGATAGCCCTTTCTGTGAAGAAATTTTTCCTAATATCCAATCTAAACCACCCCGACACAACTTGAGACCACTTCCTCTTGAAAACACGCTTGTGATTTGCAACAGGGTTTGGAACCAAGGAAAACAAATCATAGAATTGTCTAGGTTAGGAGGAAACTTTCAGATCATCAGGTCCAGCTGCTGACCTAACAGTGACTAAACCATCACTAAACCATGTTCCTCAGCACTGCATCCACCTGCCTTTTATGTAGCTCCAGGGATGATGGCTCAACCACTTCCCTGGGCAGCCTGTTCCAATGTTTGACAAGCCTTTCAGTGAGGGAATTTTTCCTAACATCTAATCTAAACCTCCCTGAAGGAATTTGAGGCTGTTTCCTCTTGTCCTATTGCTTGTTACTTGAGAGAAGAGACCAACACTACAACCTCTTCAGGGAGTTGTAGAGTGCCATAAGGTCTCCCTTCACTCCTTTACTCCAGACTAAAGAATCGCAGTTCCCTCAGGTGCTCCTCATAAGACTTGTGCTCTAAACCCCTCAATCAGCTTCATTGCTCTTCTCTGGACTTGCTCCAGAATCTCAATGGTAGTGAGGGGCCCAAAACTGGACCCAGTATTTGAGGTGAGACCTTACCAGTGCCAAAAGCTGCAAGCAGAAGGTTTTCTGCCCCCACACCGTTCTGCTCTACAGTCTGGCACCTGCAGCAACTTATGTTTTTATCCGTGCTCCACGCTCCCTTCCATCGCAGCAGGCCTGGAGCTCGCACCCACTATACCAGGGCCACTGGGGCTCCTGTCTGGAAAGAGGAGGGAAGGAGAGCGCATCCTGCCCCTCAGAGCGGGGTCCCAAGCTGGCTGCTCCGCAGCGATCACACAGACGGCAGCCGCGGACGCCGAAAGCCCCTCAGCGACGGCACGCGACCCCCGCCCCTCGCACGGAAGTATCGCGAGATCTGCGCGCGGGAGGGGTGGGGCCGCGCGGCGTTTGGGGCGGTGGGGCCACCCCCCCCCTTTTCCCATCCCGGTGGCTCCGGTGGCCGCTGCGCACAAAATGGACACCGGGAGCGACCCCGGTGATGCCGCCGCCCGCCCGGATGGCGAGTTGCCTTCAACCTCCGCTGCGGCGGCCTCTACGCAGGAGCCCGGCGCTGAGGAGGTACCGCTCTCGGGGGCGGGGGAGAGCGCGCACGGCCCCGCCGCCCCGTCCCAGCCCGGAGGCGGCCGCGCTCCGTGAGGGCCCGGCTGGGCCGGAGCCGAGGCCCGGCCTGTGCAGCCCTGCGCGGGTTCCTCCATAGCGCCCACCGCCCTGCTGTTTCCCTTTCCCTGTGCCCAGGTGAAGCTGTCCCGCAGCGGGATGAGGGTGGTGGGAGCCGGGAGGGGCGAGGGCCCTGAGCGGGGTGTCGCCTCCGAAAGCTCAGCCGTGCTGTCCCGGCCCTCAGGGCTTCAGCCTTCGCTCTGTCCGGCTGAGAGGCGGCCGTAATGCAGAATAAATGCCTCAAGAGAGCGTGTATGGCTGCCAGCCACCTCCCTTCAATTTTTGGGGGGAAGGAAAAAAAAAGACTTACAGGCTAAGACACAAGGAATGTAGAAAGTGACGTGTTCAGGTCTCCTTGGAAACCAGGCAAGATTTAACCTGAAGAACGAATGTTACAAAAACTTAGTAAGAATGGTGACAGTGTGTCATGTACTTATGCTATTGGAGAAGACTGCAGAAATACTGATACTGGTGCTATCAGATTTTTAATTTCAATTGATGAAAGTCTGTTTTTGCGTGAAAAGAACACTTCAGCCTGTGTTTCATTCCTTATGCATACAAGCACCTATGAGATACTCCATTACCTGACTGTTCAGGGGAGAAAGTTTCTGTATTGCATATAACTTACTCTGCAAATTTTATGCATGTCAACTAATAAAAAGTTGTTACTGGGTGTTTGGAGAATACTTCCCTGGTGAAGTAATTTGAAAGCAGTGAATGCTTTCAAGTATTATTAACATTGTGTTACTGTGCAATACTGGTCAGTATTTCTTAAGGGGGGGAAAAAAAGGTTTTGCTGTTTGAGTTTTTATTCAGATGTGGAATTTCACTTCTTATTAGGCTGCAGGTCTGTTACATAGCTATACAGTTATACAAAGTGGATAATGATGGCATATAATACAACCTGTTGTGTTTTCTTCCCCTCTCGCTGCTTTACTGTGCTATAAATTGTTGTAGTAGTACCAAAAGAGTGTCTTCACTTAATGGCTATTTGGAATGTATTTCCCATTTTGTATATGTGAGTTAAACACAAAAGGGGCCCTTCTAATTATTCTTAATGCATTTGTTTAAAGTTCTCAATAGCACACACTGCAAGAGTAAAAGGAAACTAAAGCAGCAGCAGTCCTTATTCCCAGTCATTTATTTAGGTGTTCCGGTGACCTAACAAATTTAGGATTAACTATGTTGCATTTATGAGATCGGCTATCTCTTAGCCTGAAGTTAGTAGCTCTGTTGAGACTGTTAGAGGTTTCAAGGGCAAGTGTTTGGGATACTTGTTGTACTCTGCATCTGTGATTTTTTTGAAACTGCTGCATGGTCGTGTTTCTTGTAAGGTGTTTAATGACACCAATTTTCAGGGGCCTCTCTTATGTAGGGTTTAATCTTAAGTGGAGAACTTTGCTAGGGTAGAGGCAGATTGTTAGCAGGTACCTTGCAGAGTTAAAACCGAAAGAACTTTAGTTGTTTGCACTGAGGCTTCTACTGATCCTCCTGTTTGCTGTTGTCAGTTTGCTAAGTGATGAAAAACTCTCACAGACTTGGATGAAATATTTTGTGGTTCTGCTGTATTAGGTACATGGTCTAATTGGTAGTAAGAGGAAAGTATTACTCATATAAAAACTTAATAATTGGCAAGGTCTAGATTTTTGTTATTTTGAATGTTATGCAGAAATAAGTTTGGATATGATTTTGGTCCCTACTACCCATGTAGCATCACTAGCACATAATGGTATTTTAGTGAAACTACAGCATTTTCTTTTTCCTTGTAAGTTGTGAAGATGAGAAAAGGTATTGGCATGCCTGTCTCTTAAGTTGTTTGCTTCTTTCTTCAGCTCTTGGCAGTCTCCTTTTTATGTTATTTCTAACTTTTTGGGGCCATCAATGTTTGACAAACATGGAGGGAGCAGTGGCATGGCAGTCTTTTGTTTTAAAAGATAAGGCATAGGATGTGATTTTTATAGGTGCTGTGGCTGCTTTATATGTCAGTTCATTTATTTCTTTAAGTCAGAGTGCACTATTCACACCTGTTTCTGAATAATTTGATTTGTGTGTCACTGCAAGTCTTCTTCTTCTGGGGAAATCTAGGTAACTGCCTTGGGGCACAGAAAGATCATATTGCATTACATTTTACTTGGAAAACTTGCAGTTAAAAGGGATTATCATAATACTGAATTGTTCTGCTTTGTCCAAGAGAAATGTCATACTTACCTGAGGTAGACAGACAACTCTGTTTGAGTAGTACTCTGTTCCATCAATGTAATTTATTTGTAGGAGAAGTGAGGGAGACGTCTGAAATGGCCTACTGTCAATTTTGGTTTCTTCTAAGGAGGAGCATTTTGTCACTTTAATAAGAAAGATTGGCCCTGATATTAGCACTGTCAGTCTCTTACTGGAGAGTCTGTTGTGTAGTATTATAATGGAGGTTCAAATATACACATGTACCTGACCTGCTTGGTGGCATGTTGGTGTAACAGTCCCTCTTTAACATTACTTTCTGAGATAAGCTGGTTACCTATGTCACTGAAGAAGCTGTAAGTGAATGAAATTCTTCTAAAGCAAACAATTTCCAACATAATCATTTGGCCCTGCAAAGCTGAATTGCTGCATTTATAAAGTAATTAAATTGTCAAAGAGTTTCATTATACAGCTAGTACTATTCATCTTTGCAGAGAATTATGCCTTTGGGCCAAAGTTTGAAAAGGTGATCTCTGACTTCAGAAAATATTCCTTCCATTTTCATGATTGTGCTTAAAGTCACGGAGTAAGTTGGTGTATGTATTTATCAGTAACAATTCTGAAAACAAATGTAATACTGCTTGACAGATTTACACGTTAAGTCCCATTTTAGTCTGATTTTGCTACTTGACTTTGAATAGTTCAGATAAATTATTTCATTTTAATGTATTTTTAGTAGGCTGATACTTGAAGCACTTGTCACATTAAGATCCTGCTCTGTTACATTTTATACAGATACGCACTTGACAGATCCTTTCAGTTTATTCAGTGCTTTTCAAAAAGGTTTTTATGATTTAATGCATCTCAAGAAATACTTAATAGTTTTTTACTTGCAGGAGGTGCGTAAAAAGGTGTATGTCAAAGACTGAATTAGAGGGAAGAAAAATGGCCAAACATTTTTTCCTTGAGTCTTTTTCTTAAAAAGATATTTTGCCAACATCATGGGTTTTGCCAGCTGCATTTTTTTCTCTTTTTAAATATGTAAAACAATGTAGCATTTGAGCTTTTGAATTGAAGACAGAAATGAATCTTGTAAACTACTGAAGTAACCCATTTTTGTTACAAATTCTTAAATTTCTGTGATTTATAGTAAATGAGTTAGTTATTTGTTAGCTGTTTAGCAGCATACCATGCAGTAATTGCTGCAGGGATTGATTTGATTATTTTGTGTCACTTCCTAGGTATATGGCTAAATGTAGTTAAACCTATATTTCCAAACGAACTCTGAGTACTCATCTAGAAGTGAAAACAAAACAAAAACCCAACCAAGATGCAAGTGCCAGAACTTACAGTTAGGAATTTTGCACATTTAATTTTTTGAAACCTCTTTTCAGGATATTTAATTTTGCATTTAAAGCAAGATCTCTGTGAACCATTAAAGTTCATTGATTTTTCAGTGCTTTATTTCAGTGCTTTCAACTTGGATCCTATTTGTAGACATAAATGTGAGGATGAGACAGATCTTCAACTTACATTTTTATCTGGTCATATTTCCTCTTCAGTCTTGTCATGGATATCAGGTTCTGCCTTGGGTGAAATAAGATGATAAATGGAGTCACTTGATTGAGAACTGTTTTTTTTTTTTTTTAAAGTAGCATGTTTATCTTGCACTGTGTAGGTTAGTTTAGTTTGGTATCTTTTTGCTTTAGTAAACAGAACAACTGATATTTATAAAGTGTTTAAAATTTAATTTCCAGAAAAATGATCCCCCATTTCAACTCAAACTTCCTCCAAAGGCAGCTAGACCTGAAAAAGAAGTTGACCCAGAATATGAAGAGAAGATGGTAAGTGTTTTCACAACAAAACACAGATTTGTTTTTATCCTATGTACATGTGTGTAAAAACACCCATGTATTTACTCCTTCATTTAGATTTTTGTTTTCTCCTATAAGTTTTACTTGATGTTTACCATTTATTTGGTTTTCAGGTTATTTACACAAATAGTCCAATAATGAATGTGAGGGAAAAATAATAGTATATTTTTTTCCTAGATCTTTTTAAAGTTGTTTATTTGCTTAAAAGGACTATTAAAAGAAATGTATTGCCCTCAAGTGGCAGTATCATGGATTGCATGTGAGGTCTGTTGCTCTTTCCTTAGGTTTGTTACGGCTGTTTTAGCGCTTTTACTTGCGTGTAAGTTACTTGCGGAAAACCTTCCTATTGTTTGAATATTTCTTAAAAAGGTTATGATATAGAACAATAACTTAATTTCTCTAGTTTATATAAAGATATATAAATGAGATCACATGAAAAAAGTGATACAGTGGTACAGTGTTATACGATGCTTAAAAATGGCATAGAGAAACTGAAAACAATTGCATTCTGTCAGGTAGCATTTGCGTTTTATCATATTTAAAAAAAATATGCAATTTTAATGTAGAGGACATGTTTTGCTGATTTTATATAATGGTGTGTGTATGTCTCATTCATATAGCAAAGCTGAAATGATTTAAATCTGAAATTGCACAGCAAAGTTCACAAACATCAGAGAAAGTAGTACTGAGCTGGTACATCATTTACTTTAATTGCACTTCTGAAAGCAGAGCTACCACATTGTTGTCTTGAATCAAATTCTTTCCTTGAAGCTGATGGAAATTTTGCCACTGACTGGAGCAAGGTTAAGATTTCATCCCTTGCTCTAAGTCAGAACCGTTGTTTTTTTTTCTTTATCTTTTGTAGACAGTCCTTTGAAGCATCCCTTCAAAGTTGCTCGTGTGCCATGCAGACTTCAGCAGTCTGTAAAAGTAAACTGCTTTTGGTTGTTTTACAGATCTTTGTGTTTTGAATGGGGTTGAGTTGCTGGAATAGGGTTATCAAGTTGTGCCGTGTCTTCCAGATTGCTGAGTTAGTCATGAAGGATCATTTAAACCATAGTACAATTGGATGCTATTCATGCTTAGCTGTAAGCTGAAGCAGCTCTAGAGCTATGTTGTGATACTGGTAGCTCTCTGAGTTTGCTAATAATAGGCAGATGGTTTTATCCATCTTTCCTCATAAGGTGTTCTCACAAGTGTCTGAATTTTGCTTCTTGATTAAAAATAAATTTCTTATGAAGAAAAGTTACTGATTTTTATTATTATTTTTTTTAATTCTGTTCCCACTTTGGAAACTAGAAAGCAGATCGAGCAAAAAGGTTTGAATTCCTCCTGAAGCAGACAGAACTCTTTGCACATTTTATTCAGCCTGCAGCACAAAAATCACCAACATCTCCATTGAAAGTCAAGCTGGGACGGCCACGGATCAAGAAAGATGAAAAACAGAGTTTGATTTCAGCTGGGGAGTATGTTTTATTTCCAACTTCTTACACTTTGAAACAAATTATTCATTTTAACGTATCTGCTTGGTTAGTAGCATAGAGATTGTGCTTTAAGTCCAGAACTTTTCCTGTTAATGATGTTGTAATTTCTTTAAAAGTTGGTTGATAGGTGCATGCTGATCCATTAATGTTAGAATGACCTTGGATCAGGAATGCTCTCTTAAAGTAAGTTCCCCAATTGATACCTGTTGTCAGGGTATAGTTATGGCTCTGGAGGAGAGGGTTTCATATCTGACTTACTAATTAAAGCATAAGGAATAACTTATTAATAGTACCCTGACCAAAATCGTATCCTAGAACGCACACATTGTAGATCGGTGGCTGTTACAATTTGTCACTTGAATTTTGTAGTTACTGTTTTGAAACTGTTTCATATAAACACTAATCTTGGCTTCTTTAGTTATCGTCACAGACGCACAGAACAAGAAGAAGATGAAGAGCTATTGTCAGAAAGTCGAAAAACATCTAATGTGTGTATTCGATTTGAGGAGTCTCCTTCATGTAAGTGCTGTATTGACAATTTTCTAATTGCTTTGATGTAATTAAAATCTAAGCCGATCACAATTAAAATTTTCTACTTAGAATTACTATTTTTCTACTTAGAGGAATCTTACATTTGCAGATGTGAAAGGAGGAACACTAAGAGATTATCAGGTTAGAGGTTTGAACTGGATGATCTCATTGTATGAAAATGGTGTTAATGGCATTCTGGCAGATGAAATGGTAAGCAGTAATCTTTTGAAATTTTTGTGGTAATTATTGAGCAAAATTCAACATTAAAGTGCACATAGCATTTAATGTATATGCAGTAGTGTACATCGTTCTGCAACAGTTACATTTTTTCACAATGGGAATTGCACTGCAATGAAAGAAATTGTACTGTAAGCATTTGTTGTGTAGCTTGCTTTAAACAACTTAAGTGGCAGAACTGTACAGTAGGAAAATTGTTTCAAACTATTTCTATATGGTGTTCCATTTCAGCAGGTTTCTTTCCTCCCCTTCTTTGTCAATACAGGGTCTTGGTAAGACTCTGCAAACAATAGCATTATTAGGCTATCTGAAGCATTACCGTAACATTCCTGGGCCACACATGGTCCTGGTTCCAAAATCAACTTTGCACAACTGGATGAATGAATTCAAACGCTGGGTTCCATCATTACGTGCAGTTTGCCTTATTGGAGATAAAGATGCCAGAGTAAGTGATCTGCATTTCAAAGATGTATATGTTATTTGTCAGAAATTAGCATTTGGATATTTGAAATTATCCCTAAGCTACTTCTTTAACTACAGTGTTTCAGTGTTTTGTAGTAATCTTTAATTATATTGGTGTTGAAAGTGTAAAATGCCATGATTGTAACTGAGGGGAAAATAAAATCAGTAGGTGAAATAATAATAGGTGGGAGTCAAAAGTACAGCTGTCTAACTTTTTTCTGTTGTCTTACTCTTGGATTTTTTTTTTTTTGTATCTGCTTTTATTTTTTCTTGGATCTCTGTGTTTGCATTTTAACACTGTTTACTTTCCTTTACTGCCCTCACTTTGTTACTTTTCACTTTCTTTATATGACTTCTACTTTTTGCTTGTATTGTATGTCCTTGTAACCTATGTACCTTGCCTTGTAACTAGGGTTCTGTTGTAGAGCTTTTCATCTTTCATAGGGAGGGCCTTAAAACTGATAAAAGGTTGGTTTTCTAATTTGAAGGGGATCAACAAGCACAACGTTCTGTGAATTATTATGAATGATCTATGTACCTTACTAAGTTGAGAGATGAATTTGTGGCTTTTCCATAGAGTGATATCCTTTCATGTGAAAGGATTTATATGCCTAGATATGCATCCCTTACAAAATAGAGATAGGACAGAGGGAGATCTTTAGGGAAGGGAGAAGACGAGAGTGGGCTCCATGAGTTGTTTTGAAATGCTTTTTTGTGGATTGTGTCTTTGGACTGGTTAGTTTGGTGGAGTTTTTTCCCTGTTGGTAGTATGTACTATATCTAAATTACAGAAAAATTATGCTGAAGACTAAATATTTAATCTTGAATATGAGAAAATTTGTGTTTTGCTTAACCTGAGCTGATGGTCTGTCTGTGCCTTAAGTACAAAGGATTGAAGGCTTTTATTACAGTAACTTTCAGTTGCTGAAAAGGTGTTTGAGTCAGCTTCTGTGTGCTAGCTTAGTAGAGGTTGGTTTCACTGAATTTCATATAGATTATTCATATTTATTAATTCAATTATTCTGCTTTAGGCTGCTTTTATCCGTGATGTTATGATGCCTGGTGAATGGGATGTTTGTGTTACATCGTATGAAATGGTAATTAAAGAGAAATCAGTCTTCAAAAAATTTAACTGGAGGTACCTGGTAATTGATGAAGCCCACAGAATAAAGAATGAGAAATCTAAGGTAAACTCAAAATTATTTGATTATTTGAAGATAGTTTGACACATAAGATTCTGTATGTAGTCAATTTAAGTGTTACATGTGGTATTATTTTTAAAAAATAAACCAGAAGCTGTTGTGTAATGAACATGAATTTGATAGGTAGCTCAGTGTCTTTAAATTTAGTTAATATTTTAGAAACTGATGAAAATTCATTATGCTTAAATGTAAATGATGATCATGACTGTTTATTGTATTTCTAGCTGTCAGAAATTGTACGTGAATTCAAGACAACAAATCGATTGCTGCTTACTGGAACTCCTTTACAGAATAACCTCCACGAGCTGTGGGCATTACTCAATTTTCTTTTACCTGATGTCTTCAATTCAGCTGATGTAAGTGGAGGTTTGGAAGTATGGTCTTGTTCTTATTATTTTGATTGCCAGGCTCCTTTCTATAGAAGAGAAGGATGACCAGCCTAGTAAGAGACATGACATGGAAGACCTGGATTCCGTAGAAGTTCTGTTGTTTACCTAACTGTAGACTAGTTTCTTTGCTTTAACTGTTTAAAACAGTTGATTCTGTTAGTGCAAATAAGGCTTCAGGCCAGTAATACCAATTTAATACTCTGAATAGTTTAAGAATTAAATGAAATGGAAGAAAATGTGGAAAACAACGCAGAATGTAGAATATGAAGCATCCAAATAGGCATAAGCTTTTTTCACTTAGAACTTGAGACATCTTTTTCGTCTTTGCTGTTAATGTTTCCTTGTACTTGTATTGCTTGCTTTCACTTTTCACTTTTTCTGTTATCCGTGTCATTTACTTAAGGATTCTGGTTTCTCTTTCTTTTTTTACCTTTTTGCCCCATCATGACACAAGCACTAAGGGGAAGAAATTGGACATGGCAGTGATAAACATGGAAAACCATTGTAAATTAAGTAAAGTAATAGTATTTTGCTTGTAGAGTTACTGAGTTGACTTGAATGTTACAACATGCTGGGTAGCTGACACACAATTGCAGACTGATTTTATTGTTTGTTTGTTTGTTTTGTTTATTTGTTATTTTTTCACTCATAGAAGTAATTTATCTCAGGATTTATGCCACTCTCAACTGGACTGAAAGAGTCAATATGTTTGTTAAAACTACAGATGATAAACTGTTCATGCCAATTGTGCTTTTTCTCACCATAGGATTTTGATTCATGGTTTGACACTAAAAATTGTCTTGGTGATCAGAAACTTGTAGAAAGACTTCATGCTGTAAGTAATTAAAGCTGTAATCATGTGTCATTGTTAGCATACACAGGGTTAAAAGGAAGAACATGTTACTTCCCCATTCATCTCAAAGCTGAGAAGATGAATGTAAAGGTATTTAGTTACAGAAATTCCCAGCAGAATTTTCATGAATTAAATATTGGAACGTACTATTATAGATAGTGCTTTTTGTAATATAACTGTTTGAAGCAGACAAAGTTTATGCATAAAATGTGCAAATGAAGGATTCTGAGGTCTTTTTGAAACCATTCATTATTGTGAATAGTATACTGATAGTGTATGTCATGCTAGTTTGAATAAAGGCATGCCTTTACCTTTGTTTTACCATGCATGAGAGAAGACATTTTTCATTATACAGTAACAAGACAAATCAGAATACAACATGGATTGCTTGCCTTTGAAATATTGGTGTATTTTGTGTATGCTGCTAGTGGAAATGAAACTGAGCTTATGATACAAGGTAATAAGTATGTTTTTATAAGCTTAGTGGGTTTGGTCCTTGCTTATGGTAACAACTGGGGTGAATAATAGCAGACTTTATGTAGCGTTATGAATTTATATGTAAGCTGAGGCTATTAGTGGACAGCTTAGAGTCATAGAATGGTCAGAGTTGGAAGGGACCTCAAAGATCATCCAGTTCCAACCCCCTGCCATAGGCAGGGACTCCTCCCACTAGAGCAGGTTGCTCAAAGCCCTGTCCAGCCTGGCCTTAAACACTTCTAGGGATGGGGCATCCACAGCTTCCCTGGGCAACCTGTTCCAGTGCCTCACCACCCTCACAGGAAAGAATTTCTTCCCAATATCCAATCTAAATCTCCCCTCTTCCAGTTTAAAACCATTACCCCTTGTCCTATCAGCCTCATTTTGAAGGTTTAACAGAATCTTTCTGAAGGAGTCACCATGGCAGCAATAGATACTGATTAGTTCTGAATAATGTCACGTAGTTGAATCGGTTAGTTTTGTATTTGAGACAATCAGTTTTATAAGCTTATCTGTGGAAAAACTCTTAATTTGTGTAGGTTTTGAAGCCGTTTTTGTTACGTCGCATAAAAGCTGAAGTAGAAAAAAGTTTGCCTCCAAAGAAGGAAGTAAAAATTTATCTTGGGCTCAGCAAAATGCAGAGGGAATGGTGAGTTACATAAAAGTATGATGGTGTTTTGTGGTTTTTTTTTCCTTTTTTCTTGTAGTTGTGTGTCAGTGTAGTCAGATGGAGAAGCCTATTGATAGCTGTCTTTGGGGCTATTTTAAAAAGATACATGAATTGCAAAGGTCTCAGTAAGGGTATGGGAAAGGGTTGGGAGGAAGAAAGCAGAAAGTTTTTTTCCTTCCTTAATTTTATTTGAAAGAAGACAGACCTGCTAAGTTCCTTTCCTTTCATCCAAGTATATATACACCAATAAAAATCTGAGCTGAAATTAAAATAAAACCTTGAGGAGCCACACATCCAGAAAAGATGAAAAAAGGAGCAAGGTAGCAGCTTCAGTCAAATAAATTACATCTTTAATCCATTTCGTAGTCTTAAAACAGAACTGTGAGGTAACCCATTAAATAACAGATCATTGCCTCTCAGATAAATTGTTTTTCTTGTTCAGGTATGGATTTATAAATCCTTATTATCAGTCAGACATTTTTGCCAAGTTTCATCTCAATAATATAGCTCATTATTGTATAAACAAAGCAAACTCCCGCATCTAGAAATAAGTCATTGAGCTATTGCAAGGTTTCGTTCATGTTTTAAATATCAAATGAAGATGGAGAGTTGTTCAAAGTTGCTTGTAAAACTTCAGGTATACAAGGATCCTGATGAAAGATATTGATATCCTGAATTCAGCTGGGAAAATGGATAAGATGCGTCTGCTGAATATTCTGATGCAGTTGCGGAAATGCTGTAACCATCCTTACTTATTTGATGGTGCTGAGCCAGGCCCTCCTTACACCACTGACACACATCTCATCACTAACAGTGGTAAAATGTTAGTTCTGGATAAACTGCTTGCAAAACTCAGAGAGCAAGGTGAGTACAGTTTATGAACAGTAGTGATCTGAACGTTCGTAAGTAAAACTGCCTTTCAAAAGTTGCATAGATTGATTCCTGTCTTCGCTCCAATGAACGCATTCATTACTTTCAGTGAAGATTCGTCGAGAATAATTTTTCTGTAGACTTTAACATGTGGGGGGAAGGAACTCTTGCAGGAATGATGAGGAAGACTAGTGATACAGAGAAGTAGAAGAAAAAGAAGAAAAGTGCAGAGCTTCCCTTCTGCTGTCTAACAAAACTTGTGATGATAGGACATCTGTGCACATCAGTTGTCAGCCACTTACCTTATCATGGTTTTCTTTGTTCTGTCTTTTCATCGGTGTATTTCTTCTGTAAAAAAACTATCAAATAACCTATCTTTGGGAGAACTTAAAACAATACCAGAAAAGTAACATCAGTAGACTTATTTGAGTAAGTTAGGCATAGTACAGAATGGTTCACGTGAATTCTTACTTGTGCTCTATAGTAGGCTCTGTGATAAGGTTAATGTGAAACCATAAAACTAATGACAAAACTTTCTTGCATTCTGTCAGGTTCCAGAGTTCTACTTTTTAGTCAGATGACTCGCCTACTGGATATTTTGGAAGACTATTGCATGTGGCGAGGATATGAGTACTGCCGACTTGATGGACAGACACCACATGAAGAAAGAGAGGTGAGAAAGTTGTATACAAACAAGAAATATCTTTGTTTTGAATATTAGATTATAAAGAAATTATAATTTTTATATATATATATAAATAGGTACATCGTTGCTTAAAGTAAAACAAATGCTAGAGCTTTTAAAAGCTGCTAAAGGTACATGTTTTTCCTAATCAAAGTCCACAATAATGTAGGTTTCATTTCTTGCTCAATGAAATACAGTATTTTGTGATCTCAGAATGGACTTCTCCACCTATACAAACCTATAGTTTCTTACTTACCTAAAAAATTGGTTTTGGTATGAAAATTCTGAAAATTCCAAAGACACTTCTTTGAAAAACCCACTAACGTATTGGAACCATACTTGAAAACTGGTACTTTAATGATGCTTGTTTAGTTTTTTCTTTTTTTTTTTTTTCTTTTAGGAAGCAATAGACACATTTAATGCTCCCAAGAGCAGTAAATTCATTTTCATGCTGAGTACCAGAGCTGGGGGTCTAGGAATTAATTTGGCAACTGCTGATGTGGTTATTCTCTATGATTCAGATTGGAACCCTCAAGTAGATCTGCAAGCCATGGTGAGTTAACTTCCTAATACACATTCACTTATTAAAATTGTCATTGTATTTCCAGAACTTGATTTTGTTATTTTTCTTTACTTTTTGTATTTAATACCAAGAAACTAAGGAATTCCATAAAAAGGACATGAACAGAATTGTGGAAGAAGCTGTAGAGTTTTCTCTGTAAACATCTGTCTTAATTATTTTCATGATTGAATAAGATGACTTCTGTCAGAATACTGTAGCATTATTGTTTATCCATGGAATTACTTTTAATTCTGCCTTTTCAGAAGATGACAGTAAATGAATAGCAGTGGGGCTGTTTGCAAAATAAATCAAATAGTTAAAAGCATGCAGCTCTATATTCCTTCCTTTTGAGAGGCTTATGCTTTTGCAACCTATTTCTGCATAAGTGTAAAATCATTCAGTGCTGATGCTGCAAAAAAAAAAGCTAACCCTTACCTTCAGGTCAATGTACTAAAATCTTTTGAGTGCTGAATATAAAAAAAAAAAAATCAAGTCTATAACTTGTTTCATGTGGAATAAAACTCACATGATCCTTCTTGCATGATTGAGGAGTGGGGTATTTGTTCTTCGGTTTGTATTTTTTAATGCACTGAAATGCATCAAGTTACTGTGAATAACATCCTTTCCATGTGCATGCTGACTGCCAATAGTAGACTTCCTGGAAACTGAGTGTGATTTTTGAGCTTTAGTAGGATTTACAAGAAGAAATTCATATTGTGCAGGAGAGTAATGGTTTTAATGACTCACGTGTAAAGGAACGTCAGAAATCGTGGTACCAACAGCTTGAAGGCCAGTTAGTTAACTTTCTTTATTTAAGAGGACAAAACACTTTTATTCATGCTTTCTAGAGAGAGTAAACAAGTTTTGTTCCAAATGAGGTTATATAGCTAGTATACTATTCTTATTTGCTGTGTATTGTACCTGTACTACGTGAGCTGTGCATCGGTGCTTTATTATAGATAGGTAGCTTGGGACAACTACAGTGTTGAAGCTGTGGCTGCATGGGCTTTGCCCATGGAATAAATATACTTGGGCCAAGGATGCCAAAGTTTCAATACTGGTGTCAAGTGAGAGAATTAGTTTAAAAGCAGGGCTGATGTACGTATATACTGTTGTATTTCCACTTCCCAGTTGCAGTCTAGACAGATGTTCAGTTATTTTTGTTTACAATGAGGTAGATGCACTTACTGCTATAGAATGACCCAAGCTTAAAAGGTGTAATAGCCAGATAAAAGTAAATACTACTTTACTGGTTTTATCTTTCTGTATGCTCCTGAATAAGGAACTAAAAAATACATGGGAGTTTCAGACTGCTGTTTCTGCAAGCTAACTGTCTATTGCTTGTGAGTTTTTGATGCTGAACACTCATTGATTTATGTTTGTTAGGATCGTGCGCATCGTATTGGTCAAAAGAAACCAGTACGGGTGTTTCGACTAATCACTGATAATACTGTTGAAGAGAGGATTGTAGAAAGAGCTGAAATAAAACTGAGACTGGACTCTATAGTTATACAACAAGGTATCAACTGCTATATATGTTTGTCTGCAGCAGAATTGTTCAGCCCTTTAAAGTATGGGTTAAATAACTGTACAAAGGTACAGTATGAGAGAAAGCAGGCCTTGTGTGTAATAGCAGTGCACTAAATCAACCTAAGAAACTGTGATGTATAAGTTACTAATTTGTTACACTGAAATTTTTGAAAAAAATGTTTTCCTTAATGTGGGTATAGACTTAGACTCTAAATGAAGAAAGTAAGCTACAGCTGAACAGATGTTACTTGGCTGTTGTGACATGTAAAAAACAAACAAACATTCTATGACAGCTGAAAGTAACAATATAGACATGCCTCTTGGCACATAGGCATTTACTGGACGTTAAGACTGCTTTGTGTCTTTGTTTAGAAGCTCTTCTAAGAATAGTTTGCCAAAAACTAAGGTTCTCAAGCTAACTTTTGGAGGTTGTTTGTACTTCCATAAGGGTGGGCTACTGAAAAGATGCTGATAAAAATTTGGTTTGTGGAGGGATAAGTGAAACTTTGGGACAGAAATCAGAATTTTGGGGAGAAATACTTGGAGAGTTGGGTTGGAATTGGTGAAGTTGAATATCTTAAGTACTACTTTGTGGTTATTACAGAATACTCTGTTTTTCATATAGAAATAAGACTTTGATCTTAAAAGTTCAGCTAACTTTGAAAGACTAAAAATTTGGATTATGTGAATGTGAAACATTCTTTGCTGTGGCTTGATCCAAAGTTGCGTTTTTTTTTTTAATTTTCCCTAAAGTTCCTGATTTCTGTTTATTTTCATCTCAAGTGAAATGTAATTTTTTTTCTGCATCGTTCTTCTGTTTTTCCTTTCTTGTTCTGTCAGTGAATTCCCCCCTCCACCCCTCCCCCAAACCTAGTGTTTGCGTGGTCCTACTAGAACTCTTGTATTGTAACTCTCAATGTGTTCCTTCTAATTTTAGGAAGGCTTATAGACCAACAGTCTAACAAACTGGCAAAAGATGAAATGCTGCAGATGATCCGTCATGGAGCCACACATGTTTTTGCTTCCAAAGATAGTGAGCTGACAGAAGAAGATATAACAACAATTTTAGAAAGAGGTGAAAAAAAGGTCAGAGAACAGTTCTGTGCAGAATTTGAAATATGTCAAACATGAAATACATATGCTCAAAATAGAAATTAAATCTGATTATGCCCAAGTATTACTTCACTACTTGTAAATATTTTAAAACTTATGAAAGTTCTAAAGTAGTAGGATTAGGGAGTTACAATTATTTTCAAAGCTCAGACTGTACGCGTTGTATCATCAGGACTGTTTGTGGGCTTTTAGAAAGATGCAGATTTTATGGTGATAAATCTTGACACAAAACTTCATGGAACTTTATTAGGGAATAAGTAGCTCTGTGGAAAAATGAATTACCATTTCAGCTCCAAAGAACTGGGCATATATTTAATTTAAATTTAAAAGTTAAATTATACATTTTAGAGCTACATCCCAACTTAATAAATTTAGTTTAATGGAAATTCTATGAATTCTAATTTGTTCAAATTGGATTGTTTTTGAACAATCCAACTGCTAGAATTTCCATTAATGGCCAACAGCATCTTGGCCTGTATCAGTGTGGCCAGCAGAAGTGGGGAAGTGATCATGCCTCTGTTTTTGGCAGTGGTAAGGCCTCACCTCTAGTGCTGTGTCCAGTTCTGGGCCCATCACTACAAGAAGGATATTGAAATGCTGGAATGTGTCCAGAGGAGAGCCACCAAGCTGGTGAGGGGTCTGGAGAACTAGTCATATGAGGAGAAGCTGGAGGAACTGGGCATGTTTAGTTTGGAGAAGAGGAGGCTGAGGGGGACCTTGTTACCATCTACACCTACTTGAAAGGAAGCTGTAGAGAGGTGGGTATTGGCCTCTTCTAATGATAGGACTGGAGAAAATGGTCTGAAGTTGGGGCAGGGGAGGTTTAAATTAGGTATTGGGAAGAACTCCTTCACTGAGAGGGTGGTCAGGCACTGGAACAGCCTGCCCAGGGAGGTGGTGGAGTTGCCATCCCTGGAGGTATTTAAGAAATGTGTAGATGTGGCACTTCAGGGCCTGCTGTAGCAGCCAAGATTGGTGAGTTGGTTGATGTGTTTTGTGGGGTTGGATTTTTTTGTGATTGTTTTTTTGCTTTTTTTTTGTGTGTGTGTATGGCTGGCCTCTATCCCAGAGGTCCCTTCCAACCGTGGAATGTGTAACGTTTTAATAATGATGAAAGGTGGGTGGGTTTGGTTTTGTTTTTCTGGGAAAAACCCAACACCTTAAGTGAGTCTAAAAGTGTCTTCTTATATTTCAGACAGCTGAAATGAATGAACGATTGCAGAAAATGGGGGAGAGCTCCTTACGAAATTTCACTATGGACACAGAGATGAGCTTATACAACTTTGAAGGTGAAGATTATAGAGAAAAGCAGAAGGTAACTTTTGTTAAAGATTTTAAGACTTTTATGTTAGAGGTGCAAGCATAAAGGCCATACTATAAATGTTGTGGTTGTAAAGGTTATTCTGGAGAAGTAAGAAGCCATGAAAAAGCTGCCTATATTTTGAGTTTTTTTGAATTAGCTTTCACCTCCACTGTGTTTCTTCATAGTGAAATCTGATAGCACTGCTCAGATTTTATCCTTTCTGAAGCTGAAATGTCTTGTTGCATCCTACTATACTGCTGCAGTCAGTATTATTTTACTGCCACAAAACCGAGGGGAAAAAACAGGCCTGATAATGGTTTTATATGCGGAACTTAGATATCTTCCGCAGTGAAGGTTTTAGCCTCAAGCATTAGTGTGAACTGCTTGTACAAAGAGATATTTCTTGGAATCCCATGACATTTCTTCTGTGTGCCTGTGTTTTGTATGGGATGTATAGTCAAGATACCTCTAAAGTCTTTCTTGGAATCAGATATGTGAACTCTTATTTCTTTACAAAATGCTGTTCTAACTCCAGTTTCTTATAAGCTTTGAAGAAACACTTAAAATAAAATATCTAATGCGAATAGAGAGGAGTGTGTGTGTATATACATAAGATTCTTTTTGTGTGTTGATAACTTCATTACAAGAAGCCAGCTGAATGCCAAGAAGCCAGTTATTTTTGTGAATTTAGGAAAGCATATCAGTACTTCAATATGTTTTTATTCTATTCTGTGTGTAGCTAAGCATGATGGAATGGATAGAGCCTCCAAAAAGAGAACGCAAAGCTAACTATGCAGTTGATGCTTATTTTAGAGAAGCCCTACGTGTTAGTGAACCAAAAGTCCCAAAGGTAAGAAGTTGGCAAGTATGGAGGGCTTTTTTGTTATTTGTTTGCTCTTCTCTCCCATGCAGCATTCTCTGTTCTTGCTCTATACTGGTAATAAAATGAATATATTTACGAAGTGATAAATTGCCACCACTGCTGAATTATGGCAGTTAAATTGTACAGAAATCAAGCTTATAATAAAGTTAAGGTATTATGTATTTTTGAAGGCTCCACGACCTCCAAAACAACCGAATATTCAGGATTTCCAGTTTTTCCCACCACGGTTATTTGAACTTCTGGAAAAAGAAATTCTATATTATCGTAAGACTATTGGATATAAGGTAATACCTTTTTTTTTCTTTTTTTCCCCTCTTCAAATTTGTGAAATGTATTTGTATTCCTCTTTGTACTCCAACCTTGACAAATAGCTAAATGAAGTAAATGAGAATGGCAACTGAAAAATATGTCATTCTGGTTTTATTTTTTTCCAAAATGCATCTTATTATGAAGGAATATGGTTTAAAACTCTACTCCTGTTTCTGTTCCACTGTGGAACAGAAAAAGTAATCTATAATTCCTTCCTTCATTAAAATTTTTCTCATCTGTGTAGCTCTGTGTTTTGTAGTGGGTTCCTAAGAATAAAATAGGGTAGAAAAAAGAAGGACAGTTCTGATGTTTCATATGCTTCTCAAGAACAAAATGTGATATGTGGTCTAAGGTGAGAAAATTATTTTTGGCTAATAGAAGAGCACCTTCCAGGGCATGATGATTTTTTTCTTTTTTTTCCCATTATAGCTTTTGTATATCTTGTGCAGAAAGTAGTGCAAGGTAATATTGAAGTTGAATTTGTGTTGGTATGATGGTATGCAAAGTGACATCAATTTTCCTTGCATTTTGCTAGGATATGAAATGTTTAAAGCTGTGGAGAAGCCTGAATGTATTACTACTACAAGAAGAAAACCCGTCAACAGAGACTTATATTTTTTCTCTTTTTTTTTTTTCCCTACTATGCCTTAGCTGAATTTTTCCCTCTTCCCTGCTGATGTTACTGGAGAAGCAGTGAACACTGCTTCTGTTTTAATGTTGATTTTCATTACTTGTGCCAGTATTGGCTGAGTAAATCAAATAGATCCCCTACTTCCAGACATGTAACTTACTTTAACAAGCCCTGTGTTTTGCAGCGGGTTGCATAAGAAGAAATCGTGTGTAAAATGCTTTAAGGAACATAAACTTGTCATACAAAGCAATGGGTAGGAAGTTGATGTTGCAAGAGTAAAAATTAATTAGCAAAATATATTTTTAAGAAGCAGCAGAAGGTATCTTAGAATCTACTTTGAAGTAAAAAGAATTTTATGTGGATGGCAGAATAGAATTAAGATAAGAATCAAAGGAGGATTGTTAAAGAAATTATTCGGTTAATGCTCCAACAAATAAGAATGAGAATTGCTGATGTTGATAATAAGTATGTAAAAAGGGAAGTGTTTCAGTCCTGTTAATGAAATCTATCAGATTGTATAGGTTTAACATGAATACTTTTTATCTTAAAAACTTAGTGTGATTGTTTACTGGTGGTAAAAGTTATTAATATCATTGATTGTTCTGCAAGTATTAAAAGTGAAGGCTGTCATGAGCAGCATCAGAATGTATTGAATATATAGAGACCAAGCTTTATAGATAATCATAGAATTTATGTGTCAGTCTTAACTTAAACCACCAAAGTCAAGAAAATATCTTAGCCAGATGTTAAAACCAGCTCTTTACTTCTTTTGGCTTCTGCTATAGAAATACATAAGGTCTACGAAGTCATTTCTGGGTACCAGTTCCTGACTTGTTTGCTCTTATGTGGTGTGGATTTGCATTTAAATGAATTAAACAGTTTAAAGATCACAAATATTAAATTGGTGTGAGTGTGGAGGGAGACAGATAAAATGTTGCTAGGCTTGTTTATGTAATATTCTCTGTGTGGTCCTGATTTGGCAGCATGCATAGCTTTATAGTAAACCTGGTAGAACATAATATTTCACTGTAGTTCTAAACCATTGTGAAGTGTTGGATGTAAGAGAGCTAACTAATGAAAAGTGCCACTGAAGTTAGTGAACTTACGACAGCTTACACTAGCTGAGGCTCTGCCCCTCATGTTATCCCTAAGTCATTGTGAGTAGAAGTGGTGGCTACAGGACATAATGCTAGTTGCCAATTCCAACATACATTTGGCAAAATACAGTTTTTGGGAGGAGGGGTTTAAGCAGTAAGACTTGAATTCAGGCAAAAAATCTTTTGGTAACTGTTATATAGATCAGTGCTTTAATAGTTAGTTGAAATGTATTTTACCATTTACATGTATTCTACAGTGTTGTTTTTTTTCATTGAAGTTTCTTAAAGAAAAAGTGAATAAGACCCTTTTGTTACTTAAAGGTGACAATGAAATTTACATTTAGAGCTTGAGACAAAAAGGAATAAGCATAGATAAATCACAGTGTTTGATACATCACCTTCTCTTGGAGGGTAATATTTTCAATTTTGCAGCAGTTATACGGATAAAAATAGTATGGTATTTATTTTTAAAAAAGTGTTTACTTTGGCTTGTTTTTTTCTGGGTAGCCAAGATGGTGGTGGCTTTTTTTCTGTGCTGTGACAACAAATGCTTAATGAGTATGGACTAAATCAGTCCTGTGGTATCTCAGCTGTGCTTGTAAACTGTAAACCAAGGAGGATAGAAAAGTGTACAATTTCTTTAATAACATTGCACTACTGTTTATTGATACCCCTGATTTTTTAGGTCCCCAGGAATCCTGAACTCCCAAATGCAGCTCAGGTGCAAAAAGAGGAACAAAAGAAG
The DNA here is from genome assembly GCA_013398155.1 of Pedionomus torquatus. Taxonomy (NCBI): domain Eukaryota; kingdom Metazoa; phylum Chordata; class Aves; order Charadriiformes; family Pedionomidae; genus Pedionomus; species Pedionomus torquatus. The sequence continues at coordinate 952,152 of VZRU01012594.1, read as the reverse complement.
ATAGATGACTCGATGCCTCTGAATACTGATGAAACTGAAGAGAAGGAGAAGCTTCTAACACAGGTAAAATAAAAACCAGCTAAAGTATTTAATTTTTTTTTACTGCTGTGGAATATAAATACTCATAACGACATGTACAGGAAAGCTATGCTGGTGGTATGGAAAGAAAGAAGCACACAACAAGTAATGATTTTACTTGGTTTTGCTCTGTGGGATCTTTCTTGTCCTTGAACAGATTTTACGTTTTAGTCACCTACTATTTCCTTGAATGCCTGCAGTCTTGCTGAGACAAGAACTTGTACAGCAGATGCACTACCCAGCAGTACATGAAAAAATCCAGTCTGTGGATTTCTTGCATGTGCATCTACCTTGCATGTTTGTTTTTGTTTTTTTTTATCAATAAAGGTTTGAATCGGAGAGGACAAGGCTCTGTCAACATAAACTTAACACAGATGTATCATGTACACAGACATGACATGTCACTACCAATAATTTTCTCCCAGTTATGTTGTTAGGCATGTTGCTTTTATACTAGGTCTGCATCCCTGTCATTGGCTTGGTTCTTCACTTTTTGGAACATTGTTCTGCTGAACAGGCTTCTTAAAAGCTAATTGTTAGGGAGAAAAGTGTGCCTTAAAAAGTAACAGGATTTTCTGATTTGGAAAACATTCGGTAAAAGAATAGGGCCTAAGTACCCTGGGAAGAAATTTGCAAGGTTGCAATTTGACTATTAATTTCACCCATTTATAGCAGAGTAAATATTTAAGTTGGTGTTGATATGAATGCCCACATTGCTGTTAATGCTTAAAAAGAAATGTGTATTGTGTATATTAGACTTCTTATAAAGGTGCTGTCTAATTGTGGAGGGAGGTCATTCAGCTGAATGACTGACAGAGTTCCTTGTAAATATATTTCTGTGATGAAAGAAACTTGATGCTCTACAAATTGCTGTTCAGGCATGTGACTTGTTTGTTTGTTCATTCTTGGATGATGTTTTTGTGTGTTGCATCTTGCTTAACTGTTGTTCAGTTTTGGATTAATTTCTACAGCACAACGAATTTTCTGTTTGACAGTGCTGTAGAGTTTCCATTTGATTGCATCTTTTTCCAATAGAGATTGCTTCTTGACATGCTTAGGCTTTCATACAACTGTTTGTCTGGTTCAAGGTTTGTATGTCTGAAGTAAGAGCTCTTGCTTTAGATACTTGTGATACTCTAAGGACTTTTAATGACACTTACATTGGTGCATCCTGTGCTGCTAAGACATTTGATGCTCGCTGAATGGTGACTTAATAACAGGTTACTGTAATTTTATTTGAGCTTGTTTCTTTGGTGAAATACCATGTATACATGTTTAAGAAAGAAGAAGAGTAAAAAGCTCTTACTAACGCATGGTGAGTCATGCACAAAAATAACTCTTTAGACTTTTAATGATTCAGTAATAAACCCTGGATAATACAAGTTTATGGAAATCATGAAAGACCATTAACCACTGTAATTATGTGACATTGCAGAGGCATTGCCAATTGGAGCAAATTATATATACATAAGACAAAATTTTGCAAAATGTTTTGCTTCTACCTAGTAATGCTTTCTTGATCTCCTGCTGCTTACAGGGTTTTACAAACTGGAATAAAAGAGATTTTAACCAGTTTATTAAAGCTAATGAGAAATATGGTCGTGATGATATAGACAATATTGCCCGTGAGGTGGAAGGAAAGTCACCTGAGGAGGTCATTGAATATTCAGGTTTGTGATATTTTGAAATGTATTTCTTAATCGTGGTATCATCATTGTTTTTTGCTACATGTTCTTTTAAAATTAAAAGGTTTAGAATTTGGATGTGTGTAAGAATATATATATATATATTTTAAATGATCCTTTTATAAAGACTTAATTCTGTTAAAAAGGTGGAATTTGCAGCCTATAAATATGCCTTCAGCTGCCTTTATCCCTTCTTAGCCAAAATTTAGAACCTGGCATAGTTAATTTCTGTTCAGCGTGGTCTTGTGGAATCATGAAGTTGCCTTACAGTGGCAACATGATTTGTTATATTGCAAATGTATATGCTATTTTAGGTAGTCCACTGCATCTTTGTCTTTTGTTCTTACACAGTGCTACTTAACTTGTATAGAATTCTTCCTGTTCCATTGGACTTAATTTTACTCAACATCTAGAGGTCCAGAAGAGTTCCTTTCGAAACAGTTGAATTTACTTACAGTGTGCGAAAACATGTCACTGGAGAAGCTAGAAATTGCTAGTTTTTGTAACAGATTAAATAGTCTGTGTTGACCTTAGAGTAGGTAGTTACAGTGCAATATGAATGTTTCACTGCTGGACTGGCAGCTCTAACCTGTTTCACCATTGTTAGGAAAAGCTATTCTTGAGAGGATAGCTTTTTTTTTTTCCAGCTTTGCACGACTAAATTTAAGTATACTGATTGTAAACTATGTTACAGTTATTTCTAAATCTTTGCTTACAGTTAGCTTCTAAATATACTATTTAGAAGTAATGGGTTTGCATGAGTTTATTTCTTGGCTAGCATAGTAGAAGATTTGATGCAACCACAAACTGCATTTCTTTCTTTTTTTTTTTTTCTGGAGTGCTTCAACGGAGTAGAGTAGTAAGAGTAGATGAAAAGGTTTTTATTTTACAAATTATGTTTTGCTTTTTTAGCTGTTTTCTGGGAACGTTGTAATGAACTACAGGACATTGAGAGGATTATGGCTCAAATTGAACGAGGAGAGGCAAGAATTCAACGGAGAATCAGTATCAAGAAAGCCCTCGATGCCAAAGTAATTGTTGCAAGCTTTTTGTTTTCTACAGCTGATTTCTTTCAAATTCCTTAAGAAAAAGAGTAGCTAGAGCTGGGAATTCTGTCTGTCTACATAGCATGTATAATATACCATGTATCACTAGTCTGCACTAATACATAATAAGTTCCTGATGTAATGTTGTATGTTTAATAGTCCTTATTGTTGTTTTGCATTCAGATTGCAAGATATAAAGCACCTTTTCATCAGTTGCGTATTCAGTATGGAACAAACAAAGGGAAAAATTACACAGAAGAGGAAGACAGATTTTTGATATGCATGTTACACAAGATGGGCTTTGACAAAGAAAATGTGTATGAGGAACTAAGGCAGTGTGTACGCAATGCTCCTCAGTTCAGATTTGATTGGTTTATCAAATCTAGAACTGCAATGGTAGGTATCAGTTACTTGGTAGGTATCAGTATCTTGCCTTTTTTTTTTTTCTTTTTAACACTATTGCATAAAATCTGGGATTTGTACTAGAGCATTTGAGTGTAGGAAACAAGTGCTGAAAAAATAGCTTTGGACTTTATTCTCATTTCGAATTTTTAATAAAAACTTTTTTCTTAGTACAGCCAATAAAGCCACAATACAGTTTAAACAGATTAGAATACCTGCCTCACTGAAGTCTCATGTTACCCAAAGGGATTAATACAGAGGTGTACTGTCCTTACAGATACCCTTGCTACTCTTATTGTAAATTAAAAGTTTCACCAAACAGTGTCTCTTAAAAATATGACTGCTTTTCAGAATTGTACAATATTAAAGACTGAAAACATTTGTATTATATGCTGGTAGGAAAGAACACCTTTTCTAATATTGGTACTTAATTTCTAAAAGCATGAGGAAATGTAGTGATTCATGTAAGAGTTAATCATTGAAGCAATTGGTTTAAAATGTGCTTTGTAGTTGTGAATAAGGATTATCATGTGCAAAGATTTAATTTTTTTTTTTTACTTCTCTGAAGACTTCATACTTGCAATATAATAAAAATTTGATGGCAGATAGACCAGTACTCTGAATTTTAGCTGTATTTTTTCTTTTTCTGTCTGAAGAGCAGAGCTTTTCTGCAATATAGTCATTAAGTGGAAAGTGGTAACACTGACAGAAGGTTTGGTGGTTGCAAATAATAAGCTATGTAGGTACCAACCTTAGAATACAGGATTCTTGATGATAAAAAGCTGTTAGCTTTGCCCTGGAATTTTTGGTCAGATCTCCAGATTCAGTTTCTTTTTCTTGTGAGTAAAATTTAAGTATGTGCACCCTATGCAAGAAGCATACACATGCATTTCCATGTAAATGTATTTGTATGAGAAAAATGTGCTTGCAAATGTTTTTTTTGATATCAGAAGTAACTTCATCTTACTTGCTATGAGTGAGAGCTGGAACTTTTTTTTGTGTGTGTGTTTGAATACAAAACCCTATTGGTTGTGGCTAATACAAAAGAATGGAGCTTACTGTTTTTTATACAGCTGTCATAGATGCTCCTTGCAAATTTCTGATTACATGCTATGCTATGCTGCTGTCATGTAACTTAAATGTCGTTTCATATACAAATCTGGATTATTTTTTTTTTCAGTAGTATAACAGTTGCAGAACTACTGTGTATTATTGTTTACTGTGTCATATTCCTGGCCTCAGTGTTTGTTTATAAAAATATTTTTCTGGAGTTCTGGGTTCTGTGCTAAGAATAAATAAAACATAAAGTAAAATACTGTGCATTTGAACAGGTGGAAATATTTGCTTTTCCCAGTACTACTTATAATTATGCAATACAATTTCTACCTGATATTTCAGCAATTAAAGTGTTTCTGGATAGTGCAGCAGTTTCCCTTAATTAAAAAGTATTAAAAGCTTTACTGGCCAGAGTGTCTGTTGAACAAATACCGTATTTTAAAATTATGTCCATGAAGAGAAAGAAGCATCCAATATTTAGTCATTACGAAGTTTCTTTTAAGCTGTGTATGGGGGAATCTGTGTGGTTGATACATAGCTTAGTCAGGATAGAGTTAAATACATGATTTAAATCTTCTCATAGATCCTTATGTTGAGTATATTTTCTTTTTAGAGGGGATAGGAATAATTTGCTAAAGTGCAAGAATGTGTTCTGTAGTGTGTAATGCTGAAATTGAGCCATTGGGAATATAGCAAATCTTCTGGCTTCTGTTTTGTCCTAAATTTCTATCCATTAATATTTTTCATCTTCTGCTATTACACAGTTGAAAAATAAATAGGAAGCTAAGGTAATCTTTCTCTTTAGACATTCATTTAATTTTCTTAAGTGTTTTACATTATCATGATAATACATACCATATTTAGTGCTTTAAAACTGCTGATCACTGATGTATTTTATGTAGTCAATGTCCTGACATTCGTGGAAGTATTGTTTTCTGTGGGGCCATTTTTTACTAACTTAGGGATCTTTATGAAGAAATGTGCTAGAATGTCATTTGATACCAAGCATAATGAATCAAATATATACATCTTTATAAAGGTATAATTAGTAAGTTCAGTGAAAGTGGATAGAAATTCTTAGAATACTGAAATTCACATGTAATCTCAAAATCACCCTTCATTACAATCAGTCTGATACGAAACAAGGTAAAAAAGCAGTGTAGTTCTGAAAACAGGCTTTTTAGGGAACTTTGTGTTCTACTAACCACTAGATGTCTCCTGAGTTCCATATAAGCAGCTAATTTATCTTCCATCATCTTACTTCTGCTTCTTCTCCTTCTGAAAATTTCTCTTTGGAAAATAAAAATTCTGCTTCATTTACTTATTCTGAAACCAGATTGTTTACGTGAATTGTGAATTTTTTATATGAGATTGAGGGTGCTTACAATTTGTAACTTAATTTTTTTTTTTGACCAGGCACAGAGATTTAAAGTTTTATGTTGAGCTATTGTTCTTTTATTTCTGTCCATGCAGGAGGAACACAAAATATCATTGCAGTAGTGAATCATGTATCTGTTTTCTGAAGTCATAAATAGGCATATTCTCTTATACCTTTCTGCAAACCCTACATAGTATAAGACAAATGACTCCTTTGTAAATACAGGAATATCCGGGCCTGTTGACAGAGCTTAGGACTACTCTCATTCCCAAATCAGAATCTCTGCCTTCAGTCATGCAGAAGGTGATGGTTCAGTGCTCTCATCTTATTTATTGCAATACTAGTCTTTATAGCTATGAAGGGGTGAGCAAAGTACGTCTTATCTCTTTCCATCCTAAAGAGAAAAATATCAGGTCACACTAAATAAAATCTTATCTCTGAAGCTGCAAGGCATTTTAAACTCTTAAGTGTATTTTTTATAATAAATAAACGGATCAGTCCATATTGAAATTGCAGTAGCTTGCTGTAGGACTTAGCATGCAGATTCTTTCTGATGGTAGGTGTAGGAGAAACCTGTATGTCACATTTTACTGCTTCTCCAGAGGAAATTGGTTTTGAATCCATCCTCTGTGCACAGCATGTTTTGGAGTAGTAGTCCATCTGGAAAGTCTAACCATGAACACGTATTCTTCTATAAATGTATGTATTTATGCAGGCAATTTTCCCCAGGAAAGAGGAATATTTTTCTTCATGCCTTAAGCAAATAGATCAAGGTTATTTCTTAGTCCTTTCTGATTAATTGCTTCTCTTGTTGGTTGTTTTGCTTGTTTTTCATACACAAGAAAAGACTTAGCTGATTGTTACTAAGGAGGAGTTTGTCATTACTTTGTACCTACAGCTCCTAAGTCTTTGAGTGCAATACGCACAAAATTAAATGATGTAAAATGCTTCTGGCATATTGACAGTCATCTTGCTACTTGGCTTCTACTTGTTATCTCTATTAATCTATAGATTAGACTGATCTACAGATTTTTTGGGGACTGAGAGTCTTTGGGTATGCAGTGTTTGTTGGAATGGCTTGTACTTGAGTTTACTCAGACTTGTTGCCTTCTTATCTAATATCTGTTGTGTGGGTGTTGAGAGTCTTTCTTGAAGTGAGTATTTTAGCTCCAGCAGGACTGTTGGTTTCAGGGCACAGACATGGCAACCTAATTTCTGGTTGAAGCTATACTGGGGTGTATGGGGTTACTTTTATATGGATATAGTAGAAATGACTCATTATGATACCCTGTTTTTAAAGCTACATACATGAGGGCTGAACATTTCCAGGAGGGATTTGTAAAGAAAAGTATTGTGAAGAAAATTTTTTTTGTGGTTAAAAAGAAATAAAAATCTAGTGGTGGCAGGATTCTGTATGTCCATTTTGAGTTACAGAGGTTTCACCCAAGGCCATGGAGTGCCTTTTGTAGAGGAATCTGAGGAAAACATAGGACTTAAGAATGTGGTTGAGCTTGAAGGTATTAATGAGTCAAAGATGAGTCATTTGCTTGAGTGTTTCAGAATGTTCAGGATCAAGAAAGCATGCAGGCTGCATCGTTTTCCATCATGTAACGTGATGGCTGAAGCAATATACACATTACAGATGCTCAGAAAATAGAGACTAATTCCTGGGCAAAAAGGTCACCTGTTCTGTTCATTCCAAATAGACCAGTTGTAGGTTTAAGATTTATGCTACTCAATAACTCTAGGATAGCTTGTAGTTCAAAAATTGCTTCCTGGAATTTAATAGAGAGAAGACATATTTTCCAGCTTTTTTCCTTAGAACAAAGCTTCCTGCTTTGAGTTGGAAAGAAAAGCCTATGGAATCACTGTTCTCAGTGTACACAGAACATGCTGAATGATTATAAGTCAAGTACTATTATGTATTTGGTAAGAGCGTTGCTGTTTTTTTGAGGTGGGATACCAGCAATTGTCCAAGTCAAATGGGTTCTATTAACCAAGCCATTAATTGCAATGCAGAAGCTTTTAGAGTTGCATTGGAACTTCTTCTTTAATGTACGAATGACCTTATGGCATTTAATCATGATCCCTTTCAAATGGCTTAGAGGTCTTGATGCTAAAAGCATTTTGTCTGCTCTTTGACTAAAAATACAACAGCAAGTATGTGATTTAAGATAGGATAGATTTGTCAGTTTGGAGCTCTAGAGTGTCTTACCACAAACAACTAGTCTGTGTGCCACAGAAAAGTATTGCTTAAGGGAGCTTTGATCCCTTTTCTCTCTGCTTTAAGATATACTTGAAGACTTATTTTCTTAAAATCTGGCATAGTATGCTGGCAGGCTAGAATTTGCTTTATCCAAACAAGATGAAAGATCAGACCAGTCTTTTGGGGTGTTGCTTTGGAAGATACAGAGTTTTCAGGATTGTCTGTGTCAGGAAGCTGAGTATTTCAGTAAATCTCTGTTTATAAAGAAGATTACACTATGGTAAAGACAAATGAACAATAAGCTAAGTGCATGAATATTCAAAGTTTTAAGAAAACTTACGTGTTTAAGAATTCAAGAATTTTGAGCATTTATGTAATGAGAGAATATAATGTAAATGAGAGAATTTGTGTAATTTTTTATTTAGAGAATTTGATGTTTTCTTTTTCCTTAGGAGTTTCAGAGACGCTGCAATACTCTCATATCACTAATAGAAAAAGAAAATATGGAAATTGAGGAAAAAGAAAGAGCTGAAAAGAAGAAACGAGGAGCAAAAGTTACAGCAGTATGTTTAGCAGCACTTACTTTACTTCTAGCAAGGCACAATTCAGTTATATTTTGTTTGGAAAAAGATAATTGTAGCCACTGATTGGATTAGTATAAATCAGTAGTTGAGAGACTTAAAATGAAATATTTGTCTATTGACAACTCTCCTGGATTTTGATGGAGGTATTCCCAATTTATAGTAATTTGGACTTCATTTTTGTTTTGAGAAGAGTCTATTGTTCAAGTAGCACAGGAAAACTCTAAGGAAATATAACACTGCCTTCTTTCTACCTACATATTTAGATCATGTTTAATTAATCTTAGATTGTAATTCCTCTGCTATGTAGTAGTTTCTGGAAGAGGAAATGTAAGAAGTCCTTCTTTTGTTTTGAAGTGTTTAGGATAGATTGTGTATAAGTCAAGGTTGTGATCTTTTCATCCAGTTCATGGTATGTGTAGTACCTGTACCACTGAGACCATGTGATGTTTTCAAGAAGATAAATAGGATAGGAGAATTAAGTGTCCAAATCTGGGGTTTTTGTTTGCCCTTCCATTATATCTTAAAATACTAAATTGAAGTATAGAATGCATTATGGTCACTTATCTTCTTTTTGAATAATTAGTTTTGCACTTCTATTTTTTGTTGTTTTACTTTCTAATAATGCCAGCATTTTGTTGAATTCAGAAAGTAATTTCTTTTCTTTTTTAGTCACAGAAGAGAAAGGCGGATTTGGCTACTGAGAACTCTGGAAAAAAAGATGTTAAGAAAGTGAAGTCATGAACGTGAAAACTGAATGCTGAATGTAAAACTTCCACTTTCTTCTCTCCATCTACAAGTATTAATTGCCAACTTCTTTGTATTCATGGTACTCTCGCCCGGATCCCATGGCGTAATCTTGTGGATTTTGTATATTTTTCAATGTCTTTCCTTACTTAAAGTGTGTAGCTTTTTATCTTATGCATTCCAGTATTTTTGTGTACTGTATTTTGTGAGCTTCATGTCTTTGGCAAAATTCACTCAGTCCTTGTTTTTTTTGAAGCTTGTGCTGAGGTTTTAGCTTTTATATGTTTTATATGCTGCTGCTTTGAAAGAAAACCTAGATTCTATAGCTGTTTTATTGTTATTTCATATTTTAAATTTATATAGCTGTTGGAAAATAAACTGACTTAATTATCTGAAGAGAAGTATACTTCACTTCTTGTTTTCCCTACCCTCTTTCCCTTTTTAGCTGCATTTAGAGTGAATGTTAAGGCTTGTATAATTGTGCCTTCATCATCGATCAGACTTTTTTTTTTCCAGAGGAGTACTTAGGATCAGGAGCATGACAGAACAACAACAAAAAAAATCTAATTAGACTGACATTCTTGTTTGCTGTCAGCATTAAATTGACATTTTTCTCTGACATGTTCAGAAGGAAAGACAGCAAGTACTTTTTTTTTCCTTTTTTTCTTTGTTATCACTGATTTCTGCTGGACTTTGTACATGCTTAAACACAGGGTGAGGTGTTTTTCAGAATGACCTCTAGATGAAGACTTCTATGCCTAATAACTAGTCAACTAACAGCTTTTTTTTTTTTTCTTTTTAAGTAACAAACAAAATAATTCATCTTCTGATTGGTAGGCTACTCAGCTATGCTGCCTTGTGCAAAAAGATCTTTGTTGCTCTAATTATCTCTGCTAACTTTCTGCTTTTACCTTTGATTCAATGTGTCAGTCAGAAGCAATGGGGATATGTTATGGAGTGCTCCTTTTTAGTATTTCTGTTTTAATGAAGGGATGAAAGTATTGGATGTATGATTTTTTGACTTTGCAGGAATGGCCTTTATTAAGCAGGTTCACAGTTTCTGCTCACCTTGGAGTCTCTGCCTTTCCTGGATCAGTAGAACAGTGACGGTGACATCTAATGTTTTACTTTAATCTTCGGTCTCTGATCTGGTGTTTAGTATGGACCTTGCTACACTGAGACATGCCCTCATAATGTCAAGTCTAGATTAATGCAGTGTGCTTTACATGGTTCTTCCCTTGAAGATTACTTGTAAATTTCTTCTAGTGCAGTTTGCTTCCTTCTGTGATTTGAGGTGTTTTGAGATAGAAAAAAAAAATCTTTAAACTTTGTATTTCATGCTTTGCATTGGCTACATTCTGTACTTGTAAAATTCAGAACTTTATAAAGTTTTTGAGTCTTATGACAGCGTTCTGCCCATATTCTTTTATGTCATTTAAAATGTATTGGAATGTGTTAGAAGTTTTCTAAATTAATCTCTGTGAGCTTGATGAGTAATTTCCAGCCTTTCTTGATAGTCTAAGGTTTGGGGGGAAAGTGGGTATGATGACTTGGTTGAACACTTTGAAAGATTAATAATTTGATTTCATATTTTGGAATGGAGCTTTTGTTAGGGGACCAAGTTATTAAATTTTTCATTACATCTAATAATGACGGGGCACAACTTTCAGACAGAAGGTTAGTGATGGGTGTCAATGCGTGCTTTTAAATGAGTATGTGACCCAGATGGATAGGTGTGCTCAGAAAAGGAGGTTGTCTTTTCAAATGCTATTTTGGTATTGGAGTTGTTGACATCCTGCTTTATCCTTGGGAGAAGGACATCTCTTGTAATTATGGGCTGGAAAAAGACTGCACAGCTACATACATATATAATCACAAATCCCTGGAGTGTTGCTCTTTATTAAGAGAGGAAAATGCCTTATTTACACTTGCTTTTTGGCTCCGGTGTCACTCAGTAAGTTTATGGCCTGAAATTTGAAAATAAAAAAAAAAAGGGAGATAAAGCCTGGAAGAGCCAACTGAATTTTTGATTTACGTGGTTAGGTAAACCTTACTTCCATTGCTCCTATTTAGCTTTGGGTGAATATTTTAATTTTTAAAGTCTTGAAATAAGCGTATTCTGGTTTTGTTATTGTAGATTAGCTTTGTTTGGCTTGCATGTTTTTTGTGTATCCAGTTTCTGTGTTGCAAAGTGGATGGAAAGTCTTAAAATGGTAATATCTCAACTTGGTTTTTTATACAGATTTCTTGGTTTGAGTTACCATGTGAGTTAATGTTTGCTGTTCTTCTCCTTCAGTGACATGATACACTAGCTATATAGCAAAAGATCGTGCAATTGTTCTTCCAGATATTATCCTTTTGATCAGACAGCTTCTCTGAAGAATGATAGATGCTCCCAGGTACTACCTGTTATCTCTTAAGAGTCTGTAGTTCCTAGTTCAACTGAATGTGCTGTTGAACAACAATCCTTGAGAGCACTCGTACACTATATACTAGTTCCTTGGCATATTGAGTCTTCCCATCCATCATGTCCCACAGTGATAACTAAAGAAAATTGCTAACGGCTGCTGGTCAGGATTAAAGTAAAATGGGTCTTTCTTTTCCTTTTTCATTCTTCTAGTTGTAGATACAGACAGTATGTGCCTACCCATATCTAAATGATATGCTGCTGTGACTCAGAATTAGATGGACTGAAATAAAGGAATCTTCCTACTTTTAACTATTATTTTCTTAGGTGAGGAATACTGATTGTAAGAAACTTGTAAGTGCTGAATGTAATGTGATACACAACTTTTGAAAAGTTTGGGCCTTTAGGCAATTTGATAGTTGCCAAAAATTATAAGATATAAAATTTTGAAAATGATTTATTGTTTCCATTTGCATAGTCTCGAAGAAAGAAAAAGTAGTCCTCTAACACCTTTCACACATCAGGCAGTGCACATAACATACTGGGAGAAGTCACAACAGTTGTTCTTTTTCTATTCACATATTCGTTGCTTTCAAACTATCAGTCATTTTATTTTTGAGTTTTGACTTTTATGACAATAAAAGTCACACAGCTGATGATCTTTGTTATATTTAGTTTCAATTTATTATAATGACATAGAGAAGGAATGAAGCTATCTCCCTGCTGCTAATAGATCATCCTTAGATACTGTTTACATAAGTAGCTTTACTATACTAAAATATTAAGTAAGGATTTTTTTTTTTTTCATAGATTAGCGTTTGTTTCATTTAGGGCTAATGCTCCTTGTGATGTTATAACAGTCCCAGCTTTCACTCTGAGATCATCAGCAAAGGGGTACAGAATACAGAAAATAATCAGAATCTTTCTAAATGCCTGATGGAAATAACTCACACTATGCAGTGCCTGCAGTTCCTGCTGTGCAATGTTAGGATACAGACACTCTCTGTGCTTGCCTTTTGCCCAGGTTCAGTGGAGGAATTCAGTACTTTCAGTGATCACAGATGAATACCAAAGCAAAAGATGTGGGTCTTACTGGTTGAAAAAGCATATGGAATTTTGCAGTCAGCAGCAGTTTGTGTGAATGTAAAATGATGTGGTTGGTACATATGTTGGCACTGGTGATGCTGGAAGGGATTGGTCACTGACTGTCATTCCAATTTGGATAAAATAGCTTGACAGCTGTTACATTTTACTTAAGTTTATCTAGTCCATGTACTTTAAGCATGTATGTAAATGCTGTTGTTGGTACCAGTTATGTTTGATATTTTCTTTTTCAGAAAGAGTTAAAATTAAGCTTGGTTTGCATATTTTGAAATGTAGTGTACTCTTTAATTGCATTTGCATGATACTCATCCTTTCATAAGCGCCTTAATAGGAGTAATATTTGCTGTCTCAAAGTTATGTCTACATAGTGTTGTTGAAAAATAACTTCTGATCTTTTTCAAATTGAGACTTGTTTCTTAAGTTGTACATATATGAAAATAAACATTAATATGAACCTGGTGTCTTCTGGTAATTATATTTCTGGTACAGATGGGCCCATGCTCCTGGATGCTGCTCAGAATAGTTTGATTTGGTTTTGTTGCTCTTGTACCTCATGCATTCAGCTACTATAGCCTGACAGTTAAGGGTGGGGGGGAGTTATGCAGCTGTTCCACATTTACTTCGGACTTCATAATGTCCTGTAATGTAAAATAAAGTACTAGTAGCGTCTGTATTTTTGTGGCAGCCTTGCCTGCCTTGTCACTCGGTATGTATGGTATGATGCAATGTGTGTTGATCATGTATTAAAGTATGTTGCTGTTTTTCTGATATTCCATACCTCTGGTGTGAAACTAAACACTTAAGAACTTAGGTCTGGGAGACATAGAATGGCAGAGACCCAGAATTCTGTCATTGCAGCTGTTGATCACTACTAGATGTGCTAGATATTCTGCTTTTAGAGGTGAATGCTCTAAATGAACGCTGTTTTCCACTCTTTCCCTCCCCGCCCAAGGAAAATGCCATAGTAAAAACAGGAGAAATCATAAGGAGAGAGACCAGTTTGTCCTGGCATAGGTTGGTAGCAATTCTGTCTGCTTCACAGTGGCTTTTGATAGAGTCCATTTTTTTTTTTTCAGGTGAGGCACCTAGACCAGGAAGAAGGAGCTGGGAATGGAGATGTGGATTGCCTGACCTTGTCCTCAGTAGCAGGTCAAAAAAATTGTTGGGTTCACTACAAGAACTATAGTTTTTCCAGGTATCTTTGCTTAGTGCCAGACTGAGCATGATCCCATAGCTGGTTTCTACTGCTTACATATTCTCTGTGGTGGTCTACTGGTGCTAAAGTCTATTGTTTTCAAGATTTTCTCAGAAGCAGCTTGTCTGGAGTAGGTGCTCTGTTCAAACAGCAGAACTTCTAACAGGAGCAGTGATCCTGTCTGCAGAGCTACTTGGTAGCTGTGGAGTTTGCAGTGGAATTTGGTGTTGTCAGGTGATGCTCGTTCTTGCTGTGTGCCTTCAGTGGTTTGGGGAAAATCAGGTTATAGAGCCCTTTTTCTGGGAACAGACTTTTTCTTTTCTGTGTGGCAGGTTCTTACAATAAGAAAACAGGCTGGAAAGTCATCTTCATTTATATTCTTATTTATTAATTAAGTGGACACTGCTGAAGGCCACAATATCTTAAATTCCACTTAGCAGTTTGCTAAATAGCATTCATTATGTTTCTTCATTATCTAGCTTAACAGGTGAATATTCCTCAGGAGACAGGGTTTGGATTTCAGTAAGAAAGATTCTTACTTAAGAGAAAGCTGTTATTTCTCTGTCCTTAAAACTGTTGCTTTCACATTTTCTAAGGATGGCCTTCTGAATTTCTAGATACCTTGATTGTCATGTCTTTATTCCTTTGGGGTTGGGTTTTTGGTTGATTGTTTTTGTGGGTGGGTTGTTTGTTTGTTTGTTTTTATTTATTTTGTTATTACTGCCTAGGAAAAAATGTGTATTGACTACTGAGTATTTATAAATATTATATATATATACACACACACTGAGTATAATATAAATTATTAGAATAAATGAAAGAACAGAATTCCTTAGGCTTATAAAAATGTAGGTGAGATTTTGTGAATATAGTGCTGTGTTGCAGTACAAATTTCTGGAATTCGAATTTATGAATTTCATGGAATCTTTACTAAATTCCAAGGATATATCCATGCTGTTAGCCATCAATCCTTGCTTCTAAATAAATATAATGAAGTATTTTTTCAAGTACTAAGTCATTACAGTTTAGGGTTCTTAAAGAAATTGTCTAAGTTTTTTTTAATTACCTTTCACCTTGAGAAGCTGGCTATAAAATATTATCTTACAGTAAATAGCCATATTGGTAAACCATAAGCTTTTGTTTTGTATTTGTTTGTGTAAGTAATTATTTCCATTTGTACAGATGAATAAAATGCTGACAGACAACTTTGCAAATTATTTTATTTTTTTCTGCCTGAAACATACTTCCATTGACTAATGCTTTGTTAAATGAATGCATATTCCATGGTAGTAGGCTAACAGCATAGAAAAATAAAAGTTTATTTTCATCTCTTCACTGATAGTGAGTCTTAGCTTTTACTCATTCAAAATATCTGAATATTGTGAGGGAAGTGCTCTTACCCTCATCTGGAGGAAAAAAAAAGCTGCTCATTAGAGATTTTGAGATCTTTTGTAGACAAACACTTTCCTAGTTGAGTACTCTAGTATCAGCTAATTGGAGGCCTAATTCGTTGCATTGGAAAATGTATTTATATTTTTGATTTGGCCCTCTCAAACTAGAGCGCTGATTACCTGGTGGTGTCTTCTCAGAGGCACTTCTTACTGTCCCGTGGAGAGTCTGTGTGACCTCTCAGGACACCGAGGTGGGCCGGTCTTGTAGCTTGATACCAGGCTGTGCCACTGTATGTGGTACTGTGCCGATGAGGCTGGAAAACGGGTAAGAGGAAAGGTTTTGGAAGTTATTACTGTAACCTGCTGTAAATACCAGTTGGTATGTGGATAGAAGTCCCTGTAAGGAGAAGACACATAAGTATGTGTGATGCACTTAATAAAAGAGTGGTTACCCGCTTGCTAGAGGAGGAAGACTTTGCTTCTAGGCCTTATTTCAGATCCTGCTGAGTCAGTTGACATCATGGATATTTTCACAAGGAGACTCCTTGGAAGCATGTACAAATGAACAGATTGGGTGTCTCGGTGCATTTCCCAGTTATTGTACAAATGCTGTTCTTGCTGCAGATGCTGCTTCTGATGTTTGAAACGCAGAGGGAAAAGGTTAAATCTTGCAAACAATCACCCATGCCGGGCTAGGGTGAGAACTGGGCTGGGAAATTCTTGTGTGTAATTAGCTGGAGATTAATGGCTAAATCTAACTGTTTTTATTGATAGTAAACCAAAATTTAAGGGCACTGGTTGGCTACTGAGTGAGTGGAGCTACCACTGAAGGCAGTGAAGCTGTGCATGTGTCTTGAGACAGTGTAGTTTGTGAAGGCAGTGTTAAAATTTTTTCTTCTCTCTTGCTTTCCCTGTTTCTGTCTTTTTTTTTCCCATTTAGACCCCAGATGTCAGTGGTGGATTGGGAAGGAGGAAATCTGGGGATGGAGCTGCTCCCTTAGTGTCTGGATGAGACCACTGATGTGGCAATGCTGAGGTGCTCTCTGCAATTCCTTACACTTCTGTCTCAACAGGGCTGTAGTCCACCTGTCTCCTTCAGATTTGCTAGTCCATATCAAACGTTCCTGCAAAGTTCTTAGCTGGTGGGATAGTTACCACAGGACAGGTGATTTGGGTAGGTATTCCTGTCCAAAAATTGCGTTATGTTCAACTTACAAGACCTCTATCAATGTTTAAACTGAGTTATTAGCTGATGTGGCACTTAAGAGCAAGAACTGTGCTGACTCCCATGTTCACGTGCATTCAGATGCTGCTTGAAGGCAGGACCCTCTGTACCACAAAAAGCAGCATCACTTTGTGCCATGGGATTTTGCTTCAGTGACTTGCTATTAAAATTACATTGCTGGAATTTTGAATAAATAAATATGGTGCCTTCAGAACAAAATGTTTCAGCATTACTTTATAACTTCTGTAGGTATATATCTCTGAAATAATTCTATTTATGTTGTAAATTGATTTTAGTACATGCTGAAATTCACCTTTCTGTCCTTCACATTGTTTGAGTGCACGTGTGGAAGAGGTAGAAAAAATGTCACTTGCTTCAGCATCAGCCCTAGAGACTCATAATTTTCTTTCCATATTCAAAAAGAAATTTAATTTTAGCTTTTTGTGATACTCACTGAAAATTAAGTGCTCTGTGTACCGCATTGTATTCTGCAGGCCCGAAGATTTTTCTGTTGGAAACAAAAGGAAAATCAATTTCAACAAATTCAGTTGTTGCCTTCTTATTAGGTTATGGTACTCAATGTAAATTAATGTTTTGAATTTGTCATCGATCAATAGGTGCAATTATTGATTTAGGATGTATGAGGTAAAAAGTGCATAAATAAGTTTTTGTCTTTGTTTTTATAATGTGAAAACATGTCAAAGCTTATTGAGCTGCAAGTTACTTCGTAGTGAACCTGAGGCAGAATCAGAAATACAAGAATAATATTAGTCTATTTCTTGAATGCTGATAGGATTGTCTTAAAATGCTGACTGACAGGCATCCCATGTTAGCAGTTTATTTAGAAACCTGGGGAGTAAGTGTTTGTTGTTGAATCAGATCCTGATGCCCATCTGATCTTCCATGGGACTGGTTAAAAAATGGGAGGTTACCTTGTGTACAATACTTTTAACTGTTCTCGTGCCTTTTGTGTAAACTTGCTCCATTTCAGGTGCTGGTAGGGCTGTGACTATGCTGTGCTGATTCAGTAGTTCAGGGCTGGTTTCAGGCTCTTGCTCACCTTACAGATAATGATATCTCAACTTGATATGGCCTGAAGGATACAACTACTTCGACAAACCCTTAAAATGCTGTAGCTGTGAGACTGGGAAAGTCAGGTAGTGGGTGGAGACCATTTAAGGTAAGCTATTGACCTCACTGAAGTGCAGGTCCTTTTTCTGCTGATGGTGTTGGAGAGCAGCCAACTGCCCATCACAACTGAAGGTATCCTTAGCATCACTCCGAGCTCCTACCAGGTGGAGAAAATGACCCTTATGTGCCAACAGGTGGGCATGACTATTTCTTTCCATGGATTCTTACAAATAGTGGCTTGAAGATTGATAAAGGGAAAAACAACACAGTTACATCGTGCTTTTAACATATATATAAAAAAATGACCAAGTCCTGTACACTGCAATAGAGCTTGTTCTCTTCCAACGGTGTTTTATTTAAATAGAACTGATTGGAATTGCAAAGACAGGTTGTAATGATTTCATGAGGAGCCATCAATTTGATTGTGATGAGGTGGTTTATGGTATTCTGTGCATTGGTAATTTTATTATTTTCCTCCAAACCTAATAGCCTTTCTGTATTGACCAGTTGCCTTGTCATAAACTAACAATGTTGATTCTACTTTTCTGATAACGTGTGTGCTTAAATGTGTCTACTAAGAACTCTCTGAAGTCAAATGTTACCTAAAGCAGGGTGTTGATTGCTATTTTCACGCTGATCCCAGTAGTTCTGCGTGAGATGGTTTGCTGCCTGTTGCCCACCATTTCACTGTTACCATTTGCAGGGACCCATGAGCATTTGTACTTTGTGTACAAAGTTTGAGGTGTAGCTTAATCTTAAATGCAGAGGCAGACAACAGGGATCATGGGCAATAATTCACTGTGAACAGGAGCAGAGTGCTACTGAGTTGTATTAGATGGGGAAAAAAATGAATCGGTAAGTAGCATCTTCTGTATGGCTGCTTTCTGAGAGACGAAACTCTTTGGAAAACTATGCATGGTGGTATTTAATTGGCCTAAAGTCCACCTGATCTATTTAATATTTACCTTTAGCTCTCTCCATGTATCTGCCTTTGGAATATCATATAGGCATCATTCTTCTGAAATCAGCATGTCTCAGTTAGAACACCTTTTCTGCATGAAGGGCTCAACGCAGTGCTGAATGTAGTCTGCCTTCACATGGTAACAAAAGCTTCATCCATGGAGAAAACTAAAGTAATGCGGAGGTAAAACACCTATTACCCCATATAGGAAAACTTGTCCTGTCTTTTTGCTGGTTTGGAATCAAACCATTGCACTCTAAGTTATTTCAAGAGTTTTGAGTGGAGGTGGTATTTCTTGTTGAAAACTAGAGGTTCATGGTCTGGACTAGACGAAGCAACTTGCTGCGTGATGAGTTTGTGTTAAAGTACAGCTTTGCGATGACTCTGAGTGGATTATGTGCGTGTTTTTTATGTGGTGTTTTTGAATGAAGGAAGGTGACAACAACCTGAGATCAGCAGCATTGCCAGCTTGTCTACATACATAATTTAGTTTTGATTTAAAGAGCTTTGAGACCTTCATTTGAGGGTTGCTATAGAAATTAGTGTTCTCATTGTGAATTAAATATAGTAATAAAAGTTAAGAAAAAACAGTATTTTACTCCTTTCATGAATTTAGGCCATTGCTTTTAAAAATGGGGAGTGGAAGGGGAACCAAACATGGAGAAGAGTTGAGGACACAGTACCCTCAATCAAATGGAGGCAGAGCCTTTCTGACCTACTAAAATAAATGACCAAGTATGATAGTCAGTTTTGTCAGATGGGAACTTCATTCCTGTTGGAGACCCAAGGATTCACATCAATCACAGCTGTGGTAACTGCAGGTTGTTATGTCATAGGGCCTATGCAAAGACTGTAGTTTGTGTCTCTGCCTTGTATAGACAGAAATAGATACAGATATCTTGGCAAAGAGTGGCATCAGAAGAAAAAGTGCACATGAGCTGATCTGTAAAAGCTTCATAGGTGTTTTACCTGTTGAAGCAAAGTTGTGAATGTATCTCTAAGGTTTGTTGTATTTTTCAAATACAAAAATGAAGGCAACGTACTCTTCCCACCTACTAGTCACTTTATAGTCATCAAAAGAAAAAGACCACACTTAACTTTTCTCGTAGGTCTCTTTTTCTGCAGTTTGTCTGCAGCAAAACTACAATGTTTATCTGTCCATTTGGAGCCATGTGATGTTCTCTCTGAAAGGACTGTTGACTTCCTCTAGAAGGCTTGTGGTACTACTTGACCTCCTTCATCTTCAGTGTACTGTTTTGTGGCTAGGACTGTCTTTTGCTCCTTCTGTGCAGTGTCTGCTGCCCTTGGCCAGGATCTGGACTGGTTCCTTGGCAGTATTTCAGAAAGTCCCAAAAGCTAAACCATAATTCTGTACTGCAGGCACTGCTTTTTTTTTTTTTTTTTACTGGACGTGTTCTCTGTTTTTATTTAGAGACAGAATTTTATCCTCTGGGTACCACTCTACTTCAAACATTTTTCTTTTTTTTTTCCCCACTATCAAAAGCAGAAATGTTGATAAAACTAAGTGGAGTTTGTCAAGGGGCTTCACAGGTGTTCCCAGGATGCCTTTGTTTTGCATATTCATATAACTCAGACTATGCAAAGAAGCTAATGTTTATGCCTGTGTAGCTCTTTGATCTCTTTTGCAGAATCTCTTCTACCAACCCACAGAAATTATTGTGGCTCACAGCACAAAGCTGTGACTTTCTCACTTCAAACAATGGCTGTTTATGTTCCTAGCTATAGGGCAGTCAGATTTCTGGTTGAATTACCTGTACTGTACAAAAAGTACTGTAGTGTCACCTCTGCTCCTCCATAGTAACAGCTGGCAATCATTTGGTGTTGATTTCATCAGAATGAAATAAAAATCAGTGTTTTGGAACGAAAGCGATTCTTAAAACCCAGGACCCCCTAGAGTAGTCCTTGGCAACTGTGACAAGTCTTTATTATCCTACTGCTGCCAGTGGTGGTTACATGTAGTGTCCTGTCACTGGAGCTGCTCTTAACTGGCTTGAGAGTATTCAGCAGAGCCCCACAGTGAACCCAAGATGTAATTTTACTTTTGGGCTGGACTGTGCAATCAGATTTATTTTGTTTATGCTCAGTGCTGATGGACTTCTACCTAGGTTCCCTGAAAGCGTGAATATAATCATAGAATGGTTAGAATTGGAAGGGACCTTAAGGATCATCAAATTCCAACCCCCTTGCTGTGAGCAGGGACACCTCCCACTAGACCAGGTTGCTCAAGGCTCCATCCAGCCTGGCCTTGAACACCTCCAGGGATGGGTCATCCACAACTTCTTTGGGCAACCTGTTCCAGTGCCTCATCACCCTCACAGGAAAGAATTTCTTTCTGATACCTAATCTAAATCTCCCCTGTTTCAATTTAAAACCATTACCCCTTGTCCTGGTGCTACATTCCCTGACAAAGAGTCCCTCTCCAGCTCTCCTGTAGGCTCCCTTCAGATATTGGAAGGCTGCTATAAGGTCTCCCCAGAGCCTTCTCTTCTCCAGGCTGAATGCCCCCAACTCTCAGCCTGTCTTCATAGGAGACGGGCTCCAGTCCTCTGATCATTCTCATGGGCCTCCACTGGCCCCATTCCAACAGTTCTTTGTCCTCCCTGTGCTGAGGACTCCAAGGCTAGACACAGTAAGTAGAGTTTTACAAGAGCACAGGTAAAGGGCTAGAATCACCTCCTGTGACCTGCTAGCTGATTTTCTTTTGATGCAGCCCAGGACATAGACAGATACCAACAGTGGATTGGATTTTCTGTCTTTTTTTTTCTAGTAGCTCCTTTGATCAAATTAAGCAGAATTTCTCTGGTGGTGGCTGCGGAGTTTATTGTGTCTAGGTATTATCTCAAGATTGATGTAGAACTCATAGTTCTTTTTCCAAGTATGAGCTCTCATGTATATTAGAGTTGGGTGAAAACATCTGTGTTCACATGCAATAGGCTTGTGCACTCATGACAATGGCAAGAAACTCTAAGACTGGAATCAGTGTAAATACAGCTTGTTGGCAGACTTGTAAGGGCCTGGTTGTGCCTGTGGGATTTGTATAGTCTTTGTGCCCAGGCCAGCCTGGACCTTTGCATAGCAGTGTAGGACCATGTGCTGGGGTGCTGCTGTGTTTTTCTGGCTTTCCTCTGTGACTGCAGCGAACTCCTTCCTCTTGAACCTCTCTTCTCTTTCTCTCCCCTGCTAAGGTCTGCTTATGCTGTGCATTTTGTTTAGGGTCAGGATGGATATTTATCTCTGTGTTACAGCAGCACTGAGTGAAGTGGGCTACGGGCTTGTTCTAGGGTTTCTAGATGCTGCTGTAATATTAATAAGAGCCTTGTAATAAGATTCAGTGTCTACAGTTCTTTCCAATTCATGTCTGTTCTGAGGAGTTCACAGTATCAGGGCCTTAGCTACATGTAAAAATAAGTAATTGATTTGCTTCTTATTGAATAAATGGCATGCTGGTGGAATAATTAATGAATAAGAAATAATGAGTGTCATTGGCAAACAAATACGAACCATCATTCCCTTAAATTTTTTTCTAGTTGGGTTTAACTTTCATTTGGGAATTGCAGTTTCACTAATTTAACAAAACTGGCCCGTAAATAACTCATCATTTTTTATAAGTGTCAGTTAAAGAAATCTCTATTGAAGTACTAGGAAATGACACTTGTAGAAGAAACACTGCTGCAAATAATGGGAAAATTGTAGATGTATTTTATACCTCTTCTGAAAATCAAAAGGTCTCATAAAACAGTCTGTAAAAATGTCTGTGGAAGAGTTAACATAACTGTACAAGCAATAAGCCTGACCTTTCAGTGTAATTTATTTTAGATTTGCTCAATCCTTTTTTATTAAAACTAGCACATCTGAAGCAGAATTAAATCCTATTATACCGGCTCTGTGATTGTATCAATTTTTCTCTGCCCTGGAACACTTTATTAAAAGTTACTTTGTTTCATATTGGCTAACGCAATCAGGGGAGTAAATGAGGTTTGTGGTCTTTGGTAGAGAGAGAAGCATGTGGTTTCTATCCTTGATAGCAGTGCAAATTAATGTGAGGTAAAGCTGCGCTTCAGCCCTACACCCATCCGTTCAGCGCACTCACCAGCTGGTGGCGAGACACAGGTCCCCATCCTTTCCCAGCGTCTGGGCTGGTCCATGTCTGGGTTACATAGAGGCAGCCACATTATGTGCTTGTGCCTTCCTTTCAGCAAAAATACTTCTGTGAACTAGATACCAAATCCTTAAAGAACCTATTTATATCAGACTGGGAGCCTTGAAATGACAAATTTACTTCCCAGTTCCATGGAGCCGGTTCACCATACATCTCAACCTCACAAAAGCAAAGTTGTGCTTAAGTCAGGCTAAAATGCCGCAGAGTATTCTATCTTGGTTACTCAGCTTGAGGTCATTCTCATAGGCTGGAACTTGAGCCTGTTCCTCAACCTAAAATCCAAGTAAACAACTTTTTGCTAATTATGTGAGAGTTAAAAGCAGTGTATACATCTAAAAAGTCTTTGATTCTGTAGAATCTATTAACATGAATCTGTAGATTCTATTACTATGAATCTGGGACTGATGAGAAGAGTTGCTTTTGACTTGGTAATGCTGATATTTGCACCAGTGTCAGTGCCCCAGGACCACAGTGGCAGAGCCAGCTGTGCACTGGTACAGAATGCTGTGTAGTGGTGAAGCTTAGCCTGCTCTGAACATCCCCATCACGGGTGGTTTTCCTCATCTACTGGGCTTGATTTCGTGTGCTATCAAGACTTCTGGACTGTCTTCATTACTACTTCTGCAACACTAAAATAGTTACTCTTAAGAAGGAAACTGTAAGGCAATGTAGCTCTTCTATGACTGGAAGATACATGCAGGGGGAAAGAAAGCAAATTTATCTGCCCTTAAAGGAAGTCACTTAAAGCTAAATATCAGGCTGAAGCACTTGGTGCAGTGTGAGGCACAGACATGAGCTAAGAAGTTTTCTACCTCTGTTTTTTATGAGGCTTTTGTGGCTTTTGTTTTTATGGGGTTTTTTTGGCTGCTATGACTGGAGGTCCGTCAGCTCCCAGAAACAGAGCTGGCAGTCTGGTGGCCTTAGTGGCCTTTTTAGGCACTGTGGATGTCTATGGGAGGGATCAGCTGGGTTGTTTACATTCATAACAGGTTCAAAGTTCTGTTTTGCACCTATTCTGAGCACCTGAAACATGAGCAGTGTTCTTACTCCTTTTGATAGCCAAAGAAATCAGGGTTTCATGGGTTTATATCCATTCAAATGAGAAATGGGTGATGGGACAAGGTGCTGCATTGAGCTGCCTTCTGGCAGCCCAGAAGCTCTCCAGAAGCTCTTGCTCTCTTTCTGGCTCTTGGGATTTTCTAATGATAATTTCTAAATATATATTAGGCTTTCTTCTTCTTTTCTCATTATTTTGCTGGCTTGCTTTTGTTTCTGCCTACTACATAGTCCTGTGTTACGATGTGAAATCACCAGTTACCACCCATGGAGCAGCGTTTGGTGTTTCTACTCCCTGAACTGATTTAGATACACCTTTGTTCACACAGATGTGTGCTCATAGGTATCCCCTGTCTGTGTTTCCTCCCGCTCTTGCCTTTTAGTGGAGCCCATTTTTTAGAACCCAGTAATTACTGAAGAACTAGAGTATTTGCTGCCCCTGTGTGTGGATTTTACCTGGTTGTTTTTCCCCTCAATTTTTTTGCAGTGTGGAGTTAAGTTGAATTGTAAGAAGGGATTTAGATAGAGCCAAGTATTTTTCCAGTTTTAAAGCCTATCCAGTGATTCCAGTGATTTTTTTTT
>VZRU01012594.1:913744-927730 GCA_013398155.1 Pedionomus torquatus | reverse complement strand
GACCAAGATCTATATGGTGCTTTGGAGAATTTACTGCTTCTATTTAATAGGCTGTTTACAGTTTCAGCCCCAGCCTCAGGAGCTGTGCTGAGCATATGTCCATGCTTATGACGTCTTTACAGAGAATAATAAGAACTGACAGGTTTTGCGTGTACAGGTAAATGCTCCCAAATCCGTTGCTATAAACTGTTATGGATGCATAGCTGGGGCAAGAACCCTTTCCCCATCTGTTTTTCATTTTATATAGCATTAGGGTTAGCTCTGGCAAACATGTGAGTTCATTTTTTTGCTTCCTATACTCACTGCAGGCAAAATGCAATACTGCCTTTCTCTTCCTCCAGTTCTATGTTACATAGGAGATGGGAAGAGGCATGGCTGCAGCTATCCTGGAAGGGTACACGTTGTGAGAGAAAATGATCAGAATAGCCTCAGAGCAGTTCTTGGTTCTTGGAGGATCACATTGGTATCTGCCACGTGGCTTTAGGAGACCGAAAGCTGGGATAGTGCAGCAGCCTCTCTGCCTTCCCTTCCATGCAGAGCTCTGCATTCAGTGCAGCTGTTCCCTATGTCTGGCTGCCATGCTTTTATTAGTACTGTCATTTTGTGAAGGTCCTCAGACCAGCCTTTGTGAGAGCAGTAGTATTTTCCCTGAGACAAACTGTCTCAAGTTCTGGCCTTAAAACCGGTTTTCCAATTTGGAAAATCTCAAGTAGCCTTCTGCCTTTAAACTACAGTAAATGTGTTATCTCACAGGAGTAAAAGTAACTTAATATGCATATCAGGTACAGAATGAGGCCTCTGGGCAGTGTTATTGGTGATGTGGGACCACATAAAGGAGAAATGGCTTATTGCTCATTTCCATCTGCCCACAGCTGACCTTTCCAGGTGCACTGTGTTTCATCTGGTGCATCTGGAAGTGTTCCAAAACTGCAGTCTCCTAGGCTTTGGGACTAGACATATTTCTTTAGTGAAACCCAAATATCTGCAAATAGGAAAAAAGGAGAAACTTTTAGAGGAGAATAGCCTATTCACCACTGAATCGATCTTAGTTTTTAACAGGTGCTATTGGTTTATAAATGCTGCCTTGAACATTCACTTAAAACAAATCTATTTCTGGTGACAGGGAAAGAGCTGATAAGCCCCTATGCCATGAAATCTTCTGTTTTGTTACTGAAACACTGTATTATGGCCAGCTCAAGAGCAGACTAGCCTTAATGGAAAGGAAGCTCTCAGGAAGAGTGCAGGTTCGTTGCTCACTACAGCTGCCCAGTCCTTGGCCTCACCACTAAGACGCTCAGTAGCGTTATTTGGAGTGAAGGCACAACCACAAACCTCATTTCACATGGACCATTGAACAGCCCTTAGACATTAAAAATTTTCAGTCCCTACCCCCAGACAGAATTTGAACCAGGGACCTGGAGGTGAAATGCGCTGCTGCAGTCCTCTGGAGCCTGCAGAGTGTTTGTGTTCATCCTGCAGAGCACTGCTTTCTGTATCAAAAAGCAAATTAATCTGTCACTGAGACTAATCTTGTTTGTCTCCCAGAAGTAAGCACAATTTTCAAATGTAGAGGGACTCTTTGTGACTATTTTTTACATTCTGAGTTTCAAATGTTTGGAAAAAAAAATAATTGCATCTATTTGGTTGGTTTATTTTTCTCTATGAAAAGCCAAGCAGGTACTTTTGACCTAGATGACTTTCTTCTGAGTGAAAAGGTGGACAACAATAATTCCCTCTGATAATGTAGGAATCTTTCCTTTCTAACAGGTAATTTTTTTTTTCTTGGTCTATTTTAGAGGTGGAGCAGTCAGAAAACAGTCATGCCCATAAATGTCCCACTCCCCATTTTCACTTTTGAATTTTCTGGTAGTTATACCAGCAGGTGGACCCAACTGGCATCTCAATTGCTGTGGGCTTTGCTTCTTTCAGAATCTAGTATCCCCTTTCAGGCCAGGGAAGACTTGAAGAGGCAGACAATTAGAGGCAGCTGCAAAACTGCCGAAGTCTTTTTATTATGCTGTTTTCCAGCTTTTTAAAAAACTTGGCACTACAGTAAAGTGAATGTAGACAGGTTGGGCTTTATACTGACTCCACAAATGATCTACTTGGACACTTTGTCTGGTACAGGGTTTGTGGCTGAGGAACCTGATCTTGTGAAAACAGCCAGGTTCAATGTGCATTTCTGAGTAGAATATTAAACAGTGGCTCACTGCTAAGGGAGCCCATCTTCTGATGTCTCTGGGCTGTGAAGAGTAGAGAAGCTGTTTGTAGTCCTGTAGTTTATATCAAATGTGCAATGATGATGTGCATAAAAGTAATTAGTTAAATAAATACTCAGGTATTGATGTCTATCGGGAGATAGCCAAGGGAATTATCTATATGGAAAAGAACAATTGAAGTTGAGAGTGTCTATAGGGATAATCAGTGCAAATTCTACTATTACTATTGATCTAAACATAATTAGTTTGAATGAAGGTAAAAGACTGACACTAAAAGTAATAAATTGAAGGATGGCAGCTGAATCAACAGAGATGTTTGAGGAAGGTGTTTTGATCCTCCTGTACTGATTATGTAACTTGATGCATTGGCTGTGGCTGGTTTGCACCATGGCTGGGTACAGACACTGTGCTACAACCATCCTGACTCTTCCAAGACAGCATTAACCAGCTTGGTTTTTGTGTTATATTTGGAGAGCTCTGCACTGAAACAACCTTTCTCACCTGTTACTATGTCAGGGATTTAATGTGTTTTCTTTACAAGTCACTTTAAGACTGGCTTTACTTTTTTGGATCTTCTACTGGTTTTTAAATCTTACATAGCCACTCCTTGTTCTGAGCTTTCGTAACTGGCTTAGAACTAACCTCAATTTCTTGGTATTGCCCTTTCATTGGCACATAGTTTGAAACTCTTTCCCTTTACCCAGTGGACCAGGCTTTCTTTGAACTCTGTTCCTCACTTGCCTTGTAGCTTGTTTATCATCTCTAAAGTGAAGCCGAATGTAGTCATGGGGTCTCCTAATCCCCTGGAGAGCATGTGGGCCAGGTCCAGGTTCACAGGTGATGTGTATTAAAGACTCAGCTACAGTGAAATCCCAGACTTCATTCTTTCTCATGCTATAGCAGCTTGTGTATTTAGTTGCAGAGATCTCCAGTTCATACCTTCTGCATTAGCCATGCTGTTGGTTATGCCAGTAACATTTTGCTTGCCAGTTGAGTGTCCCTGTGCAGGTGCCCCACTGTAGCTCTGTAGGGTGCCAAGCAACCTTGCAGCTGGTAAATCAGCACCTACTCTTATTTTGCACGGTAGGGAGCAGGGACAACATCACCATAGTTAAAGTGTAGGAGTGTTGACAGTGAACTGATGTCCTTTGTTTACCAGGAGCTGTGAGGTAACAAGGAGGGTGCAGCCTTCCCATGTACAACCTCACCAAAGAGATGGCTGCAGTGAACTGATGCCAGTTGTGCAGATTCATGTCATTCTCACCCTCCTTCTGATGGCCACTGCTGCAAACTGAGTGATCCAGGGAAGCAGCATGAAGGAGATACACCTATGTAAAACTTGTGTGCATGGTGTGTGTTCACAGGGGAGGAAGGAACTACCAAGATGCTGGAAAACAGTGGGAAACACAGGGAAGAAGTGGGTGAAAACAAATCTGTTCCAAGGTGTGCACGATCTTCCACTCTAATGATCTTCATTCTGCTTGGGGTTGTGTTTTTACCTCAATTTACCAACATGTTCTATGGTATTCCACAATGAGTTGCTGACTGCATTTGAGAGGAAACATACTGAGCAAATGGCCCGCCACCTTCTGCTGAGCTGTGTTATTCTTTTGTGTGGCTACTTCTTCCAAGGGACACCTCTTTATTGCCGGATAATACCTTGGAGACAGTACTGCTCCAAGCAAAGGGGAGTAGTACCTGCACAGATAGTCTGCCTGGGATTTAGGTAGCAAGAGACCAGAGAAGGTTGTTTAGAGTCTGGCCTAGTAAATGAATTTAGCATCTATAAAATCTTGATCAGTAGCTGGTTCCTCAGACATGAAAGTCAATGTAATTCATGCGTATCAGGATGGATTTATACTGGGATTTATAGGGGAGCTGGCTCATATATTTCCTTTTTAATTTCAATTTTGCTGTTTTTATAGAATCATAGAATGGTTAGAGCTGGAAGGAACCTCAGAGATCATCCAGTTCCAACCCCCCTTCCATGGGCAAGGATTTCCCACTAGAGCAGGTTGCTCAAAGTTCATCCAGCCTGGCCTCGAACACTTCCAGGGATGGGGCATCCACAGCTTCTCTGGGCAACCTGTTCCAGTGCCTCACCAGCCTCACAGGAAAGAATTTCTTCCTAATATCTAGTCAAATCTCCCCACTTCCAATTTAAAACTGTTACTCCCTGTCCTGTCACTACACTTCCTGAAAAAGAGCCCCTTTCCAGCTCTCCTATAGACTCCGTGTTTTCCATTTCTGGGAAATGAATTAAGCAAACTGTAAAGCTACTTAGGGAAAGTGTCTGTATGAAGCTAGAGGAAAATCTATCTGGACAAATCTGCTAGTTCAAACTGATAAATCCACTGAATTTGAATTGGGTCTTTCAAATGCCTTTGTTTAAACAAGCTGTCGGCGTAGGCTAGAGAATGGAGCAGAGAGAAACTGGCTTGGTCCTATCTGCTGGCATCCCCTTTTGCACCGTGCCGGTGGCCACAACCAGGCACTGGGTGATAGTGCTGAATTTACTGGGAAATCCCCTCTCCTTGAGTGAGAGGGAAATAAGGGGTTAATGCTGTCCTCAGGCATGAGTCCAGGTTTTCTGTATCAGTATTGAAAAATGATCGGTGCTAGCTGTGAGGAGAAGAGACTGCATATGAGTGTGAATTTGCTTCCTGAGGCCTGAAAGGCATTTTGATTTTTGTCAAGGCTGAAGTGGTCTGAGGAAGGCTGGGCACGGTGCTGCTGCTCTGCCTTTTCCTTACCTCCTGCAGCTGGGACCCTACTCCCATAAAGCCATTACAGCTGAGGGGAGTAAAGAGTTAAAGATTTAAAAAGCAAAGATTCTAGGAAATGCAAACTATCTGGTTTATAATAAGAAAGTATAAATTAACTAAGGAGAAGAAAATGTTGAAAAAAGATTAGTAAGGAGGGTGCCCATGGATGCCTGGATAGCTTTACCAACTAGTCAATTAGAGCCAATTATCATCCTTAAACTCCTAGCACCGTGTTTAGTATGCTTGCAGTGTGTCCAATTTAGCTTGCACTTTCATAGGTTTACAATTTTCTCTCTGTGTCTGAAATGATCTAGCTGGAGACACCAGGAAAGTGCCAAGCATTAAGTATATAACAATTGTAATTCTTTTGACTGAAACCTGATTTGATTCAGTTGAAAATGACTTTAGCGTATTGGATTTACGGTTCATTTAACAAGTGCTGTAGATGTCAATACATTAGTGTAAACCTGATGCAGGTAGTAATTTGGTTTCTAATGAGGTTCCCCAGCAGTATCCAACTATGAAAAATGGGACATTCTTCAGTGGAGCACGAGGTGCACCTGCCTGATCGCAGATGTTGTCTGTGGCCCTGCCACTTAACTTCCTGGGAATGGTATGGCATTACCTCTTGCAATGGGCTTTAAAAATGCCTCGAACTGTTAAAAAGTAAAAAGCACAGATTGGGAAGAATAAAAGATTGCTCTTTAGAAGTTTTGTTTTAATTATAGATTTAAATTACAACTTTATCTCCTATAGACTTAATTGTGCAGTTGTTGCAGATGCAGAATTTCAGTCAGATTTAATGGAACTTCAGCTGCTGAGACCAAAAGAAACTTTTTATTTTTAGGGTCTGCATGATAAGGCCTTCTCCTTACCTCCCCACTGTCTTCATAATGTTTCACTGGATGATCCTTCTGGTGAAGGATCGGTTTTATTGTATCCTCATGGGCTATGATGGAAATGTGAGCGGTGCAGAGAGGCCAGGACAGAGAAGGCAGAGATATCCTTCTGTCCCTTGATCTACCTCTTCCCTCTCTGGACATGAGACATGTTCCAGAAAATGAGCTGTAGAAGTGGTAAGCAAGGGGGAGATGTGAAACTGGGTGGAGGACAATATGGTATAGAGGACAAAAGTACTCGTATGGGCATTTGCTTCACCTGAGAAGTTATTTTGGAGAGGTGCTTGCCCATGACGTGTTTATTCTCTTAGGCTTTAGCTCTTGGCCCCAGGGTGACTGCAGCTGTGTAGTCCCCCCTCAGGCACCAACGCTCAGCATTGCTGCCGTACCCAGGGAGTTTCCAGAGATGTGGGTTTCCACACAGATGCCTTTCCAATTCATTGTCCCCTTCCAGGGCAATGTGTGTGGCCAAATGCTCTTTTCAACTTCCAGTTAACTCATGGGGACACCGCCCTTCAGTGCAGCTTTTGTGCTCACAAAATACTTTTGAACTTTTATATCCTTGCAGCCCAGAGGGTACCTTTTGTTTTGGTGTTAAGCTGATTTCCACAGGTTGAGATGTTACTAATCAATATGAGGGTATATGAGAGCCTGACCCCAGCAGACTGCATTGGTGTGATTAAGGGTGCAGAAGATATATTCTATCGTACATAAAGCAGCCTTGCACTGTCTCTCAATTCTCTTCATGTCTCAGCTGGAAATACAACTCCTTTCTGTCCTCTATACTTCTTAATTTCCTTTGCTGTTATTTAGCTTCCAAGTGCTACGTGCTGCAGTAGATAATGGAAGAAGCTGTTCAGAATGAAATGGCGTGGCATTTTATGCCCTTTTGTAAACTATATAAAATAAAGATGAACGTCTCTGCTTGTTCCAGACAAGGCACACCTTGTTGTGGGGTGCTGGTTCTTGTATTTTCCAGTGAATCATGACTGACTCTAGATGGCAGTGGCTTAGGAGCACTATTCACATCCTGTCTGCAGAAATCAGCTTGCCAACAGTTGCCCTTAAAAGTTTCTCTTTGGGGTCTATCATCCCCAGAGGAAGAGAAAACAAATTAAACTAAATTCTCTTACTGCAAAGACATGGCTCTGGGTTAACAGAAGTGCTCAGTGCTGCAGCCCAGTTGGCAAATGCTGCTCTATATGGGAGCCCTTAAGAAAATTATTCCAAAGTAGCTTTTAAACCAAGTGATCAACTTCTGGGTAAACTTGTTTCTTCTGAATTTAAGTGACTAAAATTTTGGTAAGCTTAATTTTCTCTTGGAAAGTAATAAACCTCAATTGAACTAAAGGTGTTTTAATTAAGAGTGAGAGGGTTTAATGCAGTTTAACTGAGCCTCTCAATTTATGTTTTTAGATCTGCTTAGCTTCCTTAAGAGTGCCTTGATCTAGGCAAGTCCCCAGTTCTGTGGTCCTCTTTGTGTTTCAGAGAGAATTTGTCTTTTCCAGTGTGGTGCTGACTTGGAGGGTGGCAGACAACAGCTGCACCGTACTTTTCTGCAACAGACTCATGCTTGAGATGAACCTTTAGGTTTGCTGGGGAGAGTAAGATGCTGGAAAACATGTTTTAAGCAGTTGTTCGGTCTTAAATGTAGAATATGCAAAAGCACAGAACTGCTCTGGCAGGGTATGAAATATGAAGTTTAACATACCAGAACTACTTAACACAATTAGCCACTCTGAAATAGTGTACTTATCTTCTAAGTCAGCTGAAACCAACGGTCTGTCTTCACCCTGGTGTCTCAGTTGAACAATTGCACTATCTAGGTCTACTTCCAACAAATCATTTAAAAACTCCTTCAGAAGTCACTGGGAGACCATCAGCATTACAGGGAGGGGGATGCACCATATAATTCCTGTGCAAATTCCTGTGCCTAATGCCATTAACAGCTACTAGTGGCATTTAATGCCATAATATGATTCAGTTTAGCAGGATGCTCTGTCTGCATTCATTTGGGATTTATTGTTCTAGCTGGTGGAAACCATTGTAAGCTGCTAGAAGGGACTTCTCACTCTGTCTTGAGTTGGGAGAAGGTATGGGGCAGGTGCTGATTTGTGGTGTGCTGATGTGGATGCAGGTCAACTGTTGGTTATGTTACTGTGGAAGATTAAAATTCTGTTGGTGGGCAGGGCTTTGCTAGTGAATTTCACAAATTCTTCAGGTTTTGCTTTGGATTAACTGCTGTCCCTAACAAACAAATGTTTTATTGCCTTTCCTTCACAAGGTAGCTTAGATTTCTGTGGGGTTTTAAATCTTTTTTTTTTTTTTTTTTTTTACAGTCTTTACAAATGACAGACAAACTTTAATGACTCCACTTGACAGCTTTTCCTATGGCACCCTGGTGCAATTGCAGAGAGGAGTTCTGCAGTTCTGTGCTTTCTCTTTACTCTGGGAACAAATTCTTCCTAGAGTTTACAGACGGGTTTTGTATGATAGTTTTATTATCTTGTTTTGTATATTCTTGTTAAATGGATCCAGATATAGTTAGTAGCATGGTCATACCCAAACACTAAACTAAGGAAAAACTTACCTGTTGGAAGTTCAAAAGTCAGAGTTATCATCTTGGCACCTTTCTCAGCTGACCACTCCTGCCTGGGATGGAAGGAGCCACAAACCTGCAGCGGAAGACTACTCCTGAACGATGGTTTCCTTAAGATTTGCAGCAAACAGCACCTTCCTACTACCTCTGTGTGGTATTGGTATGGCCACCAGATAACAGCAGCACCTGCATGACGTTTTGGAGCAGCCAGGACCTCTGCTTTTGCTTTCGTGTTCTTATATCTTCTTTCTAGGTCTGAGCTTGTCACATCTGGGAAGGTATGACTGAGCAGAAGTACCAGCATCTCCTAATGGTCTAAAATCAAGAGGGAGGTCAAAACAGTCACAAAATTACAATAAATAAATTCAGGTGAAATTATTTTTCTTGTCTTCTGCTTTCATAATTCCTGTTTTCTAGGTTTTGGGGAAGCTACAAATGAGTTTAATTTTAGGGGTCTGTCTCCTTAATGACGGTGTGGGTCTAACACAACCTCAGGTTTCCAAACACTGGAAATTTGGAATAAAGAGCCTTGTTTTCATATCTGAGAGCTAGCAATACTGCTTCTTCCCTTCTGGTCCCTTTTATCATGCAGCTTGACAGAAATATTTTGTTTGTTATTTAAAAAAATGTATTTGTTAAAAGTTAATGTTTTCTTTCTTGTAAAAGCTCATCCATCCTGGTATTGCATTAGCAATTCTACTTTGTTCTTCTGTGAAGCAAGTTTCCGTTTACAGGTACATCTGCTTTCCATTCCATGGCTTAAAGAAAGTCATCAGGAAAATCTTAAAACCTACTTAATGAAGCCTTTTAAATGCTCATCCTGCACTTTTGAGTGAAGTGCAATTTATATTTCATAAAAGTAGAAGCTGAGCTGCAAGCTGTAAGTAATTATCATATAATTAAATGTCTACTATGAAAGAAATGAAAACTCAGGCTTCTTGGGAGGCTTCCGTGACTGGTTTATGTAATCACAAATTAAATTACATTTCTTAACCTTATGAATGTTCTGGAGGTACATTAACCCAGTCTGGAGATGCACCTCCGAGGCTGCTAAGCTGCTCTGAAAGGGGAAGGGAGTTGATCAAACCAGTAAATTCCATGGACCAATAAGATGAACACATAAATATCTGTGATGGATTCTGCAAATGTGACTATACTTTTCTTGTCTGTAAACGTTTGCAGCTAATAATGAGGAAATCAACCCTGATGTGAGCAGTAGCTTAAGTGAACTGCCAAGGTGTTAGATTACTGACTGATGTGTAGGTCCCAATGGACATGAGTTCTGTGCAGGAGAGAAAAATGCTGGTTTGTTGCAAGTGGGATGGGGGTGTTGGATATATGGAATTCTGGACAGAGGAATAACTCTTTGTGTGTTTAGCTAGGAATCCCCTTCCACACATGAATTAATTGCAGAGCAGTTAATTCACAGGTGGCACATCTGCTGCAGCTTGCAGGGAGGAAGCTCAGCTCTGGATGTGAACACTTACTTTCATCTTGCAGGCGGTTAACTTGACTTCTCTTAATCACTCAAACGATGGTGTTCAATGAAGAAAATTTCATTACAAGAAAGGAGATGAAGTAGTAACATATCAATACATGCACTATGTATTCTTGCTACTCATGTTGTTGGCATTTTAGGGCTGGAGAGATGTACCTGGTTCGGTTTTACCTGAATACGGGAAAAACTGAATTATTTAAAGACAGGAAGCTCTGACTTGGAGCTGTTCTAATTTAAGGAACTGCTGCAATTATGACTTTATGCAAAGGATGAATGGAATATTTTCATGCACTGATGGAATTAAAGAACAATCTCTGTATGACTTAGCTTAAACACCAGGAAGAGAGAATATTTCATCATATTTTTGCAGTGTATTGAGCTTGTATGAAAGTCCTTACTACAAAAATGACAGTTTTAGTCCTCGCTCTCTGAGAAGCTCCAGTACTATGCTGCTAAAGGGCCTTCTCTTAGCTCAAATGTTTCTAGACCACAGGAACATAATTTTTATTTCCTCAAATGAAAATAAAACTCCTGGTGCCTCCGGTGTACAGTACAGTGATAGTTAAAAATCTGAATTCACAACTGTATACAGTGGGGTGATGACAATGTAATGGTATCCATTATGGCACGTCATGGGGACATATAATTGGTGTTGGCTTTTCCTTTCCCTCTCAATTTTTTTCCGAAGGTTAACTACTTAACCTTGACTTCAGGCTGTATTTTTTTCTCATTACATTTCTCCATTATACATTATTTGGTTTGGTTACAGTCACTAGACTTTAACTGCTCTGACATATTAATTTTTAAGGGCATAAATGACTTCATTAAAATAATGTCCTTCAGATAAGTGCACTTGGCACTGTGACTAGAAGTGGACAAAAAGAAATATGACCCATCAGCTCCCCTACATTAATAATACATTATGGGAACCAAAACCAGTACAATATGTATTTAAAAAGCTTCTTAGTCAACTTTTAGAAGTTTGGTCTGTAGCCTACATCTTTGAATTGGTTATGTTCAATCATTTGTACAACTATCAAGTTTTTCTTTTGTAATGTGCTTTTAGTCAAAGCTTTGTTTTATGTTTGGAGTCTTCCTTCATTTATATGCAATGCTGGTTTCTTAGTGTCTCTGCTTATTCTGCCTTATTTCTTTGCAATAAATACCTGCTTGTTATGAGTCGGAAACAAAGAAGAGAACTGCCTGTTGGATCCTGATATGAAATGTTTATTGGAGGTATAGTTAGAGTAGGTGACTGGGAACCACAGCTGCTCTCCTGTTCCTACTTCTGGAATCCTTTCTTCTCTGTATTTAGCACGGAGCAAGCCATGCTAAATATGATCTGTTAAAAGATGGACGTAGTCTCTGCTGGTGTATTGTGCTAAGAGGAGTGGGGACAGCAGGGAGGTAATCAAACATTATTCTTTCTGTAATTGTCCTGCTGTACCTCTTACCAAGAAGTGCGTTGTAAATACTAATGCATCTTAAAGCAAGCCTTTGAGGTAAGATAATGGGCTGAGATGTGCGGCAGTTACGGTGACTTGAAACTTTGGTCCAGATCTCTTAAGTTTTCCTTTCTGGTTTCCCTTCTGCCAGAGCCACCTTTTTGCCCTGTGCTGTCAGTGAGTGCTGCCACAGCCCTACCTCATCTGTGGCTGGAGCGGGGTCAGTTGGCTGTCTTGCCAACTCCCTGCTTGCCTGAGACTCCTGTGGCATCTCTTCAGCTTGTCTTGAGGTGACCTGAATTGAAAGTTTCTTCAGATGTGTACTAGTGCAACTAAAAGCTTTTAGCTGAGTAAGGATTTCTGCTTACCCTTCTCCAGGGCTGTCCTCAGCTCTTGGAAGGGCTTTTAGCTTTCTTCATTGATTGGCAAGTTTGTGTAAGTAAAACGCTTTGAGATGTCCACAGGCCCATTAGAGCAGTTGCGAAGCGTGTGCTGGAGAGCACGTCCTAAAATCCAGCATTAACAAGCAGTACTTTTGCCTTGTTCTGGAGGCTGAGGAGGGCCCGAGCTGAAATTACAACCTATTTGCCCTGTCTCCCCCAGAGCCCCACAGCACGTTCGATGGATGTAGCTGGCTGCTTTGGGGTGATGAGGCCTCGGCCACTTCCTTCATTTCTTTGAGAGTAGCACTGTGAAATGAGGTATATAAATGCTGGGCTGCTGCAGATTAAAAACATTTCCTAAAAAATAAAGTTAAAATTGAAGCTGACCCAAGTTAAAAAGCAATTTTCCGAGAATGCAAAGGCATAAAGGAAAGTGCCTGAACATGATTTTAAGTGGGCCTGTGAATGTGGAAGATAGGTGGTGGGAATAAAAGGACGCACGCGTCAGTGGGGTGCTGCAGATGGAGAGAGCCCTGGAGTCACATGCTAGGAGCAAATTTCAATTAAATGAGCATGCTTCATGTAACTATTGAATTCTGTCTGGATAAATGGATTTTAGAAGAATGTATGTATTTTTTGAAACCATGAAGTCACTTGATAAGGTAGTAATAAATCTGTCAGAATTTCCACTTTGACCAAAGCTGAGCTGTAATACGGGATTCATTTCAATACCTAAAGCCATTTTGGGGTGGGAAGAGACTTTCCCTGCTTTGGAATTAGATTTCTCTGCAACGGGTATTATGTTTTTGACCCCATATCATTGCCTTTGAGGAGCAGCAGTATTTAAAATCCACTGTAATGCAATAAGCCTGAGCTCCAGCTAAGTGTGCGCTGTGCTATTATAATGCAGTACTGATGGTGGCCGTTGTTAAGGCATTGAACATATGTGAGGTAAACACAGGGCTTTCTTCAGTAGTAATTAATAATTTAATCTCTGTGAAGTACAGGTTGCACTTCATTTATTCCAACTATTCTTTGATTTTTTTTTTCTTTTTTTTTCTCTTCAGCCCATTTTAGCTGGCATCTCTCCCTTTTTCCCCTCTTCACCTACACAGGTTACCTTTATAATAAGCTCTTTCAGCAAAAGACCAGCTTTATTTCTTTCAGATTGCACTAAGCTTTTCTTTCTTGTAAAAAATAATTGTGACTTTCTGTAAAAAACAGTCCCTGATTGAATAGGCCACCTTGAAGAAAATGGTATGATGAAGAGCTGAAGTCCCTGCTGTGCCTGGTACAAAGTTATACCCACTTTGCTATAACCATTCCTAGGCCAGGCTGCAGACATAGGCTAAAGTGTCTGTATGTCTATGTATGTGTGTGAAGCTGCCAAGAACCAGGGGCAATTAATTTACTGTTTGCTTCTGCTCCCTACATTCAAGTCTGCCATGAAGCCTTGGACCTGGCTGACACTGGTAGATAGTTGTCTGTACCCCTGTGTGTGCTGATGTATTGAAATACATCAATACACCAATCTAATGTCTCTATGCTGGGCACGGTGTCTTTGGTGGTGTTGCTCATATAGATCTGCCCCAAATCAAGATAAAACAAACCATCAAGGCACCTCAGGATTTCTTAACTGAGTTTAAAATGAGACTTTCACTATAACCAGTATTTTCCATAAATGGCATTATTCACAAAAAATTGTTTTCTGAGAATTCATATTTTGTGCTTGAATTTCTCCTGTGTATATGAA
This sequence comes from Pedionomus torquatus, assembly GCA_013398155.1. Classification (NCBI taxonomy): domain Eukaryota; kingdom Metazoa; phylum Chordata; class Aves; order Charadriiformes; family Pedionomidae; genus Pedionomus; species Pedionomus torquatus. The sequence goes on along the minus strand of VZRU01012594.1, from coordinate 914,169 downwards.
AATTTGAAGACCTTTTGCTGCAATTTGGAGATTTGTAATGTCTTCCTTGTATGGATGTTCTGTAATCTGAGAGGAAACGTCCATGGTACTCCCTTTCCCTTGATGAAGCTATCAGCAGCTCTCACTTCACAGCCACTTGGGTTCAAACCCTTTGTGTTATTTGGGTGAAACTGGACAATGGGGGTCAAAATGCTTAGTGGAGGATAAACAGGAAAACATACAGAATGGTTAAAGGGGACCAGTTGTTTGGAATAATCATATTGATTATAAAATAATCATATAGAAATCTCATTCCAAACTAGGGGAAAACTGTATCTAGAAAGAACATCACATCCTCCCTTCTGTGTGCATTCTTTAACAGGAGCAATCGTAGACAATAGATCGCTGATTCTAGGGAGTTTTTTCGCTGAATTTCCACTGCTTCT
>VZRU01012594.1:875121-908508 GCA_013398155.1 Pedionomus torquatus | reverse complement strand
AACCCCAGCTCCCTCAGCCTCTCCTCATAAGATTTGTGTTCCAGACCCCTCACCAGCTTCGTTGCCTTTCTCTGGACCCACTCCAGCACCTCAATGTCTTTCTTGTGGTAGGGGGCCCAAAACTGGACACAGTACTCGAGGTGGCGTCTCACCAGTGCTGAGTACAGGGGGAGGATCACCTCTCGGGTCCTACTCACCACATTGTTCTTGATACAGGCCAGGATGCTGTTGGCCTTCTTGGCCACCTGGGCACACTGCTGGCTCGTGTTCAGCCGACAGTCGACCAACACCCCTAAGTCCTTTTCTACCAGGCAGCTCTCCAGCTGTTCTTCCCCAAGCCTGTAGGGCTGCCTGGGGTCATTACGACCCAAGTGCAGGACCCGGCACTTGTCCTGGATGAAGACAAATAATCTAACTATACCTATCCATCCCAGGCACAAATACCTTCATCTCTACAGAGAAGGAATCTGAGCTTTCCTGATGAGAAGCTCTGCCAGGAGGATAGAATGAGGCAGTGCTATAAATCCTGACTGTGAGGAACAGAAGTGAACTGACCGTGCTGCTGAAAAAGGATGTCTGGGAGTCCTTGGGTAGGTAGGCACTACACAAGTATATTGAGAAGGCCAAATTGGGAATATCCTGCCATTTGGGGTCCCCACAGTTCAGAATGGAGTTGATGGGTATGTCTTAAGCTAACACTTTCCTGTAAACGGGCTTGGCTTTGAGAGGAAAAATGGTTACTTTCAGTGAATTTCTCATTTTGAAAAGGCTGTTTTTTTTTTTTTTTTTTTAAATGTGCTTTCAGTTCAAAGTGCATTTTTAAGTTATAAAAAAAATAAACCTCCAGATTTAACTGAAAATAAAAAGGCAAAAGCCACTCTAAGATAGTTATAAAACCACTGAAGCACATCTTTTTTTCCAAGAAGACCATTTCTTTTTTTCTTTAGATTTTTTCATTCAGTAGCATTTTTAAACTTTGGACTTCTTGTCTAGTTGATGAGTATTGACTTTTACTTACTTTTCAATTCTCAAAATTTCTTTCAGAATGGCAGAGCAGTTTCTCCTCACCACTTCCTACAGCTCAGCCACCTGCTGCAGAAGGTCCTCCATCCGGGCATATCCTTTGCAGGCAATTGTGCCACCTCTTCTTGCCACAGGAGAAAGATTGAGGCCTCTCCCCTCAGCAGCTCTTCAGCAGTATCTGTCTCAAGTTGGTTTTTTATATCTATATCTATATTTTTTTTTCTTTCCAATTCCCAAATAAAAATGCTGTTTGGAAGTTACATGAGCCTGAGTTTGGCTCTGTATGGGGTTGTCAGGTGGCTCCACGTGGGATTGATGCTGTCTTCTGTCTGTGTGAATGAGTGTGGATCAAAGCTGTTTTGCCTAATGGCTCACCCTGCAAGTGCAGCTTGGTGAGTGAACACCCAGGATGAACTTTGTGCCCTTCAAGAGGCTACGGGCACAAGCCTGAGCTCTGAGTTGAGGTGTCAGTGGAAGTGAGAAGGTGGGGAGCTTGGTTTGGGTGGTGGTCCAAGAGCTGTTGGCGCTAATTAGATGAAAACTTGCCTTCCTCTTTGGAATCAATGTTTGAGTACCCTAACAAATGTGATAGCATGCTTGGTAACAAGTAATAATTTTCTGATGGCTACTTCTGTTGCTGTGCTGTTTTACTTGCCCTTCTACAATGGATCTTGACTTAAAAGTATTTACTTTTCATATGGAGCTCTTGCTGCTCATCAGTGCATTGTCATCCTGTCTTCTGTGTGCTCCTTTCCCCTAGAAGTCCCATATAACCTGCTGAAGTTAAGCTGATGGGATTTCCCCAAGACTGTAAACAGTTTCTTTTAGTCCTATTAGATTGTTTGGAAAGTTGAAAAGCTGGAGTAATCAAAAATAATCATTGGTGTCAAAGCTATTATGAATTATTAAAAGGAGCACAGCAATGGGAGCTACAGATAATTCCTCATTCTGAAAATGAGCACGTCTTATGTTATTGCTGCAGTAATTACCTAAAAATACCTAATACTTAATTACTTCCAAGGTGTCAATCTTCATAACAGTTTATTAGAAAATTCTAATGCATGGAGCAGCTGCTTCCACAAGCAAATCTATTTGTGGCTGAACCTGACATTCTGCTCTAAATATTATTCCACCTTGATCAACATTATTTCTCCACATCTATCTTGTTACAGCTGTAACAGATTGGGAAGGGAGGGTTTATCCAGCTGCAGTGGGAATTGCTGTGCTCAGTCATAGCTTCCGACTTCAGGTTTCTAGGGCAAGTAGAAATGTTTGCAACCAATTTATAATGAGGAAGAAGTTGGAATGGCTGGTTCATGACTTTGGCCTTGTCTTCTTGGTATTTCAGCCATACAAAATGCCTGGTTGAGAGTCCAAAGGCTCTTCTGGGAAGTGTCAGCTGTATGGGACTGTTGGTGTGAGGGGAATATTCACCTGTTTCTGACGCAGAGAGTGAGCCCTGGGGACAGGGGTATGGGCAGGGCTGCTCTGTGTTGGGTTGTTACTGGTAGTGGGGCTGTTCTTCCTGGGCAGGAGGATGCCAGTTAGAAGTACATAATGTCTTTCAGTTACAAATACAGCGTCCTTGTTTGTTCATCATTATGGGTCTTGATTGCCAAAAGCATATGTGGCTTTTTGAACAGACATCTTCAGTCAGGAGCACTCATGAGTGTAGCTGATGTGCAGCTCTGTGGAAACAGTGAATGGAGTAGGACAGAATATTATCCAAACATCTAAAATCAATCTCTTGTTTTGTACAGAAAATGTCTTAAAAGTCCCAAATTAATAAATACACAACCAAAACAACTTGAAAGCAATAGTCTCTAATAGCAAGCTCTACATTAACTTGGTTAATATATAATTCTCTAGAGCTGTGACTTCAAACCCCGTTATTTCTGCATTGCTGTTTTCTGCATTTCTTTTTTTTTTTTTTTTTTTTTGTCTCAAAAAACTTGCCAGATCAGGTGTTTCTAAGAACTCCAGAACTGTCCCATCTTAATTTCGGCAGCAGGAGTTTCATGCCTTTGAAGCACAAAGATTTGAGTTTTATCCTCTTCTGCAGTTTCTTTGGAAACCAGGACTGTGTTACAATTTACTTCTTTAGACCTTGCACTGTCCTACTTATTACCACATCAATGACTGAACCACTTAATGTCCTTTTTCTTCTTCTAAGCTGTTCTTCAAGCATCCTTACACCTTGGGCAAGTTAAGATTGGATCCAGGTTTTGCTGTACTGCCTGGCTTTTTCCCCCTGCCTGAATTTGGGACAGCAACAGTCCTAGCACTGGAGCCAGAGTGATCTGCTTTGCCGAGGGTACAAAACAGAGTAAAACATTAAAGGCAGCCCATTGAGGACACCTATTCTTATTTCTGGTAGTTTTTCATTTATTCTGGGAGTACATAACAAGTGTCTTGAAACATAAGGTTTGTATTTTGAAAAACCTGTATCTTTCTCTTCACATTATGGGTGCTTATCTATGTAGTCTTACTAAATCTTCAGAGCTGCTATGCTGCATTATGCATGTGTTGCATTGCAGTTAGCAGATACTAATTTAACCAAGTCTTCTTCTAAAGAATGTATGGCAGATCTTGTTATAATAGGTGCCTTGCATAACCAAAATCTGAGTGGTGTCAGCAAAGTGGGCTGACTTTTGTGCAAGCAATTCTATGTCAGCTAGCCCTTGTGTTTGCAGAATATAACTAAACCAGCACAATAAGATCTTATTGGATGAAAGCTAAGGTTTTTTGTTGCTTTTTTTGTTGTTGTTGTTGTGGGGTTTTTTTGGTGGCAGGTGTTTTTTTTGTTTGTTTGTTTGGTAGTTGTTCTTGCAGTAGCAAGTGAGTATTAGTAATCCTGCTTACCTTCATGAAATGAGTTGTAGCAGTCATACAAAAAAATACTCAGGTTATGGATATGTGTAAGGAATTAGGGTCTCAGGCATTAATTTCCATCTTTTCAAGAGATTCTGTGGATTACATCTGATATCTGTTGGGAAGATACCACAGGAACCAAAGCTTAGTTGAACACAACCCACAGATTGGTGTCAGACCATGCATTTGTGATGGCAACGTTAAAAGTAACTTTGTTTTGGGAATTAATTCTGTCACAAGGGACCCAGACCTTTGAGCTTTTATCCTGACTGAAAACTATAGCAAACATTCATAGGGATGGTTGCTTACTAATGAGCAATCCTTCTAGCTCCTTGGTGAGCAGAGGAAGTGTACAGAGCGGGGAAGTCGGTGGTAACTGCCATAGCCCCTGGAGCTGAGTCCTGCAGCTTTGCCTTGAGGGATGTCCCTGGGACTGAGCACCCCTTGGGATACCTCTGTGACTGTTGCTCTGACAAGGCTTGGCCTGGCTTGCCAAAACTGAGGTCTCAATTGCCTGTTCTGACAGTTCCTTACTAGTAGTTTCTAATACTTATTTTCTGGCAGTTGCCTCATCTTGGCAGTGTCACCAGCAATCCTCTCGGTGACCATTAGGTGACTAATGTGACCATGTTGTCAGTACCACCCTGCTTCCCTCTGCCTGTTCTATTTGCTTGTCTCCAGTACTACACTAACTTATTAGTCCTTTGTAATTTTTATTAGTAACTATTGCTATGTTAATAATGAAAACAAGAATAGTCATCAACATTGATGGCTGTGAAATAAGTAGCCCAAAGGGGTCCACCTAAACTTCTCCCTGGCTATTGACCACTGAGTTGTTCTTGGGTTTTTATTCTTCGTTGAGTGGCTTTGGCTGAATTAGGTTTTAAGATTGGTGTCAGAATTACATTTGTGACCTTCTCATGGGTTTTACAGCAGCTCAGATGTTATATAGACTGTGACTTCTCTTCAGAGTAATCCAAGCAGGAGGAAAAATATCTCATCAGAAAATGTTCTCTCTCCATCTGTATAAAAAAAACCCCAAAAAACAAAAAAGCCTTTTTAAATTGGTCCCTGTTCTAAAGGATAAATCTGCAACTGAATTATATCCTAGCATCCTGATCTGCATGAAAAAGGTTTGACATTGTTGGGCCTTTTTTTGCTAATTTGGAAAAATATAAAAATAAGGAAGAAAATGAATTCAAAGCAAAGGAATATAAACAGAGGAGCTTAACACTTAGTTTCAGCTTCCTAAAAGTTAAATAAAGAAAATGTATTGTGATGGTTCATTGGCTTGTATCTTATCTTGCAGAGGGTAGCTACCATGAGTAGGGTAGTATATTCTGCAGAAGATCCAGTTTATTCTCTCCGTTACCCTGGATAATGAATATTCTTCAGAAGAGAATGCAAATGTTTTTTCTTATTTCCTGTCTCTAAAATTGGGACCGAGAGTTTGTTTCAAAGGTAACAAAAGGATTAAAATGGGATGGAAAGCCTGCAATTATCTGTGATAAACAATGCATTATGTTTTGGTTTGCGGGCTGTGAGTCTGTCACTGAAATGTTCCTCATCTCATGTAATATTTCGTGCTACTGCATTTCTTTTCAATTATACAGCTCAAAGGAAAGTTTCCACTGACAAAAGCAGTGAAAACACATTGCTTTCTGTATTGGTTTTTGGGTTTTTTTCTTTCTTTTATAGGTCTCAAGTGTCTCTTCAAATATAAGTCCAAATGACAGGAGTCCAGGAGTTTGAAAGTTATTAGAGAGATATGGATATATGCAGCTAATGAAATATGCTCACTTACAATATATCAAGACATGCAGAATATTGAGGAAAACTCAGCAATTTCAATATTTAATGTAAGCTGGAGTTAAAGTATTTTATTTTTTTTGCAAATGCAGCATATGTTAATCTATTGCTGAGCATTCGTCTAGCAGATTCAATTTCCACTCATAATTTTTCATTTATTAGTTTCTCTTTCCCATAAACACAGCTGTGCATTCTGATCTATGCTGTTGAGAACTGACATGGTGCAGTATATGGGGAACCCAAGTGATTTATTGTGGAGAGCCAGGGGGGTATAATGGAGGGACTGCAGAATAAATACTAGTTCTGGTTTAAACGAATCTTTGCAAAGTTTTTACCCCAAACTTTCCAAGATTTGCTCATATTGAGGATGGACCTTCAGTAAGTGTCGGACAGAGGACAGTTGGAGCAATGTTCTCAGGACCCTCAGGAACAGCGAGCAGTTTCTGCCATGTTTGGCCATTAATATCCATGGTATTAAGATTCATCAGCAGTGCTGATACATTGATGAGGGTCGTGTGATGCTGGTAAGAGTAACCTCTTAACCTGAGGTTTTCTGAGACTGAGGCTTTGTAATCAAGAAACTTCTAATTTTGAAGGCATATTGAGAAACAAATAATTGTTTTATTTAAAATGTAGTACCGAGTCTGCCACTTGATGTTTGACAGCTTGTTTCGGAGAGGTGGTTAAATTGTTTAAAAAACAAAACAAAAACCCAAACAACAAACCAAGGCTCTCCATCATCTCCAGTGGATTCCTTGCTGTAAAGTGTGCCTGGAAATCAATATGTATTTTATTTAAAATTTCACACTAGGCTACCTTCTTCAGGTACAATAGCTGATTTGCAGGCTGCTACTGCACAGCTGAATAGGAAGGGCTTTTGGAGTTTAAGACAAAACCTGTCTGAAGTTATTGCATAACTTTCCTTTTTACTTGAGTGTGCTGTGGTTTGACCTGCTGCGAACGGCCGTGTCTGTGCTACCTGGGGTGTGCTGCACAGAATAAAAATATCTGTTGTGTAGGTGTGGGGGAAATGAGTCGAGACTTAGCTTCTTGGGTTTTTTACCCATCTCCCTACAATGTACCTGTGGTCAGTTCTCATCTCATCAGTGATTCCACCTACTATCTTCATTCTGCTCTTTCTTCTCTATTGCCTAAAACATGGTAAGACACACAGACTCGTTTAACAAATTGCACTATGACATGAACCCTCCTCTTCTCGTCAAGGGAATATTTTTCCCATTGCTGGTAAATATACTTTCATTCTTGGGTCTTGCTTGACATATGAGCCCCATCCTTTCTCTGGCCACTGTGAAGAAGAGAGCAGGGGCGATGGCCTTCCAGGGATCACTCAGCCACCCTGCTCCCTGCTGCCCTTGCTCCAAGCACTGCTTGGTGAAGGGACGTCTTGGGGAGAGATGATACTGTTTAATAGAAGAGCTAATAGAACTGGGAAGAGGGCTTGTGTCCTGATAAGATTGTCTATTCTTTAGTTTTAATCTCTGATGTTTGATTTATTGAAATCCAATGCTTATCTACAAGTCTTCTCTTGATTGCCTCCTTTGGCTATCATATCCAGATACTCCAGTGACAGTATTTTTTTAAAGCTATGGACAGTCATTAGAGCATGGCATGTTTAGTGCCTGGCTGTTGTGAAAGCTGTTTCACTTGTGAGCCCTTTTTTGCAGCAAAGTATCCCCACTCAGCACTTGACTAATGGGGTGTTCCAGCCCTGGGCTGATTTTTCCTCTGGCTTATTGAATGTCTGGAAAGTGTATGTATCTGGCTTGGGAAATTCCTGAGCTGTGAGTTGCTAGAGGCTGGAAGAGTATTTAGGGAAAGCATTGCTTGAGGCTTGCCTTGCTCTTACGTACATACAGGCATTTGCTGCTGGCCGTAATTGGAAATGGGGCAAGGGGTTAACTAAACCTTTGGGCTGATCCAATACATCACCTCTGTCTTCATAAATAATCAGCATGCTAAACACTGCTGTTAATTGCACTGAAACTTGCAATGATTAATTCTAATTGCTGTTCATTATTTCTATAGCGTGTCAAATGTGCTAGAAACAATGTCTGGTAGGTACTAAGCATTAAAATGTGAATACAGTGAGAGATAGCTACTGGTGCTTGTTCTGTGCAGTGGTGGGTATTTTAGCTGACATGTGGTGGGACATTTGCCTGTGCAACATGATGCAAAGGTTGCTGGATGCTGAGGTTGGGTGCTCAACTGCTTCTAAATCCCTGTATCTTCTGTCTGGTGGAGCTTCACTGGTTTAATCCCAATTTGAATCTGACCTCTGCATTTTGGATGCCTGCTCACAGCATTGTTGTTACTGTATTGTTGTCAACAAGTCACCTTTGGAGCAACCGGCTAAGAAGTAGGGGTTCACTCTGCATAAACAGATAGCGGGTAGCAGGAAGAAGTTCTACCAGTTGCCTCAGTAGAACAGAGATATGTGTTTGGACAAATGGATGGAACATGTTTCATTCTTTGTCACTTCTCATCCAATCATTTGCTTGGGAAACACAGGTGTCAGCCTAAAGATTGAAATTTCACATTGAGATGCTTGGTAAATTTTAACTGTTACAGTTATACTTAGTTCACCTCTTTTATAGCTGAGAGTGCTGGAAAGATGAGGTGTGGGTTTTTGAACAAAGAGCTTGGTTTTCCCTCCCATTGCATCAGCTGCATTGCAGCAAACATGGGGTAAATTACTGCTTCAGTGCTTTAAATTTACTTTCTGTTTACTCCAGGATCAGCATATGCCGGATGATTCCTGCAGAGAAGCTGATGTGCTGGAAGTATGTGCTTTGCAGTAGCTAACAATATCTTGTTTGTGTACCTATTCTTGATTATTTTCATTTTTAAAGATCACTTTTAATGAGTCTCTGACGGCCAATGTAGAGGCTTCTGACTTACTCCCAAGATGAGCATAGTTGGAGTTGGAAGTTTCCTGGGGTGTTGCAGGCTGTTTCTGGGGCATCACCTGTATTTAGCTGCACACTGACATGCTGAGGATGCTGCTTTGCAGCAGAGTAGAGTAAAGAGGAGAGGGAGTTGATTAGGCAGCCACTAGTCTCAAGCAGCTTATTTCAGCTGATAATTTTATGACACTGAACAGGCAATCCATAAACAAAACTTTAGTCTTCACGGATATGTTTCTGTTCTCTTTTTACTTCCTCTGGCATTCTTGTCTGAGTTAATATTGAACTGAATAGCTACTGACTGTGGCCACACAGACGTTGCTTACAATATAATAGTTGGCCTTTGGGTAGACCTGCAGCAATTTTTAAATATTAGTTTGGTGATGGCATAGAGATGCACATAGTTACAACTTTTCCCTTACAGGGAACATCTGATTTAAGCAGAATTAAAATGGTGGATGGGTTAAGGAATGTTTTCCAATCCAGTCTTGCTGAACAGACAATTAGCAAGATCATTAAACTACCTCATTATTACCATGATAATGACAGGATTAGCACACTTCAGTTCAATATCTCTAATTTGTTTTGTAATACCAGCAAGATGGGGAGTTGATTCCGCTATATGTGAGACTCCTGGACAGCTAGCACCAGAAATAAGGGCTTCTTGGTAGGTAAAGAACAACAGACATAAGATGGCTGGAGGTGGGGGTGTGTGGGGCAGCTGAAGCTGCCAGCCCCTAGGGAATGTCATGGGCAGTCCTTAAGCTTTGGGTTAAATCTAGTTAGCATGCTTGGTGCTGTTTCGGATCTGGGAGGAGAGTTTCTTGTGAGCAAATAACTGCATCAAGGGAAAACATCACCCTATGTAGCACGTTTTGATAGTGACAAAGTTGAAGTGCATGGCCAGGAGAGACTTGGTGAAACTTGTCTAATTCAGGTCTCTGAATGCACCAGGAAATCAGTAGCTACAGCTCTTTTAGTGTCTGTGGGAGCAGTCACCTTCTGTGACCCACCTGCTGGAGCTGATTGCCGTGGTGGGGGTGGGAAAGGCATGTTGCAAATACTTGAGCTGTGCATGCTCTGTAGAGGGATGGGGGCTGCGGGGCTGGCACATTTTGAGAGTGCCGGATGTGGTCATTAAATAAATGAAGCCTATTTCCACCTTCCCTTACATCTGCAGCAAAAATAATGGGAGATTGACAACAAAATTTTGCTTTTGTACTCTGCACAATAGAATCATAGAATGATTTGGGTTGGAAGGAACCTTAAAGATCACCTTTTCCAAGCCCCCCTGCATGGGCAAGGAAAGCTTCCACTAGACCAGGTCGCTCAAAGCCCTATCCAATCTCAGCAACTCACTGCACAATCTGTTCCAGAATCTCACCACTCTCACAGTAAAGAATTTCTCCCTAATATCTGATTGAAATCTCCACTCTTTCAGTTTAAGATCCCTACCCCTCATCCTATCATTCCACTCCCTGATAAAGAGTCCCTCCTCATCTTTCCCGTAGGCTCTTTAGGTACTGGAAGGGGCTCTAAGGTCTCCCCAGAGCCTTTTCTTCTTCAGCTCTCTTGGCCTGTTTTTGTAGCAGAGGTGCTCCAGCCCTCTGATCACCTTCATGGCCTTCTCTGGACTTGCTCCAATAGTTGAAGACAGTTTATAGAATGCTGTGGGATTGCAGTAGCGTGTCAGGATGGGTTCAGATGTCCCTGTGAGGGAAGCAGGCTCTTATACCTGAAGCTAGTGGCACCTGCTAGAAATACTACCACCACTGTGTCAGTATTTTCACTGAAGAATTCACTTGTGTTCTGTCAGAAACATGTTGCAGGTTGGGTTCCCAGCCAGCCAATCCATTGAGCGTTTGCAGTTGGTGTGGTGCAGGCTTCATGCCACCACACTGTTGTATTTGGTTGAAAGAGCAGAGATTGTGGGGCCAGACAGGCATAGTTTCAAACCACAAGGAAGTTAATATCATTTATAGGGGATCTGGGGCAAAAATTTGAAAGGTAGGAGGCACACAGTTACCAGCGAAGTGGCAAACCTCTTAGGAGTCTCACTTCTTACGATGCCCAGGAGATGTGAGCTGGGGAAATAATGTGGGGAGTTGTGTTTAGAAGTGAATTGTGTGTTACTGTAATCATGTTGTTATCCACCAGGAACCTCATTTTTAAGAGAGAGAAGTTGGCTTTGAGGTCATGAGAGAAAGTTATCAAAATGCCATGGTGTGTGGATGTTCTGCCAATAAGTTTTAAAGGAAGAGTTTCAAGTTCTATATCTCTGTTAATCTGTCAAAAAGGAAAAAGGAAAATAGCCAGTCTACCTGGCTGGCTGGAGTCTCCTCATGCTTCGATAGACTGATGGGCTGTTCAGAGTAACTGTGGTGGCTCTATATAGTGCAGAAAAGGACTACTCCTGAAGCCATCCTAGTAGGAATTTGCCTGAGAATCTCCTTGGATATCAAAACAGGCTGAGGAATAGGTAGCTGCATATCCATATGCAACTAAACAGAATCATACATATCAAGTGGATATCAAAAAGCTATGTATGCGAATATGTGATGTATACGTGAGCTCCAAAGATCACTTACTCCAGAGATAAAGTAGTAGGTGCTGAGTTTGATCAGGATATCAAAGGTACTCTAGGACCTGTCAAGTGTGACTTCTCCATGTTCTTCTGAAAATTTTAACATGAAAAGACAAGGCAGAAACAGCTCTGACATTATTAACAATGACAAGATCCTTCCTCAGCGCTCCTTGCTTATTTTCCCTTAATGAGCTTTGGTGGGACAGATTCTCTGATGAGGTGCTGTCACTGCTGCAGCTCATTGAGGTGTGTAGACATGAGGCTGGTCTCTACCTGTTCAATATACCCACAGGCTCGTTAGTGGTAGGACAGCACTTGGGCAGCTGTTTGCCAGCGGCGTGGAAAGCCAAGTGGAAGCTCCTGTTTGTCAGCAAACAGACATAACGCAAGTGCATCGCCTGTCAGAATGGAAAGAAATTGAGGGCTATTAATGTGGGTTCAAACAGTCTGGCAGAACTGGAAACACTGGGAGAAAGAGTGCAGGGAAGCAGGTGTAAAGTTAAAATAGTTTTCCTTTAGATGAAACTATTGACAACAATAAATACACGGCAGGAGAATAATCCTATTGGGACATGGCAGTGACTTTATTTGGGCCAAAATGAAGCCCTGTGAAGGCCAATGCTGTACAGTAACTTTTGTATTATACTTCTTGCACCTTTCAGCCATATGGCCAAAGCTGGATTGCAGCATGAGGAAGTTGGAAACCTACCACAAGAGATGGTGTGACATAGCACAATGAGAATGGCCTGTTGTGGGCTGGGTAGGACACAAAAAACCTGGTATGGTCTCAGCTTGATGGGGAAAAATACTGTTATCAGCTGTGAGTGTGGAGGTTGTTTTATTGTATCCATAGAGTAAAAAGGAGACTCATCAGAGAGGAATTGGTGTTTATCGGGGCAGCTTTCTAAGCTCACTGGGAAATATGTCTTGAAAAAATCTTATTCCTCTCACTAGGAAGATCAGGATACAACTGTTCCTTTCTGGCAGCCTTCTCCTCTGATGCTGTTTGGTCTGACTGCTGTACGAGCTGTAATGCTATTGTTATAACTCATACTTGACAAGTGACAGCCACTAATGTGTCATTTGACTGGGAGAAGGGGCATCTCACCTTTTTTTTTTTTTTTTTTTTTCTTTTTTTCTTTTTTTTTAAAGACAAGGCAGGACTAGAAGTTCAGTTGCTTGATGGCACAGTGGAGTGCTGCTGTCCTGAGAGCTGTGTCAGTGTGAGGCTGCAGAGCATTTACTAAGCTCTGAATAAAACATTTTTCCCTTCCCATCCCCTGTCTCGCCTGCTAGGAAATACAAAGCCATCCAACTCAACAATTAGTAGTGAGAGAGACTGGTAGCAAACCCGTGGTTTTTCCCTTTCTGCTTATTCTGACATGGTTTTAGTTATGTATTCATTATTTTCTAAATCATTATGCCACTTTGACAGTACTGCCAAATGAAGAAGGCTGCTGCATCAACTCCTATCTTTTATTGTGCGTTGTTCCCTTTGTGCTTACAGCTAAGTATTCCTGCATTATTATTTAACTGGAGCTGCAATTGCAAAGTTTATCTGCAAATGGAACAAAGCAGCCAATCATACCCATTTGTTTCTGCACAGCTGCTAGATCTTTTACTTCTATAGTTTATAAATCTGGAGCTTGACTTGAATCCCCATTTTCTTCTCTTGCTATTATTTATTGCAGTGATTTATTGTCTGGTATCCATTTATATCTAGTTTCATACAAGACCTGTGTTATTTTTAGCCTGGTTAGAAGAAAATTGTTGGGTGCATATGTCCAGTTTTGTTGAGATATGCCCACTGATTTCAGTGTAAGATGGATCAGACCAGTGATGCATGAGACTATGACTAAATTTTTACAGCATTTCATGCAGGAGAAGTATATGTGCACAAAAAATGTGGCTAAAATTAATCTATGTTGTATGCTCCTGTTAAACAGAAAAGTGGTAAATGTACAGAATGTCTTCTTCCTCTGAAGACCAAAAAGACATCTCTGAGGTTTTCTTTATTTGTACAAATCACTGTGAACCCAAAGTCTGGGAGTCAGGGGGTGCTATAGCCATGTTCTGGAAAGGAAAAAGCAAATCTCTTCTGTCTCGCTCTGCTCCCCTGTTTCATTTCCTGAATCAAGAAAGAAAATACATGTGTCTTAACTGGAGGAAAAAAAATCAAAAAATCCCTGTAAAATGTAACCTGGCATAGAATCAAAGAAGTTCTGGAAATCTGGGAGATGGTAAAAGGGAGATAACCACCAGTTTCCAAGTAAATTTTTAACTTGCTGAACTGACCTCCAATATTTCTCTCTACCTAAACTGCATTTCCATTAGATGACCTGGTGTTCCATGATTTGGATGCCTGAAATCCTCACTCTCTTTCATGAGCTGAGCCCCTGTGAGAATGCTGTGCAAACTCGCGGATGCTCTGTATCCATCCCAGGAACATCCCACTGGGCCATGGATGGTGTCACCGCGCACTGGTGGGAGCTGGGGGCTGATCCTGTACTCACCCAGGATAAAGAGCTGTTGGCTGTTTGAGCAAGCAGGTGTATTTCTATTTGGGTCAAACAAATGTGAAACCAAATATATGTCAGACTGCCTGTCAGAGAATGAAAAAATATTAGCAACATATCATTATTGTGGAAAATGTCCTTTTCAGGAGACACAGCTCTTGGGCCATTCCATTGCCCCTCTTACTGAAAGCTCACTTCCCTTCTCCAGGCAGCAAGTCCCTCCTGCTTCTGTCACCATCAGCAGATACCTTAAAACTAAGAAGTCATAGAATAGTTTGGGTTGGAAGGGACCTTAAAGATCATCTAGTTCCAAGCCCCCTGCCATGGGCAGGGACATCTCCCACTAGACCACGATGCTCAAAGCCCTATCCAGCCTGGCCTTAAACACCTCCAGGGGTAGTGAAAAAAGACAAAAAAAAAAAAAAAAAGAAGAAAAGACAAACTTCTGAGGAACATTCACTCCTTTCTTGCTGCTGCACAGATTGATGTCTTACTAATTTTAATGCAAGACTGAGTTTTATGGGGTAACACAGGGAATAAACAGTTTAGCTAATAACATGAGTTCCATCCTTGACAGAAACCATCCTGGGACAGGCGTTGATGGGGAACATCATCTGCTCAGATCCCAGTGTGGAAGTCTGGGAGCTTTCTGTGGAGTCTTTGGTTGTGCCAAGCATAAGCTCATATTTGCGGGGTGGTTGTTGGCTGCTTGTTTGCTGCTATAGAGGTAACAAGAGTTGGGTCTTGGCAGCTCCTAAAGTGCAGGGTCTGAGGAGGAGGAGGAACAGGCTAACACCACTCAGCTGGCCCTGTGTGGACATGCATCTCACCAGCTGTTGTGGTGCAGCGTGGGAGGGTGGTGGGCTCCCAGTTAGGCTGCCTGGAGGTTGGTACAGTGGAGCTGAGCCCCTGCACTGCTTGTCCCTAGAGATGGTGACTAACTTGCCTGTGTGTGGGGGAGAAAACCCTCAAAGCAGAAAAGTTTCCCCCTTTCTCATAAGGGATTTTGATTATTTTATGTTTATTTTTTGGTTAGGTTGTTTTTTTGAGTTTTTTTTGGTTTTTTTTTTTGTTGTTTTTTTTTTTTTTTCCCTGTCCAAATGAAAGTGAAGCTAAATCCTGAATACCTGAAATCCTCTGCAAACCATCTTGCTTTTATGTCAGATTGGTGATGCAAGTGAACGCTATTGCAGCACCATGCCCTAAGTAGCACTTTTTCTTTAGCCTGGGGGCTCTGGCTCTGGCTTTTTTTGTCTTTAATATTTAAGCAGCAGGTGGAGTGAAGGACCGCATAAATACAGATAAAAGGAGGTGGAAGGACAGGAGGGAAAGAGGGAAATAAAACTGGTGCTGCCTGGTCCCTTGTAGCAAAGGGAACAATGAAAACAAGAGCTGAGCTGCATGGATGGGCAGGGGGATGGTGGGTGCTGCAGGGTGCTCGGGGGGCCCATCTCCCAAGGGCATCTTTCCTTTGCCTGCTTCAGCAAAGTCCAGTCAAATCCTATGCAAATGACAGCATTCGTGTGAGGTTTTGGGCACCGGGAGGTTAAAGGGCAGTGGGCTATTACTCCACCCATCCCGGCTGCAAGAAATTAGATGAATAGTGCTAGTGATTGAAAGAAATGTATGTTTTTTCATTCAGGAGCTAGACTCAGATGACTATTAATAGCTATGAATTTCTGTTAAAAAATAAATCCTATTTCAGAAAGACTGGGAAATATAAACTTTCAGGGTTTATAAAAACTAAGGGGGAAAGTGAAAGAACTCAAATGTTTGGGTGTAGTTTTTTTTTTTCTGGTTTTTTTCTGTTGTTTTAAATCTAGTGATTTTGGAGCTTGACATGAGACTTTTACATGTTTGAGTTTGGTGAGCTGAAGTGGAACTGTTGGCACGGAATTGGAATAGGTTACCTAGGTAAAGTGTCTACATGCTGAAGGACTTTTTTAGGTTAATAATTCAGGCAAAGGTGAGTCAGGAATGATTACATTGGGTCTTTGTTAAGGGTGAGGGGTTAAACACAACTGATTTCTTGTGTACTTTTCCAGCCTTTACTGCTTCTTGTGTCCCTCCTGATGTAAAGCAACTTCTCTGTGCTAATATCTTCTCAGAAGGAAAAAAATATTGCCTTGATTTTGAGGCATGTTTCTAATGGTTTCTAATTCAGATGAAAACTTTTACTCAAAATGAGAGAGAAAATTGCTGGTGTGCTGAAGGGCCAATCTGGCCTTTTATTTTATATGCATTCTCTTGCTCATTAGATAACCAAGCAGTGTGAAAGTTTATGATTTATTTAGGGTAATGAATCTGAAATAAATGTGAAATTTCTCTGAGCCTACAAAAAATACTGGCTGTCAGGTATACTTAAAAAGTTCGTGACAAAATTCCAAACAAGTGCCAAGCTATATATCTTTAAATTATCTCCTAAACAATGATGACTTTGGTGACTTGTTGGTTCACATCACACTCCTTATGTTATCATAATAAGTAATTTTTTCTAAGCACCTAGATGTTTCAATTGTAGAGCTGATTGCAATTCTGTTTCAACCCATTTATATTCCTATTAAGTTTGGCTGAAAGGTGTCAGGCTTTTTGCTGTGCTTGGATTCAGTGCTGACAGTTATACCAATGAATCGAAGCAGCTATTCCATCTGCAGTCAGACACCCATGATATTGTTCCCTGCTAGTCAATACATTAAAAATGCTAAAATCTTTGCTTTTCCTTTGCCTGATGCCTATACTTTGGAGATGTTTATTGCTGTCTCCTAATTGAAGGTTGCATGGTGATTTGGATTTGATAACCCTCCTAGTGCATTGGAAGGGTAGATAAGTAATTGCCTCTTTAATATTGCACATGTAGAACCAGATCAAAAGGATCAACTTTAATAGAAATGTGGGTACAGAGCATCCTTATAGATCTTGTCTTCTCAGAAAGCTAGTGTGTCACATTCATGTCCATGCCAAGCCCTTGTCTTTAGGACCTTGACCTGTTGATTAAAAGGCCAGCCTATCCCTTACTCTATATATCTCCTAATGCTCATCTTTCATATATGGTACTTTTCTTTTAAATCTTACACTGAATTCTAAGACAATTTAGCAGCCCTTTCATGGCTGTTTTATTGATGTCAGGGCTCCCATTTATGGGTTTGATCTGATCTGGCCATCAAACGATCAAGTTAATAATGAAAAGGGGAAGAGTTCTCAGCATTCGTGCTTTTGCCAGATCTTCTGCTTTGACAGTGACTTTGTCCATTTTCAATGTGGCCAATTTGCTTGTTGAGTGTCAAGTGCTATCAGACCAATTCATAACATTCTGTGAATTTAGCCCTTTACATTTTCATTAGTTATAGCTTCTTTACAAATCATTTGTTAGTTGATGAGATTATTTGTAGAAACATATTTAAGGCTGTGAGTTGATGAATAAAGGATTTCTTTAGACTATTCATAAAACGTCAGTACTGGTACTGCAATCCTGCTAGCAGACCTCTAGACTCCTCTGCCTGGCATCATGGGATTCACTACTTCAGCAAGACTAGCAGTAAAAAAAAAAAAAAAAAAAAAAAAAATTAAAGGAAAAGATTTAATTTTAGTGAGACCGTGCCATGATGCTTATGAAACAGCTCTTCCTCTGTGGCTATTGTCTGTCACTATAGATATAATGGTTGCATTTGCATTGTACCCTTCTTTGATCTGCTCCAACCACTCATTGTGTCTCCCCATGAGGTGTTGGGTGCACAGTACCCAGCACAAGTACCCTCACTGATGTGGTTGCATAGCCCTGGCACTCCAGCACCCTTGTCACGGAGTAGCTGCATCTCTCTGTCTGTCTGTAGTTTCCCACTTAGTGATAATAGGTGCTGATGAGCTGCAGAGTCTCTGATCTGTACATAATATTGCCTTGTTTTCATTCAAATGTGTTTGAAGAACAACTATTCCCAAGACATCTATGTACATACAAATCTGCTTGTGGAAGTGGTTGCAGATAAAACGGGAAGATAAGACAGTCAGTTTGAACAGTCTGAATTCAAATGAATGTGAAGAGATAGTCTATTTTAGGATCTTGCCCTCTGTCTGGTCATCTTTCCACTGCTCTCTGTGGGAAGAGATAGACTTGAAAAGAAGCTGCCCAGCTGGTGTTAAGCCCTAGTGAAATGTGAGACCTCTTCAGGAGAATAACTGTGTCTTTGAACAAAGCCTGCTTAAGAAGCAGCCTTTTATTATTTTTTTTTTCCCAGTAGAGACCTTGGTGTCCCACCCAGGCTGGCCCACAGGCGCAGATTGGAAGAAGATTTAGAGACCTAAAGGAGCAGGCAGGAGCTTAGTGGATTTGAAGCCAGCAAGAGTTAATTTCCAGTTCCTATCTTTTGGTACCAAATCCCTGTTATAAATTTGCCCACGGATTGTAAGTTAGTACCCGCACCTGCAACAAGAAGAAAAGCTATTCCTGCCCCCACGCTGCTTTGAAAAAGAAATAGCCCTGGAGAATAAATATGACAGAGCTGAAGGACAACAATTTCTCAGCTTTTCTGGTGGGCAGATTTCATTAGCTTTCCCAAGTACATCATGGATGCTGTTATCTGAAGCTACTGATCGTATTAAGAGAATTCTTGCATGGGTCAAAAAACACTGTAGCCACTATGTTGTAGGGAGTGTGGGCAAGTATAGGGGGAAAGCAGGAATGAGGCTTTGGATTTTGTTCTTATTCTGGGGCAGCTGGACCTTTCATACACCCCCAGGCTGAGTGATATTTTAGGGGATGAGTTCCTTGAAAAGAGAGATTTGTTTCTGTTCCTTTCTGTAAGTCCCTTGCACAAGTCACGCTGAGCTGGCTTTCTATCAGCATGGGCTGATTAAACTTCTTCAAAGTTCAGGAGCTTGTGTGTTTAGACAAGAGAGAGCAAAATTTGCTTAAGGATGCCCCTTGTCCCCTGTAGACATTTATATCAGTATTATTCCCACCATGTCATTGCACGTGCAGGTTGATTACTTCAGATGTCTGGATGCTGTGATATAAGTATGCAGCATTTCATTCTGTTGCTTGGCATGTTTTCTTTGAAGAAGACTCAGTTAATTTCCTGGTGTCATTAGGGGCCATAAATGATATGGAATGTGTCAAAAATAATTAAGAGAAATGATGGTGAACACTACATCCTCAGAAATGGACATTATTTGCAAATAAGTTTCAGCTAAAATCATGAGTATCTTCATCAGCAATGTGAATTTGTTGTAAGTGGTGAGCTGTCATTTAGTTTTCTTAGCAGTGCTCACTATTCCCTTGACTTCAGTTTTTTCTTTTGGAATCAAGAGCAATTTCATGTGATCCTTTTGAAAGAACTGGAGAAATCTTCAGAAACTATCTTCCAAAAGCATCTACTGCTCTTTCCCAGTTAATAATTGCCAAAAGCCAGTCTGCAGCCAGAACACTAAAGAATACTGAGTTTTGTTTGTACTCAATCCACGCTGCTCCTCATTTACCTAAATTACAGGATTTTCTTGGTTTTGTGCAAAGTGGAGTCTGGAGCCCTAAAAGTAGTGCTGCTGGGACTAAAAAGTGCTGCTGTTGCAGCCTCAGCAGGGGGGTTGTTTGATCTGCTCCACTTTTCTGTGCCAGCCTGAGAGCCGAACACTGCAATTGTTAGAACAGAACGCTGCAGTTGTTTCAAAGGTGTGTTGGTGGGGTTGGCACGGTTGGGGTGAGGCTGTGGGTTACTGTCTCTCATCCTCAGTTTGGCGTGATGGGCCTTGCAACTTCGTTGGCTCAGGATGCCTACGACGATGTGCATTTTGTGCTGCTTTCACCTTAGAGGTGAAGTATATGCTTTGTAGCACGAGTATCAAGGATGACAGATAAACAAGGCAACCCACCTTCCCCAGTTTTGTGCATTGGTAAACCCAGCCTCCCCGTGGGTGGAGGTGACTATTGCTAGTCCTGCTGCAGGCATGGGGAGGGGGGTGGCACTGTGTGCTTGCCAAAGCCTCCAGCCGGCACTTGGGGCTCCTGAAGTCACGTTCAGGGCTGCTGCTGGCACACGCAGTGAAGGCTGGCAAGTCATTTGCTGCTGGTGTTTTTCAGTCACGATCCTTACATTTATGCTTCTAAAGCAAAACAGCATTAACTATGTTTTCACTGTCAGAAAAAATGTTTGTGTGGCTTGTGCTTGCTGTTGGTGCAATGCAAACAGAGCTGTCCTGTGGCTTCCTGGCCATAGGGATGGCGTTTGCAGTGACAGTAGGGTAGGTTCCATGTAAGAACAGGGTGCTATGGGGTTATTGGGTTTTTGCAGGGCTGGGGTAGGGAGACTCTCTCCCCATCTGCTGGCAGTGGGGCTCCCTTTCTTCTTGTTATTTCATTCTCAGATTTGCAGAAATCCTGCTTGGCTGTTCCCGTGTCTCCAGCCCTCCATCTCCAGCAGAAGTAGCATTCTCCCCTATTCCCCTCTTGTGTTTCCAGCTTACCCCGCAAGGGACCACAGCTCCAAAAGAATACAGGAGGAGGGAAGGAAAACAAGTGTTGTTGGGCTGGCATGGAAAAGTAGAGTCAGACCTTAGTGAGAAGATCCTTGGGGATAGGATGCAGTGGCTGTGTAGCAGGGCAGAGCAAACCCTGCATGTGTCTCCCTCCCTTTCCTCACAGAGCAGGAGGCTGTGCAGGTTTGAAATAGTCCATCTCAATCTCTGCCGGCAAATGTAAAGCAAACAGGCTGCCCTTTCCCACAGGAAGCATCCTGGCAGCTACCTCCTTCACCTGTGCTCTGGGCGAGCTCTATGTGCATCAGCTGGTCTGCCGTGAAATCCTCATGGAGATACGGTGTGGCTGGTCTTCAGTGGGGAGAGGTCAGTGCCGCATTTGCCTCCCTGCAGTTTTCCTCATGATAAAATGACAGTGCCAGGTCTCCACCAGAGGGGAGTTATACTACATGAAAGCAGTGCTGGGTTTTGGCAGTGAAGGTAAAGCCCCAATTGGAGCAGAGACCTGCACCTCTCGGTGACTTTGCAGATAGTACAGTGTAAGACGGAGCATCTGCTGCTGTCTAGGAAATAGCTCTGTACGATCGCAAGTCTTTTATTGCTGGGAAAAAATAAAAACTCCAGAAGTAACAGAGGACACTAAGGAAGCTTGAGGTGGTAAGGTAGAGTGATTAAAGCAAAACAGAAAGTTGGTGTTAGGACTACACAATCTTTTGTCCTTCAAGGTATTTTCATTCCAAAGGCATATGCTGCATTTCCCCCCCACTCCATTTTGATTTAGAGCAGTTATTACTATACAAACTGCCCAAATTAGCTCACTTATTGCAAAGGCTGGACAGCATATAGTGCATAAGAGGAGCAGTGCAGAAATAGTCATGGTCAACACTGGCATGTTGTCTTACTCACTTGCCTGAACTCAAGAAAAAAAATGGGTCTTTTCAGGATTTTTTTTGTGTGATTATGTAATTAGAGGCACACTGATTTAGCTGGGCTATGTGGATGTTTTCAGCTGGACATTCCTATGTCCGAGAGCTGCACCCAGCAGGTTTATGGCTTTTTAATTGTGGTTGTCTGCATAGGACTGACTTCCTGAGGATCTGGAGAGCTGCTTTTATTTAGTATTGATCACTCAATAGTAGGACAGATGTGCAGAACAACCAAAGCAGTTTCTTGAGTAATCAAGTAAATGATCTAAAATTGTTAAAAAAATTCCTATAACCTCTTTCCTGAAATTCATTGTTTTTCATTGAAACATAAAAATTCAGGGAATGTTAACTAGAAGGTAACAAAGCAATCTTACAGAGGAAGGGCTCACTGACTTTGTTCTTTTATACTGTGCAGGAGACTTGGCACAAGGCAGTTCTGGATTAGGTGGAAGATAATAGGGGTTATCAACATGATTAGATTCTTTTTCATATTTGTTTCCTGAAAATCAGTTGTGCAGAAATGCCTGGGAATTCTTTACTGTGGAAATAGATTTCTCTCAGTTAGAAGAAAGGGATGCAACTTTTTTGTTTTCCTCCCAGATCTGTCTATCTTGCTCAGCTCTCTTGGCAGTTACAGACTTAGTCACCTGTTAGCAGAAAAGTATCTTACTTGTCTGTTCTCAGATGTCCTGAGCTAATTTGTCTGCCACGACCAGAGTGACAGTGTAACTTAGCAGTGTATGTGGTGAGCCCTTTCAAATAGGAGAGACTCGCTAATGGGAGTCGGCAGTGACTGGAAGTAAGAGGGACCAGATTTCATTCAGTGTTCCCCACAAAACAGCAGCTCTAGCCTCTGGACTTACATGGGTATCCAGAAATCTTGCCCCAGTGTTTATTCCAATGTTGTAGACTTTTGGAGACTGATCCAAAGCCTCTCCTATAGGTTTCCACTGTGTGTTTGGTATGAAGAGGCTGAGTTGTGAAATATTGCTAGGAGAGTAGGTCTGAGAAGTTTCACTTGATTTCATAGTTCAATCTTTCTGTTGAATAGCTGAAATGTGTTAAATCTAAGACTTTTAAGAAGGTGTTAAGAGGTATTGAAACATCTTGGATTCATTGCTTTTTGGTAGAGTGGCTATGAATCATTTAAACATTGAGGTTCTTTATTTGATGTATTTTTCTGATGGATCGCAGAGGGCTTTTAAACAAGGGCAATGTAAACAAGTAATGCTAGGAACAAACTAATTTTCATGGTCTCTTGTTGAAGTTTCTCAGAGCTGCTGAAAGGTGCTGTATTTACACTGGCCCAAATACATGCTCAGCAGGGAGCAGAAAATGAAAAGGATTTATTGTGTGGTAGTTTATCAAAGGTCAAGTATATAAAACAAATTCCTTTTTATTTCAAGTAGACAGAAATAATCTGGGTAGTAGTCTGAACTTTCTTGTATCAAAAGACACTTTTTCTTCATGTAAAAGAAATAAAAATGTCAACTGGAGGCAGGTGAAGAGGCATTTGAGTTTTCTTTCTGAAAAAAAAATATCCTATACATCACCCTAGTATCTAAACAAGTTTGATTAACTTTGTAGAGCTTCTCTTTAATATAATCTTATTTACTTCTGTCTTGTTCTGCAGACCAGAGAAGATAGTAAAGCATGCTGCTCCTGTGTTAATGCTCCAGTGAATCATTTCATTGACACATGGTATTGCACTATGTTTCTGGTCACTCTTCACAATTCAGAAGAGGAGTGAATACCTTCCTTTGGAAGACACAATTAAACATTACCATTAAACATGGGAAGAACCACTGGCTAATGGTAAAACTGGTCTCCCAGGCTTGTTTTGGCCATGCTGGGCTGTGTGTTCTGGGACTAGCTAATGAATTGCTTGTGCCTTGGGTTCCACCATGCAGAGAGCAGTCTGATGCGTGGGCTTATCAAAAAAGCTAATAGTGATCCAGGCTTAAGATCCTAAATGTGTAAAAATGCAAACTTCTCTTCCTCAGCACTTGTACATGCACATTGCCAGTCTGGAATAATAATAGAATTTCTTCTTAAAGGCTGGCTAATCTTATGATAGTATTGTTGGTAACAACATGTGCTCAAGCTGTGAGGACTCATATCTAATGTTTTAAGGAGAAGACTAGTCCCATAGGGCCAAGTAAGATTATTCAGCCCAAGGTGTGGCTTTGTTGGGAAATAGACAAAGGCAATAGAACTACAAATTCTCCTACTAATCCAATGAAAATGCATTACAATGAGGAAAGGCTTTCTTGGCATTTATTTGTGTACATGTTACTGATGTGCACAGCCCACATGTAGGTTACACCAGATGTGAAAAGACGGCTTCATTCCCTGCACTCACATGTGGGAGTGAGTTCCTACAGGAAGCTGAAGACAGTGCACCCACCACTTCTGCAATCCTTCATCATGCATGAAAATCATTCCAGATACGTGTATGTTACTTTCCTTCAAGCCCTTAAGATTGGGGAGATAAGCAAAAATATTAACACCACAAACATATTCCTGCTCTCAGCCTGATGTTCCCTCTGTTACAGAAAGGGAAAACTTGGGATTTTGCGGGTGTGTGAGAGCTGCTATGGCTGAAAGTCTGAAATGTATAAAAAGCATGTGTTTGGTTTTCAAGGTCTATTTTCCACATGAGTTTGTTGCTTGGTTTGTGGCTGGGTGAATTTTAAAATTTCTTCTGTTGCTCCTACCTTCTTTGCTGGCATAGACTTCTTTTCCTGTTATGTGTATGATGTTCAGTGCCATCGTAGGGAAAATCTCAGAAGACAGAAGCTGACCAGGGAGACTAGGGGCTGAAATGAAATAACAATCCCCAGGACTTTTCACAGGTAATAGTTTGAGGGGAAGAAGTGCATGTTGGTTATTGAAGCCAACCTGACTTTCTGTTTTCTGATTATTTTTCTTCTCAGTGAACACGTGTTAGAGCTGCTTAGGGTCAGTATTCTCTGTGTGGCTTGGATCAGTCTTCTAGCTCAGAAAGCAATTACTCCTTTCATTTTGGTTGGGATCTCACTCCTGCTGGCAGGGAATGAAGTTCAGACTGGCTTTGTCGAGTGACTTGAAGGTCCAGTCTTCAACTGAAATCTCCTTACTAGTACCGGACTGAGGGAATTAGCAGTAGAGGATGGCATCTTGTAGCTGATGCTGAGCTGAGGTGCTCCACCTGGGTGGGATGCCTGCCCTGGATTGCAGGGTGGGGGAAAGCAGCTGTTCACCTGTGCATCTTCACAGAAACAGATTCTGAAATGGTCTCTGGAAAGCGAGAGTGTGTTTTGCATCTCGTTGTTTGCTGCAAGAAATGTGGGTGAATAGTTCTTCCCATGTGAAATTTCAAAGCTGACTTGATCCACTGCAGGGGCATATGCAAAAGCCCAGCTTGGGTGGTTTGACAGATATTTATTCCAGGAGCTAAAATATGAATCTCAAATGTTTGTCAGATGTTTTGCCCCATTCTTGGTGAAGACATACAGTTTAATCAATAAAAATGAATAATTTAAATTCAATACCTCCCTGTCACTATCAATAACACTTTTTTGAGTGATGTATTACTATTGTAATTCAATTTGTCAGACACCACCAGTTTTACGTGACAGTTTGTTAAAATTTTAAACTTAATTTACTATAGGCACTTGACTCAGGCTGTTTGAATTACATTGATGTTTTATCTTAAAAACATTGATTTTCCTTAAAGTATCTTCTCTGCTTTTTTTTTTTTTTGTTTATCACATTATTAGCCAGTGAGAGCAGAACTTCTGTGGGAAAGCATAGGCAGAGCTGGTCTCATCTCTCACTACCCGAGGTTTGTTTGGGGTTTTTTGTGGTGTTTTTGGTAGGTTTTTGTTTTGTTTTGTTTTGTTTTGTTTTTTTCTTCCAAAGCACGTGGACTTTATAAATTCCTGGGAGGTGACTGCTCTCCTCAGGCTGTGATGAGCGTGCTGGTTCTCTGCCTGCTGGCGTGCTTCTTCCTGTGGTTTGTACCTATCCTTGCACCCACCTCCAGAGTGCTCAGGGACCTGTCCTGGGTTGCGGTCTCAGTCTTTCCAGCTGCATAATGGTCACAAAGTGCAGTGGCCTGGCCTAACTGGAGCCCTGTGGTGCAGGATGCATTTGCATCCACCAGTGCCACTGGTAAGTGTATGGCTGTGGAAATGGCACCTCACCTTAAGAGACAAAGACACATCTTTGAGACAAAAGACACATCTTAAGAGACAAAAGACAAAGTTCATCTCTTAATCACGCTATTGCTTTATTGCTTGGTTAATTCACAGGTGTAAATACTTCACACAGAGATGTTCAGACCTATGGCTTTCCCCCCTTTCTTCTCTCTCCATTTGCATTATTTTACCTTTTTAAGGTAGCTGGCGTTCAGCCTTGACTCTGCTCTCCCCTCCACCTTTGCTGTTCATATATTACTGCATTTCAGAAGACTGTGCTTGCCCAGTAAATCATGCTCATTCTATATGGGTCCCGTGTATTTTACAGAGCTGCTTGGCTGAATGCAGCCTACCATGTGTATAAAAAATAAAACGGGTGAACACCAGAAGATGAAAGAGCTCTCAACTTGTGTTCAGGCATTTGAGGAAAACAGATTTTCTTTAAAGCCATTATGAATAATAACATATTTCATGGAAATAACCACCTTTTGAAAGCTAAGCTTAACTTCCTAAAACATTTGTTTTAAATGATTGATGTTTTTGTCCAGTGCATAGAAAGAAATAATCAAACGATTATAGTAATCCTGATAAGAAGGTGGGAGGGACAGAAAACATGGTAGTCAGCAGCTAGCTCCTCCTAAGAAAGGAAAAGGCGCAGCGTGACTGACAAGGGCGTCTTTTGAGGATTTACAGCATGCGGTAGCTCCTGTTGACTTTTTCCCCCCACTTTGTTCTGGAGCTATAATGCAATCTGAGTAATTGCATCCTGGAAGAGGAAAGTAGAGAACAGCAATTTGATGGCTGTGGTGATGCTCTGGGGCAGGCACTTTGATAGCAACATGCTTTGTATCTTTGTGTGGGAATGGGCACGCTGGGAGAAATTCAGCCCCTGCTGAGGGCCAGCACAAGGTCTGTGCACCACTTACATTGCTCTGGGCTAATTTTTTCCTGCACGTAGGTGGTTCTTGCTCCCTCTATGCTGGGGTAAATTTCCGTGTCTGCGTTCTTGCAGAAATAACATTCTCCCTGGGAAGTTGAATGCTTCAGCTCTATGCTAGAAATGTTTTTGTGTATTAGTTTTACACAAGGAAAAATGACTGGACTGAGTCCCATAGATCTTATTTCACCATAAACATAATTTCATTGTTTGGCTTGATGTTTAGGGATTAAAGGCCAGCAAAATCAGTGGGAGATAAGTAAAATGAGCATATGCCTGTGCTTTTCATATTTCACCCCTGCTTATTATTTATGTGCACTGTTTCTGGTGCCAGAGCAAGCTGGAGCATTATTCATGCACCAGAATCCCAGTGAACAAAATGGTGATTGCCCAAAGGAAGAAACCACCCAGGGCAGTCACACGACTGACAGATACAGCCCTAATTGCATGGGGAAAACCAAGGCAATATCAGCCAGTAACAGGGACCTGCTCCTTGTGAGAGTCTTTATTCCCTCTGAAGATTTAAAAAAAGGGTCTGAGATGACTGGATGTGGCTCTGGGATGTTTTTACAGGTGGTGTCTTCAGAGGGCAAGGGTTGGTGTGGGAGAAACACAGGTACCAGGTGGCCCATGGCACAGAGGGTTAAAGGGTGGTTAATAGGCCACTTCTGCAGAATAAAAAGCAACAGGTGAGAAAAATACTCTCTGCACCAGTCTTCCAAACAGATACGAACGGAGCAGGGATACGGGAAAAGGTGTTGTACTGGTTGTCTCTCACAGCCATGATAATGCCTGTTTTGTGTCTGACTCAGGAGTAGCACCTCCGGAGACTCTGGTGATCTGTGCTGTCCCTGTGAGTGGAGCACCAGGGAGAAGGGGCAGACATGATCTCACTCTGGGTTTTGTGGGACACAGTGGAAGTAGATGTGCAGCACGCCTGCAGAAATTCTAGCCTGACTTACAGCCATGAGCACTGACCATCAGGGAACTGCTACCAAGGCTGGCAAAACTCTAGATTTTGGCAGCTGCCCATTTGGTTTCTGTGTTGATTACCAGGGGCAACACTGGCACCCAGCCTTCCTCCTGAGAACTCATAAGCAGCCACATTTTCTTCTCTTTGCTGATACCACAGTCATTTTCACAGCATCCTTCTATAACTATACAAAGAGAGGATTATGAATTCAAGTGTAGAGGAAAAAAAATAGCAGCAGCAGGAGTGGATGAACTTTTTGAAGAAGGAAGATGCTATTTTTCATGCAAATGTTGTTAGTAACGAAGAGCTAGGGGAAAGGAAAAACAGAACATACATCATGCAGAGGCAAAATTGTTTCAAAATAAGACATTTTTCATAGGTTGCCAGGAGATGTCGGCTGCTTTTTAAAAGTAGCTTGGTGATGTGCTGGGAGTCACTGCGCTGATGGCAAGCACAGGATTGAAGCAATATCATTGTCTAATGTAGGATATTTAATTGCTGCATCCCGATATCTGGGGAGGATACATAACTACTGACAAGTGACTAACATGAAAAGCAATGGAATAATTGAATCTACCACGTGTGTAATGAAAGTTTGAGTTTAATTTCAGTGCATCAACTGTACCAACTGCTTTACTCTGGAATAGGATGAAATCTGTAGTAAGAGTATATTAAGACAAGGATGACTAAAGTCTTGACTTGCTCTATAAGTCAGGGGTAATAATGAATGTTCCACTATTGTCTTGTCAGGTTTTATAGGACTGAATTACTTTTCTTGCTTGTTGTTTCAAGACTAATGAAAGACTCTGGCCTGGAAGATTTCTGGGGGATTGGGGTTTTCTATTTGCAAGGAACAGTGGAAGTTTGAGGTCTGGCACCACTCAGGCCCCTGAACAATGAATGTACAGTAGCACTAAGGGCTACACCTGGGTTTCTTTCTGTTCTTTGTTGGATTGACCTTGGATGGAGGTGGGACTAAGAGATGAAAAATCAAGTTGCTAATAAGCAGTTTAAATAGTCTACAAAAATTTAATTAGATGAAGGTTCCTATTTTGGTGGGTTTTTCTAGGGTGGACTTCAAGTGTGTGATTGTTTCACTAACAGGTATCAGTGGATCTATCCAAGCAAGGAAACTTTTTATAAAGTCCTAGGAAGAGTGTGCTGCACATTTATATATCTAAATACCTTTGTACGACTGGTCCTGCTGAAAAAAGCAGAGCTTCATGTTAGGTTTTCATGAAGAAACACTTCTGAGGCTGCTTTGGATGCATTTATAATCAGAATATTTTTTCTGATGTTATTAGTGAATTTGAAATGTAAGTACCATACCAGTTTTAATTACTTTGCAATTTAATATGGGCAGGATTTATTGCTGTGTTTTGTGACCTGTGATTTATTTGGTTTACTGCAGCGTGCCTAATAGAAGATCTCATGGTGTAGTGCAAGAAAGAGCCCGTGTTGCTATAGTAATTATATGCCCAAATCTCCCTGTCATATTCATTAACTTCTAAGGTTTCTACTACAGGTCTTATTCGTACATACATGAAAGGCATCAAGTCAAATTCATAGCAAAATTAAAGCTGCTCAACCCCCAAGGCATTCTCATCTCTACAGAGTTCTGATAAAGTGCCAGAAATGTTGGCATCTGAGAGATTTCTTGCTAAGGGCTCACACTAGTATTTGGAATAAGGCCCTTCAAGCACCTCTTTAGATCAACAAACCTCTCTAGCAAATGTTGCATCTCAAAAGAGTCTTAACAGCACTTTAACATCTGCCCAAGGAGAACAAGCTTTGGTCTTTACACGTGACTGCAGCCAAGCTCTACGCAGACAGAATTATTAGTGTCCAAAACTGCTTCATTGTAAGCTCTGTAACTAGCACTTGGTTTCTTCATTGCTCTTCTGTGCACCAGGATGAATGCACTGGAGAAATACCACAGATGTGGTGAAGGATGCTGTAATATTATAGCAGCAAAGCTGAGTACTGGCTGTCAGGAGTTTCCTCCCACCAGCTGATGGCCACTCAGCATTCCTGAGCCCCCGGGGGTCTCGCCCAGTGGTCTGTCCTCCCTTCTTTCTGCTTCTGTTCCCCTAATCACTGTGGCTGCATTCAGCCTGGAGTGATACGAGCTTTGAACAGTTATTAGGATTTCTTTTGTGAGTGCGTGATTATAATTTAGGTGAGAAGCAGCCCATTGACCCTCTGTACTGTGAGGGTTTATAATCATTGGCTGTGATTACCTGTTTATGGAAACAGCTGTTAAGCATGTATTGATCTCGCTTTTAAGTAACACTGAGAGGAACCCTAATATGACGTGAGGATGAGGTAACAATACTTTTTGGTGGACCATTTGAGTTCTGCAATGGTCAGGCACCAAAGCAGTCAATTTTATTAATGCTGAGTTCCAAAAGGAAAGGACTTGCTGTCTTCGAGTTATGAACCAATCCTCCTAAATTTGTGAACTGGAGCCCTGTCTTTCAAATTACTGACTTTAGGTTCTTTCTGCAGAAATGAAAGCTATTCCAGAACATGTTTGTTCAAGTGATGGCTGAATATATAGCCATCAAGTGCTCACTCTCCATGTAATACCAGGCTTTGTGTTTTCTTCTAGTTTTTTTTAGAATAAAGAACAATAGCCTCTTTCCTCTCTCCTCTCTCCCCCTAGTACCTTCTGAGTGCAAGGAATTCCCCTCCCACCTAATGATGTCTTTGAAAAAGACAAAGCAGCAAATGTGGGGTGCACTAACCTGTAGTGTGCTTTATTGAACAGTAGAATCCAGGGAGTAAACAGGATTCAAACTGTTCACAGAGAACAAATATCAGCGTTTTCGGTTGTGTTAGGTTGCTCTGGCTATTTTCTAAAACTTTCAGTCTTACAAGCAGAAAAAAAGAAAACAGAACCCAGACTTATTTCCATGAGTAAGCATCCTCTTACAGTGTTCTAATTTTCTTTTTAAAGTCATTTTTGGTGGCCCATGATTTTGCCCCTTTCCTTTTTTGTATTTTTTTCTCCATTTAGAAAAGGCGAGAGAATGTCAGTGTTGTGTTACCCACCTGGTGCAGTGTGAGCCACGGTACTTACAAGCTACTTGCACAGATGCTTTTCTGGTCTAGCTGTGGCAAGGGCATTGTGATGCCATGTGGCAGAAGGAGGACAGGGAGCCTTGCTGACTGGTAGTGATACAGCCTAAAATGTGCTTCTCTTTCCTCACCTCTAGGGTTGCCTTGGTCTTCTCATCGTCAGATGGGCACATGAACTCTAGTTCATGACTCCCTTTTCAGGTGAAGATCTAACACCAAACCAAGGACCTAGGTTTCATTTTATTTCAGCTTCTTCCACTGGGCATAGGATGTGCAGCAGAGAGTCCTTCACCATTATGAAGGTCTTCTGTACTGAAAGGGATGCCTTTCAAATGTGATACCTTTGATTCAGCAATTGTGGATTAAGAATAAATACACTGATCTACCTGTCTCTCCCCACGTGTATGAACAAGGAGATGTTTGCAGAGGAGATAAGGCAGAAAGCCTTTAAGAGCCACATAAACCTAAAACCAGCCTCTGCTTTATTGTGCTCCTTGTACTTTTATGTAGCCAATTTAAAAAATTTTACAACCTTTGTGTTTGAAGTGATACAGTGAAAGAGTGTGTTTTGGGGAATCCAGACAGAAGCTTATTTGTCAGGCTGCAAAGGCTACAGAGAATTACAAATTAGATGTATCATCATTTTTCCCCCTTATTGGAATTTTTACACCCAAAAGGTGCATTCAGTGTGTGTAACAGTCACGCCAGGAAAAGCTTTCTCTGACACCTTTTCCTTAGCTCCCATCGTCCCATCTCTTTATTTGGAAGGAACAATGCCAGCTGATAATGAACTACTTTCTATTCAAGGCTGCAAGTCAAATATTCGTTTCTCATTAATAATTCAATGTGACAAATTTATTACCTTGGAGGTGCTGTGAGGCAATTAGACAATGGGAAATTGTGTCTTCCTTTCAGCCCACTTAATTGGCTTTCAAGTGTGACATTCATCAAAACCTTGACTTTTCATGTAAACTTCCCATTATGCAAGGTATGATTCTGACACTGGAACTACAAGTGTTTGGCAAAATTCACCCTGGGGGGGTANCTTTTTTTTTTTTTTTTTTTTTCCTTAAATAACAAAGAGAGCAGGAAGGAGAGGGTGTAAGAGCACCTCCAAGAAGCTTAATTAAAGTCAGTGGAGAAATTATCATCACTCAATACTTTTCACATGATAAAATGGCCTGTGGTTACAATGTAATTTTAGAGTTATGGCTGTTTGCTCTCTCTCAAGTAGTGTTACAAAACTGTCAGTGAAATTAAAGTCTTTATCCTGTTCTTTCTGGGTTTTTTTAATGTATTGTTTGGGACAGAATAGAATGAATTGGTTTTAAATATCATCTTTTGTACTCCAGGTATTATAAAGCACTTCACAAAGTAATGATATGTTATTAAACAGTGATAGAAAAGAGATTACCTTTCTAATAAGGACCCCTGGGCAAAGAAATCATTTGAACACTGGATTTCATATTCTTGGGTTTCTTTTCCAAAGTGACTGACTTCAGTGTTGACCTTTAAAAGACTGCCATATGAGCTCTTGAGTCTGAGGAGTGGCTTTGACTATCGTAACTTATTTTGCAGCTGTTGCATGTGTGTTTTCAATTGCTGACATTCACTGTAAGTTTTTTGTTATTTATGTGGCTTTCTTTGTATCCTGTAACTTTATTTGTATATGGCTACATTCTTTCAAGGACATCTTTAAAACTGAAGTAGTTAGTTTCAAAGGTCTGATTTGTCCTTGTAAACTTAAAACACAATTGAAAATAGTACAGCGAGTAGCTCGAAGAATGTGCAAGGTTCAACAATTTCTTGATTCCTTCACTTGATGGTAATGAATTTGGCTTATTGAAAAAGCATGTCACTAGCATCATCTCCTGCTCATAGTTTTCTTTTAAAAATAAGTTGAAAAACTTCCATTTGTTATCTTATATACTCTTTCTCAGTTAGTGCATGCTCATCCTTTTGTGTTTTGAGCTGTTTTTCCTAAAAATACTGAGTTGCTACAATGTACTTCTCCAAGTATGGGTTGACTGTTGTTCATGCATTCACTTTCCTATCATTTTCCACACAGTGGCAGGGTATAATGTTGTGGCAAACAGAGAATACAAGGGGGTCACATTAAAGTACCCTTATGCATGATAACACAGCCACATTTATGAATGCAAGCAGTGGAAATGTTTACATGCATGCTGAGGTCTTCCATTGACCTAGTAATTTCATTGCCTTTACTGAGATGTTTTGACTTACACAAATTGCTCTCGGTCCAATCTTACATAATATGTTCCACACCGTGAAGTTTCATCCTTCGTTGATAAGCTCAAGAACTACTTCATGTATGAGTATAGCTGTAGGGAGTGAGTTTAATCTTGGGTGAATGTAGGAACTAAGCAGATAGGGTCCATCAGCCAGACCATATGTAAATTCCAGTTGTTATATTTTGAGTATTTGTTTGGCATGTTAAAGCAGAGAACGCAATTGTGTATGTGCTTGAATGCTCCCAGTTAGGCTCACTGGGTGGTAAGGCATTAACAGCCTGGATGAAGAACCTGTTAAATGAAGCTCCATTTTCATCTTGGGACCATGACAAATTTCCTATCATACAACACGGAGAAAGAAAGGAACTGAGAATGTGAGGTTTGAATGCACCCTCAGCAAGTTTGCTGATGACACCAAGCTTGGTGGTGCGGTCAACACACTGGAGGGAAGGGATGCCATCCAGAGGGACCTGGACAGGCTTGAGAGGTGGGCTAGTGCAAATGGCATGAAGTTCAACCAAGCCAAGTGCCTGGGATGTTGCAATCCCAGGACAGGTTGGGCAGTGGATGGCTGGAGTGCAGCCCTGAGGAGGAGGACTTGGGAGTGCTCATGGATGAGAAGCTCAACATGATCCAGCAGTGTGCACTGGCAGCCCAGAAGGCCAACCATATCCTGGGCTGCATGAACAGAAATGTGATGAGCAGGTCATGGGAGGTGGTTCTCCCCCTCTGCACTTGTGAGACCCCACCTGGAGTACTGTGTCCAGCTCTGGAGTCCTCAACAGAGAAAGGACATAGAACTGTTAGAAAGGGTCCAACGGAGGGCCACAAAGATGATTAGAGGG
>VZRU01012594.1:836857-873022 GCA_013398155.1 Pedionomus torquatus | reverse complement strand
GCCCAGAGAAGTTGTGGATGCCCCATCCCTGGAAGTGTTCAAGGCCAGGTTAGATGGGGCTTTGAGCAACCTGCTCTAGTGGGATGTGTCCCTGCCCATGGCAGGGGGATTGGAACTCGATGACCTTCAAGGTTCCTTCCAACTCTAACCATTCTATGATTCTATGATTAACCGTATAGTAACATGTGAATACCGGACCCATAAGTACCTGCTGGTATTATGTTCCATTGGAGTGAAAAGGAGATAATGCATTCCCAGGAGAAAAGCTGAGTATTTATTACCATTTCCATAGAATTTTACTGATATGGGGACATTTTATTCCCCCCCCACTTAATGATGCCAGTGAAAATCTGGTGTAACTGTATTGTCTTCTATGAAGCTAGTATGTGTCCAGAGATATTAAACAATCACCATAACAGAAAAGATGACAAATTATATCGACACTTTCAGTGGCAACTGCTCCAGCCCAGCCCAGGTTGTAGCTGTTATGGTGCAGCTTTGCTGTTTGGAAGGTGGAGGGGGTCAGAGTTGGTAACATTAATACTATGAGAATAACCTTCCAACTTAACAAAACTGACTTTGTTTAAAGCATTGTTTCAAAAGTCAGGATGTACTTATTGAGAGGCACTGAAGAGAAACTTTTACATAATGCAAGTACTTTGGGAAGCAGACTGAGGAGAGCAGATATTTGAAGTGCGTGTTTATATGTTCTGCAGAAACGTTGTGGGGTTTGGCATTCTGATATCCATGCCTCCATGTGGACCTTGATAATCACCCTGACACCTATTTCAGCTAAAGTGGGTGAAATGTTCCACCTTAATACATGCTGGCTTAACATCTGGCTGGATCTGACCCTGTATGATTGGTTTACCAGTGATTTGTGCTATGTTCTTTAGGTAGTGCTGGCAAGGACGACTTCCAGTATTTAAAAAATTACCTTAATATTACCTTGTCTTTCTATTGCACTTTTCACCTGGGGACCTTAAAACATTCCTTGATGGGTCAGGTGCTATTTACCTTCCTTTGTTGAACACCCAGCCACAGAGAGGTAAGACAGAATCTGTTATTGACTCTAGATGTTATAAACTTACAATGTTAGCTAATATTTATACCCTTGGTGAGCCCTTTTACTGCTTTGGAAGCAGTCTTAAGGCATCCCTGCATTGGACTGGAGCTATGACTTTGACTGGGAACCCAAGTTATTTGCCCACAGTGATATAAAAAAATCTCTAGAAGAAACAGAATCTGTCTCCCACAGTCTGTTTCAGACTACCCTTTCCTACATTTGTCAGAGCTTTTCCACTTATTCTTATTGCTTAGCAAACCTATTATGGAGTTGATGAAGAGGAATTCAGGCAGTCAGAACATTTGTGAATAGCAAATAAATATAACTCATTTTTTAGAGAGGAGCATGAAATTTGGCCTGATAGAGAATGAAAATGACAAGAAAAAATATTTATAATAAGTCTTTTACTTACAACAGCTTATTTTTCTTTTGTTAAAAAACATGTCTTACTAAACACTCATTTTCTAAAGCTTTTGTTGCATTAAACCATCATTAACATGTCAAAATCAATCTTCTTCCTTTTTTTTTCCTTTCAAGTCAATCAAAAATGTTCTATTGTCAACATGAGGAGGGGAAAAATGAAGGTCAACGTTGCATCAGTCTTTCCAAAAAGCTCTGCACTGTAAATTATTTAGGTGCTCAAATCAATCCATTTTTTCTTTTCAGTAGTTGGACAATAAAAGCAAGATTTACTGCAGCAAGTGAATAATAAAAAAAGAATTAACAGAAAACAAACAAAAAGCTGCTCGCTTGGCAACCTTCTGTGTTAATCAAAACCTGAAGACTAGACCGAAAGATCAATATTTGACTTCAAGATGAAACATGGCAAAGCTTCCATTAAAAAAAAAAATTCTGAATAAAAAGGAACATAGGCTGTGTTAATCGAAAAGAGGCAAATACAAAAATCCATATAGTCTTTTGGTTATCTGTGATAAAATGGCCCCATTGGAGCTTGACAAATTACAGTATTTTTATGCACATATCAAAGTTTAACTTGATTGTCTCATATGGGGGAAAAGACCATCTGTCTGTATTCTAGAAATAATCTGCATAATTGACTTTCAAACAAGTCTCAAAGAAACAGGCATTTATCACCTTAATTGTGACAGGCAGAATGTGTGTCCCTGCCATTTTATCAAGATAATAGTAATAGCACTGTAGATACCTGGTATCTTGTCTTGACCTAAATTTTTTTTCAATTTATGTGGGTGGGAACTGGATCCTTTGAATTACAACTACTTTGAGAAATTACCTAGAGGATAGAATCACCTGGGACAAAAGTAGCAGTGAGGTACCACCACAAGCTGGGCTTGCTGTGTGGGATTTAATGCAGTGACTTGCTGGACGTTGGTGAGGGGAGCAGGGAATTTATGAGCAGGCAGCTCGAACACTAACTGCAGATGCAGAATGTGCAGATAAATTCCACTTCCTAAGGAACCCATTCAGGTTTTAAATCCTGGGATTTCTGAAATTGTTGTTTGCGAAGCAGTTGGGGTCATTTCTTGGGCTGTGGGGCTCAGTGGGTGTGCAGGACAGGTTAGATGAGCAGTGTGGCACCCTGCAAACATCGTTACTTCTTGATGCCACTGCAGACTTGAGTCTTCTCCCTGTTATGCAGAGGTCATGGGCCTGTTCAGCAATTTGATAGGATGGGACTTCCAATATGCCAAGTGTTACAAGAAATATAAATGGGACACCTGATTTCTAATCAAGCTGAAGCATGCTTTGGTGGGATTCTGCAGTGCAGGGAGTAGATGAGAAAACAAATAATGGATTAAACTCAATAAAAAAGATATTATCCTTATCAAACAAAACAGGAGTTTAACTCTTTGCAATAACTTTCTGCATTTGTTTAACTTTTCCTGGCAGTGAAATAAGTTTAGTTAAATCTGTATGGGCCTTCTTGTTTTGAGTTATATTCTGGTAATTTAGGCTAAACTGGAAAGAGTGGTCTTTACGTGAAAGACGTATAAAGCCACAAGTGCTTATACAAATTCAGTTACAATTCATTTGTTGTTTCCTTGACATTTTGGTAACTTAACAATGAGGTCTCCATGTATATTTTGAACTGCTGTATTTTGTTGTTGCTTCAGGTTTTAATATTAAAAGTAGATTACTGTCTTTATAATCTGACCTTTTACACATTGCACTGCTGCCCTGGTTTGAGGTAAAATGAACCAAACAGAATCAGTTCAGGCCCTATCGAGAGCCTCAGTACAGATACAAATGGAACCAGCCACAGCCACATCACCAGCACTGGCCCCAACTTTGGCTCCGGCTAACCCAGCTCTGGCTCCTCCAGCTGACCTGGCTCCGACTCCAGCCCCGGCCAACCCCACAGCATTGACTGTGACCCCACAGCTGCTGTCACAGGCTGAGGCTCAGGCCCTGGTGAAGGCCATGCCCCTGGCTACACTGGCACAGGCTCCGTTTAGCACTGACACTGCCCCTACCCAGATTCCATCCAGACCCTACCCAGATTCCACCCACACCAGCAGATCCTGTACAAGTTGCCCCAGTGACTAGAAAGAAGAGGAAGTCAGCTCAGCCCTCTGTCTCGTCTGATGAAGACCAAGTAACACCAGAGAGTAGGGGAGAGGACTCTTCTGATGAAGATCCAGGAGACGGTCCCTCTAAAGTTGATAAAGGAAAGGCGCCTGTATCAGCATTAGAGGAGGAATCAGATGCAGAGGTAATCACTAAATCCTTCTCTATAAAAGATTTGAGAAATATAAAAAAGGATCTTAGATGCAATGATGGTGAGATGTCTCCTGGTTACTCTGATGCTGGGATAATGGAGCCTGATGCCTGCAATTAGATAGTTCAGAAGCTGGTCAGTTAGGATACCTGTCTAAAGAGGCTGGTATAGATAAAGCTATTGGGAAAAAGTCTCAGACTCTCAGTCTCTGGAGGCGACTCCTATCAGCCTANTTTTCATTAAAGTGGTTTAGTTTTTTTCTAAACTCTTGAATCTCTTTAATTTCTTCCTCTCCTCTCTTTCTCCCAAAGGGGGGAGGAGGGGACATTTGTCAATCAGGTTTTGGTAAATTTGGCTGAAACCATGACAACTACCTGTAAAGGTTTTTGTTGTCATTCTACTCTGATATCTACTGCTGTTTCTCCAAAACAGGAGTGTGAAGTCAAATTCAGTGCTATGGCATGCCAACAGTGAGCTTTGGCCCTCAAAATGAAATATCCTGGTGAGTCTTACTTAGATCTTTCTGTGGCTGGACAGTTTTGCTTTTATAAACCATCAGCAGATGAAACTCTAGAATTTGAAACCAGTGAGTTGAGAGTAGCTGAAAATATTTAAAATGGACCAGCAGGAAGAAATCGTGATGCTGGTACCTGAAAACAGGAGGGCACAGTGGGCTGTTTATATACCTCTTTCCTGCATGAGTATCTAAGCACCTTACTCTATAAACTTTTGTAATAACAGCCCCTTTATGACTTACACCTGGTTATAACGTAAAGGATTGATTAGGTCTTGAATCTTATAAGGAGGGTAGGCAACATTTAAAATATATAGCCTGACAATATATTTTCACAAGATGAGTCAGCACATTGTCCTGTGAAGTCAAGCTGGCAAACATGGCTGGGGCTTGAGGCGGTCAATAAGGGGACTGGCCATGGCTGTGTACACTCGTGTCCTTCAGACCATGTGTTTCCTCTTTGGAGCCCGTGGAGAATTATAAGAATGAATAGTAACTCCTCCCTCCATGCTTATTTTTTTATTTTAATTTACTCTTTTGGTCTCCTGTTGAAGGATTGCAAGGAAAATAGCCCACTCTCCCCCCGTCTTTCATTTGGCAAGTTTATGTTAATGTGGCCTGGTATTTACAAGTGGGGCATAAACAACTGACAGTTTTATGTTGCTAATAAACAAGCTTTTTTTTGTAAGCAAAATGTTCTTGCATTATACTCAAAAATTCAATTCAGAGAAATACACTTGCATGTAGGAAATAGCAGAGGTGGTGTGTAAATCTGAGCTGAAATACTGGATACCGTATGTACACACAACATTAAAGAAATTACTGAGAGAAATAAAATCAGCACACATAACCAGGCCTGAAGGTAATGCTTCCAGTAGCATGGACCAGTTAATGCAATCTGCTGGGGAGAGGATCATAACGAGTTGTATGATGACATAATAAAAACTGGGTAGAAACCTGAAAGCCAGTCTTCTCATATCGATAAGCTTAGTCTGAGGGGATTTCCCCCCCCCCCCGCCCTACCCCAAATGCTGAGTTTAATTGCGTACATCACATTAATTTGGAAAGATTTAATGGTTTAATTATTTTTTATGTACCTGACTTTTATAAATGTAAGTTATTTCTTTGTGCATTGTGTTTTAAACCTAAGGTGGTAGGAAAAATAGGTACATGGCATGAACTCCTTTACTAGTGGATGTATGTGGAGCAAGACATGAAGGAAACCATGCTGATTTACACCATCTACCCAAAGTGTTCACGTTACATCTGGGACTGCCCAGCTTGAGGGGAAGATGAAAACTCACTTTGACTCCTGCAGGTGTGGACCTAAGTGAAAACCGTTATGGTGGCTGCTCCTGGTGAAAGGAGTCTTTTAGTAATTATATATAGAAGTTACTGAGGAAGGTAGACTTCGGTTGGAGTGTTTCAGAGTCACTGTGATTAGAAGACGAGGGATCCCAACAGAGATGTTAGTCATGTCCATTTTCCTGCCAAGTGTACATGCACATTTTGGGCTGCTAGTCCAACTTCTAGAGATTGTGCATAGTATTTGTTAGGTGAATGCTTCCACACTTCCTTAGCTGTGGAAGTGAGCTTCATTGTGAATTCTTCACAGTTCTGCTTGTATTTTTGCTCTTAGCATCCAAAAAAAAGCTTTATAAAATAACCTGAAGCAAATTCCTTCCTTGATGTTTCACTCAGCTTTAGTAAAACTAGTGAAAGAGAGAAGTGAGTTTTCTCAATCAGAGTAAGAATACTCCATAACAAAACTTAGGGGACTGGGGAGTGGAGGGGGGAAGTGACATGGAACATAAAATTAGATTCTATGATTCTTGCATTCAGCTATTTTGTGGACATTTCTATGAACTGTGATGCTCAATTAAATGCTGTCACTACATCTGTATTTGCTCTCTTTGTCATCAAAGAAAAAACAGTAAATGCTATTAAGTTTATTTTCTAGTTTGTTTGGTCTTGTATACTTGATGGTTAGAATATTTTATTTCACCTAGATGGTGCTGTCAGGGACTGCAGTTGGAAAAATATTGAAAATAAAAATGGATGCATACAGAAAAGGAATGTTTCAGTGTGTAACTTTTGTTGGGTATCTTTGTACTATATATATATATATATGTATATATATATATATGTCACAGATCTAGAAAGCTATACTGTGTTGGTAACTACATCAAACTTTCTCCCTAGCAGTCCGTGTTGTTTGTTTCTTACAATAAAACTGCTACACTTTTGACCATTCTGGATTTCCTTTATATCTTGCTATGCCTCAGGGCATCAGAAATTAGTTTTTGTGTACTTGGAAGGTCATCAGATATTTCCCTAGACAGATAGAGACTTTGCCTTTTTTCATATTTAAAAAAAAAAATAAATTAATTTGGTTATTTGTTTTTAAAGAGTTTATGATTCATCTGCTTGCAACACAGACAGGCATGAAGACTGGCTTTATTGCGTCAGGCTCACGCAGTGAAACCTTACCTGATACTTGAGCAGTTAAGTGCCTTTGTGTATACGTTTCTAGTTTCAACACATGACACTTGCAGAGGTCTCTAGCCCCCAAACCCCAACTGCTGTCATCTGGTTGTCATCTGTGCCCTGCTGTCACACCCTTGAGTGCATGGGTTTGTTTGGGGGTGCCCCTGGCAAGGGGGTTACTCCCCTTGGAATTGGTCTCTCTGGACTTGTGATGAGGAGCAGCATCAAAGTTTGGTTAGAAACTCTTTGAAAGCACTAGCCCGGGAAGACAGGTCCCCTTCACAGATACAAGCCAGCCAATACCCTAGAAAAACCCAGGCAGGATTTGACACTTTTTGTAGCAATAACTGACACGTGGTTAATAAAATACTCTGTGTTAGTTTAACAGTAGGGGATCATCTGAGACTTCCCTTACCTTTGAAACTCTGTCTCACGCCACGTGAGCTCCTCTGAAATACATACTGTGCACTGTTGGAACTCAACAAATGAGATCTGAGGTTTCTTTTGTTTTATGGGGCTTCTTTTTGTTTTATGTTTGCTTGGTAGAATTAAAGATATTCCCTTCTGTATCTTCAGCTGTGTTAGTGAAGGAGTGCACCTGAACCTGCTGCTCATTCTGTAATAAAATGAAAAAAATTTAAATTAGCCTTTCACTTCACGGCCAGAAATTTTGAAATATGTTTTTCCTGTTG
The DNA here is from genome assembly GCA_013398155.1 of Pedionomus torquatus. Lineage (NCBI taxonomy): Eukaryota > Metazoa > Chordata > Aves > Charadriiformes > Pedionomidae > Pedionomus > Pedionomus torquatus. The sequence continues at coordinate 865,565 of VZRU01012594.1, read as the reverse complement.
ACATTTTTCCTTACTGCAAAAACTTGGAAGTTATTATCCATTGATTCTCCTACTTCAGATTGTATGTTTTTCAGGAAAGGGATCTGACAGTTTTTAGAGTACCGTGTGCACCTTAAGTCTAGTTTAAATAATGCCAATAATAAATAGAAATATGCCATTTGACCCAGATGACTTTTCTTTATTACTATTGCTACCTAAAGGGCTGTATAACCATTTCGCACATTGAGCATATGGGAAATAATGTTATTTTTTTCTCATTGTTTTGTGGTTTAATGTTGGTTTTGCTTTTCAATAAATCTGTAGAGCCCCTGTAGGGTTTTTTTTTCACATTGCTTTAAAATAATTTCTGAGTATGTAGTCATTTGTTACAGAATAATGTTTGTTTAATTTGTAAATGTGGGTGCCTGAGGATTCCTATTTCTGCACATTGATGGAAAAGTGAGACTGAAGCACAAATATCTGCTTCAGTGCCACATCAATATTCAAATGGGGACAGAATATCATAATTGATGTACTCATGTTTGGAAGATGACTTGTATGGGGCTAAATCTGTCCTAACTCTTGTCTGGCAATGCCACTGTAATGGATGGCATGGTGAGCAGTGTAGGCCAAGATGATATTTTATTTCCTTTGTTTGATATAGCTCTTATCTAAGGGCCTGAATCTGCTGGTCCACACTGTGTTTTCAGATTTTCATTTGTTTTTCTAGCCCATTTCAACTGGTTCAGTGGATGTCACTGCATTAGTGATGCAGTACTTTGCTTCTGTCTTTCTTGATTTTGCTTTACCTTCCCAACACAGCTGGAGTTATCCCCCTTGCTTCTTCAGGAAATGTACATCCTCAGCTGGCCTCAAAATTATAATATATGCAGGTAAGATGCATACTTATTTTCCTCTGTGGGAAATCATATTTAATGAAGTTTGTGGTTAAGATTCAGCAACAATGCTTAACGTGCAACTGCAGTACTAAGCGCTACTGTTTTTTTTTTTTTTTTTTTTTTTTTTTTTTTTTTTTTTTTTTTTTTTTTTTTTTTTTTTTTTTTTTTTTTTTTTTTTTTTTTTTTTTTTAGGTTATTTCTATGCTCGTTTTGTCAAGTTGTCCTAATCCTGCCAAATGCTGAATGGTTTTTTAAGCTTCCCTACATCTCCTTGATATTAGTTGAGGGATTGTTGCACACTGTGTAGAGGAAAAACTAGTTCATAGCATCCAGAGATATTGTGAATCAACTACATTGAAATTAGGACAAGAAAATATCTAGTAACTAACAACACACATCTCTATCCAGCACCACATTGTCTTCAGAGATCTTTCCAAAGCACCTAAACCACAGAAAATATAATTTCTTATAACTCGTGTAAGGCCTCAGCTTCATTAAGGCAATCTTTTTTTCAGCAGTGCTTTGAATCAAGTTGATCTTTGTGAGTAAATGCTGGAGACCTTAATGGCCAGCAGTCTATTCCAATTTATTTTCATCTGCTGTAGATTCTTCACCTGGTCTCTGTGCAGTTCACCCACTGACATTATGGTAATCTACTACTGAGGCCAGAATATGCTTCTGAGATCTGCAGGATGGAGGTTAGAGAGAATGTGTCTATATGATTCCATGTGTCAAATTATACGATTGGATCATATAATTAGAAATATTAGCATTGCCTGAATTCAGTGCTGGATTCCTGATCTTGTTTTTTCCATGACCAAAAACTTACAGAATAGGATGAAAAGGTTTCTGTGGCCCCAATAGCATTTCTTATGCACATCTTGATGCACTGCTCTGGAAACCTGCACACTGCAAGCCTGCTTTGCACTTTTCTGGAAATCTTCTTATTGCCATCGAGCCAAAATTTCTCTTCTTCTCTTCGAAGTCTTGTTACCACCATTGTTCATTGCTGACAGCAGAAATTAATCATGTTATTTCTGTCTCTATTGTAAGAATGACTTCTCTTTTCCTCTTTTGACTAACTTTGCTAGCAGATGCCACTCGCATTTGGATGGCTGTCCTAGTTAACACTGAACATTTTTGATCTCTAAAGCTTTTCAATTCTGTAGTAATTCTGTAAGTTAAATGGCAGGCAATGAGAATTCAGAGCCCTATTATTTCAAGTTTATATGCAGTAGTACATGCTTTTAATGTTTGAAAAGCCATAGGATCTTGGATGCGAAATGAACAGAACAATTCATAATGCTTGGTTGGGGGTGTTTGTAAAATGTCAGAGCCACCTTACAAATCTACCCCAAACTGCGGGAAGCACATTTTCAAAGGTACAGGCTTGGAGACCTGTAGGTTCTTCCTTAACCTGCGTTTTCAAAAACCAAGTTGTTTTCCAATCTTTTTTTTGCAGTGACAGGTCAATTGTGTTGCATTTTTTTACTTCAGTAACATAAAACAAAGCAATGTGACTCTGGGAACAGGGTGTAATGCTTCAGCAGTGTGAGGTGCCAGTGTGAGTATTTAGAGACCAGCACGTACTTGTCAGTACTGTTATTGCCCTTGCAGGTAAAAATTGCTAAATGTTATTTTTATAAAACATTTTTTTTATAAACTATTGCAGAAAGCCGAACTTGGAGTGAATTATTAAGTTGAGACTGCACTGTATCAAAGTTTGTGAATTTAGATGAGGTTAGTTAATGCACTCTTTTCAGAAATTTCCATAGGATGTTTCACCTGCCATGGTGGGAAATGGATATTGAAATCCATGGGTTCATATTTTAGATTAGTTCTGCTTCTCCTTATCAATATTAATTAAATAATTAAGAATGCAATAAAAGCAGAATGCAGATCTCAGTGTAGAACTGGAACGGCTACTTGTCAGCTGGCTTTGTAAGAAGAACTTAAAGACTGGTATTATACTTTCAAAAGCAGTTAGACATTCCCTCTATTGACTAAATACTATGTGGCATAATAGAAAGCTATAAAAGGGTTACCTATAAAAGTGAGGGAGAGCTACAGGGTAAAGGTCTTGGATGGCTATACTCAGGTAATAAAGGTAGATGGAACTGGTTTTGGTGTTAATAAAATTTCACAGTGCTGCTCATCTCCCAAGCTCAGAATCTCAGCTGCAGCTGGACTTTTCAGTGGCTCAGTTTTACATAGCAGCTACGGCCCCATGTTAAATTATAGCCCTGCATATGTCTTTAGTCACAGTATTCCCTGAAACTGCTGTTATTCTCAGTAGGAGTTTTTCACTGAGTACAGGCCACAGCCAGTGTTCCATGGCTGTAGGTGACTGTTGGAAAGCAGCAAGAGGAAAGCTGATACGCAGAACATTTTGTGGTCATTGGCAGATCTTGCAGATCTTCCCTCATGTATTTGTGACAGTTCATTTGATGAAGTGCCACGAGCTGCATTCATCATGAATTTAATATTATGGGAAAAATTGTTGGAACTTGATGATCTTTGAGGTCCCTTCCAGCTCTAAATGTTCTGTGATTCTATGAAATTGTAACAATTTAGGCAGGGGTTAGAGAGAATCTTCCCTGTTCTTTGCATAATACTCAGGCAAGGAAAGCAGAGACCTGAGCTGCCTGTGTGCTGCTTCACCTTGGTGTGCTGGAGGGAAATGTGTTGCTTTACCAGCTCTGCCCATGTGTCCTTTGTCCAAGATTCATGTATAGCAAATTTGTGCTATGTTAACCCAACTGTAGCTCAAACAGGGGAGAACAAAAATGGATCTGCAATGGTGAAGGTCAACTTTATTACTAATTCACCCTCCTTCAGCAAAAATTGAGCCTAGGTTGGCAGTGAAACTGGTGGATGTCTAGGTAAATAACCCCCTATTGCAGGTAAAGGTATATGAAGACCTTTTGAACACATGAAGTACCATGACAGGTGTCCTGCAGTTGGCTTTACACTGTCAAATCTGTTATATTCTGCTTGGTCATTATTGCTGTTGACTGTTTACGTTATCCCAAATGTCACGTAAATGCTGCAGCCTTATGATCTGGCAGTAACATAGTTTTTGCTTGGGTTCTCCACAAATCTTAATGACACAGGTAAGGCCAATTAATATTTTCTCAATGAAAAATATGTTTCATCTGCTTCCTCTACTTATTGATATAAAGATTATATAGAGAGTTTTCAGAACAGTTTGTTGGGTGTTGGTTTTTTTTTTCGGTCCAGCTGACAAGTAGTTTGGGAAAATGGTAAATTATCGCATAATGCTTAGAAGACATAGTCACAGATCAAGCATTTCATAGAGTTCTCTTGTTTAAACAGCATATTAAATTGTTAATGACTGGAAGTTTTGCATATTATTATTTAAAAAGAAAAACCTGTATGTGTACAGTGTGTTTAATGATGAATTAAAACTTTAAATCACTTACTGCATGCAACTGCTATAATATGGCTTGGGATTATGTGAACATATTTGTTTTGTCCTAGATTGAAACTTGGATAAAATTGTTAAACACATTATGTTAGCTACATACCATAAATTTTGAACACATTGAGCAAGTGGTATGTTTTCCTTTGTCTGTTCATATCAGTTAAGTAAATATGATCCTGGTTAGATGAGGAGAATTACTCAATTCATGAGCCTATTTGCATGACACATGGGATGGCAGAGCTGTATTTTGTGGAATACCAAACCATCTGATCTTGAAAAAGTCTTGCCTATGGGTTTTGAATATAGATGTATTTTAAAAATTAATCCAAGACTGGATTAATTCCAAGGGGCCTTAGTATCTGAATCGGCAGAAGATACCAAAAATGCGAGGGCAAAAGTATGGTCCCTGTTTTCAGGTGAGTACGTATGCAGAGTTCCCATTGCTGTCAAGCATGTGTCCGCATATGCTTAAATTTAAGCATGTACTTCAATGTCTGCTGAAAAGGAGTGCTCAAAGTCAAGGGAATGCTTAAGCACAGGCTTAGCACTACATCTGCAGCCATCCAGCACCACAGGGACTGTGCTGTGCCAGGAATTCTTCTCTGCCTCATTAGGACAGCCACAGAGATGGCCAAGGATCAGTCTTGATAAATACATTCAAGTTCATTTTGTGAAGGACCGGGGATGTGGAGAAAGTCCTAATGCAGTGAATAATTACTTGGTGAAAGGTAATTTTACCAAGTAGAGTAAAAATAACGTCTTTTAACTCACCACAGAATGCATGTTATTTTCATTTGCATCATTATTAAATAGATTTCTTAATTCCATGTAGATTATGTTGCAGTCATTAGAGTAAGCTACCTGGCACTCTCCTGCTGTCACTCCACCCACACATAAGAGGTATGTGCACACTAAATGTAGGCTGAATGGGAATGAGGGGTATTTTAGAGCCTTGGTATTAATATTTCAAATGTTTTGTTTCGTTGTCTTACTTAATATTTTATTATCAGATTTCTACTCATTATGCACATGGCCCTATTCCCTATGTGGATTGATGAAGTTATGTTGCAGTAAATTGAAAAAGAGAACTATACATACAGGATGATTTACTGTTAATGTGAAATTCAGCAGAAATGTGCAAATCCACTAGCAGAAATCCCTAGCTATTTCAAAATTCATATTATGAGACAGACAATCAGATGCCCAACAAACAGAACATCTTGTACTCTATTAATCCTGCAGTGACAGATCCCTTGCATGCATTTAGCTTTCCAAATAATACAAACATATGTCACCATTTTGTTTTTATTGATTTTGGACTTTCAAAACACAGCTACAGCACAAGGCATTATGAAGACATTTATTGCAGAGTTTGCCTTGATTTGTTGTAGTCAATTGAAATTGTGTCAAAGTAAAGTCTTTAATATTAAATATGATGAATTCCCTTAGGCTTTAATCCTGCAGCATCATCCAGCCCAAGGTGACTCCTGCTACTGGAGCACAGGAGCTGGAGATGGCTTCCCACAGCATTGTCCAGCAGGCTACCAGTGCAGGAAATTGTAATTCTGTTCATGTCATGTGAAATATTCCCATTCACAAAAATATTGAACTATTCCTCTGCTCTGTTATTTGAAGACTGTTTCAGAATATTTTCCTTTGATACTTTTTTTACCTCCTGAGTTTTTGTGTTTAATCAGTTTTTGGTCAATACGTACCCATTCATTTTGGGGGCAAAAATAACATTTATGTTCAAGGGATCTTTTTTTTTTTTTTTTTNAAAGGCAATAAACATTGCTATTCTCAGCACTGAATTTCTCACATGCATGGAGAGTTGCATTAGTACATTTGGGTCCCTGCTGGATCTGGCTGGCTAATGCACACTACCACTGTAGTTGCTGGTTCTTAGCCACATACCCAAGTCTTTCTCTCCCTCAGTCCTCTCTAGAGTTTGCCCTTTCCAGCAAAATCCTTGTAGTTCTTAAATGCTTGATGTTCAGCTTTGATCTTGTAGTTCTTCTTGGATGATACTCCATTCCTCCTTTGTGTATTGATCAGGTCTCCTAACATGATATCATCAGCTAGTGATTTTTCATTAGTACACTCTTAGTGGTAGCCTGACTCATGAATAAATATATTAAATTAGGAAAAAACCTCAGGGCTATTCTTGAAAAATTTTTCTAGTTGCTTCTCTCCACCTTAACTGTCCTAAACCTCTTTTCCTTACATTAGTTTTTCGCTCTTGTTTTCCATACAGCATCAAGTTGACAAAGGTGCAAACTGCATTCTCCTCTATTAGCACGGAGTCCTGCTCCCTAGGGGGAAGACAGAATTTATATTATTTTTTTCAAGATTTCTGTAAGAGAGGTGGCTTTATATGCATTGTCTGCCAAGATGAAGGGGTGTGCTGCTGTTAATTCTGCTCTGCATCATGGGATGAGGGAACTATTTTCAAAAGGCAACTATTTGAGACAACTCTTTACTAAACCTAATTGGCTGCTTCAGTTTTCAGCTTGTCATTCAGCTCAGCAAGTGAAAGCAGATAAGTCAGTTTTGGGTTGATTCCTAGTGAATCATGTACTAGTCATGTACTAGCCCAACTCTTTGGTCACAGATGTTAAAGCAGACTACTATAATCTTTCAAATGTTCTTTTTTAGTTTGGAAGAAAGTTTCATGAAAAACCATTCATGTAAAAGTATATTATTCAGACTAGAAATTCTGGTAGTGTTTCTTTAGATTAAGGTAGTATTACTATCTGGAAACTATGGGATGGATGCAAGTTTGGGGGTGTTTCTTGCAGTCCTCTTGTGCAAATTCACGGTAGTGCAGCAGCAGCAACTTGTGTGGAACAGGCTGTGTGGAGCAGTCCCTGCAGATCGCCAGTTTATCTATGGACAATAAAGGAAAATTTTCAACAGAGGAAATAGTCTACTGCCTAGCTTTGATTTTGTGTAGTCTATAGTGCAGATAGGGAGTAGCAACGGAAGAAAGGAATTGTAGATCTTGGCAAAGGAAAAATAGGCACTAGAATGAGTTCAAATAACATTTTATCAGCAGAAAATTAATGGAGTTTATCCATTTAACTCACAAAACCTAGCCAATGCCAAGTTACATGTCACTGTAGCTTGTGTTAGGGAATAAGAAGGTATAAAATAAGGGTTTCTACTTTTAGAAGTCACTCTGAGAGCTATGTTAAATAACAGAACTGTTTATTGACCTGGGCTGTGGCAATATTCATTCAAATTTATTTGTGTCCTCTCAGTGACTAGAGTGAGAGCAAACCTCTGCTGTTGATTGTAAACGTGTTTATGTGGGGTGGGGTGAGAACAAGAGCAGCTTTTGATACTGATCCCATTATCCTTGCCCTGGCAGCCTCGTGGCAGCTTTCAATGGGAGTGTGCTTGGAGTGAGCAATGCACTACTGAACCTTTCATTCCTGGCTGACAAAAGCCAGTTTGATCCATACAGTGCCAACACAGTTATATATAACTGTATTGCTCATTGTCATTGGGCTACACTGAACCTGAGCCCTATTTGGGAAGGCTAGGGAGGAAGAGGACTACTCTTCTTGCCTGTGTTGAGGAAAACGACAGCAGGGCATCTTGTGCTTCGGGCTTATGATGATTTTGCAGATGTGCTCTTGCTGCTAACCCCTGCAGGAAGCCTCTTGTGGAGGGGAACAGGCTGCCTTTCTCGAGGCAGTAATTGATTCCTGTCATTTCCCTGTGTTTCTCTGCAACTCCTGCATCATCTTTCCCAGCAGCATACTGCAGAGCTGTTCCCCTAGGGAAAGGTCTCACAAAGACTCAGCAGGTCAGTTCATCCCTTTTTCTCTCTGCAGCATTGCTCTGGCATGCTGTGACAGGCAGTTTATTTTGAACTGTGGAGTGACAGGGGATATCATCTGTCCTGGTGCCCTCAGTATTTTGCTGTCATGCAGGGCAAGAGTGGGAAGTAGAGACCTGGTCTACTTTCATGTCTGATCATGTCTATAGATGCGAGCCCATGCAAGTGCAGGTCTTTTGTTCTGGATATATATTATCTTTCCCCCACCCAAGCTGCCCTGGTTCCTGGCATGTGTGAACAAATGAATTCCAGCATGTTCATAGTTGGATTCCTATATGCGTTGAGAGAGGGGAAGGTCATCTGAGCTGTCCTGAACAGTACCAGTCCATTAACTGAACTAAAAACTTTATCTTCCCCGCGCCTCCCCCCGCCCCCCGGGTCTTTTGAGGTGTCTGTTGTTTTTCCTGGGGTCTTGAAGGGAGATTATTTTTGGCAGAGAACCCTCATTTTCATTTCCCCTTCCACAAACTCTTTCTCTCTGATCAGACAAAATAGCCATCAGTTGCCAGGTACACCAATTCTGATTTTATCCATCTTAAAATGAGACCCTTTTGGGCAGCACACAGTGGCTTTTCCAAGAGCTCTGCATACTTTTGTCCGATTACTGGGTAAAAGACACAAAATTGGGGAAAAAAAAACCCTTTATCTCTTATTTCTTAAAATGTATATTTCCAGATCTGCTGGAAAAAGATATAATTTTTGTAATTCCTACTCTATTTTTCCATCCTTTTCAGAAATGCATGAGGGAGATTACTGAAAGGAGTTTTCCTTAATGTTATCCAAGAGGCTTACATTAATAATAACTGTGTGAGATTTGTTGTGACAGATTTCAGGGTGGAGTGCTGAAAAACTGTCGTTGAATAATGACTTGGGACAACTGATTTCTTTTTTCTCAGTGCTTGCTGGTTTGCCGTTTAATCTAGTCAACCCCAATTTTTCCACAGATCCAAAGAAAAGAAACCCCCCCCAGACAACCTAGCCCTCCTCCTAACACTCTGATGAAAGATGTTTAGAAAATCCTGCTGTCAGTTATCATTCACTTTGACAGAAAAATAACGGTGCTGTTATTTTCCAATTATAAATTACCTTCCTGACCTAAACAATGGCTGTAAGTTAATCCATTTTTTTTTTCACTGAGATCTTACAGTGTAAGTATTAATGGAAGGTTTTTCTGAATTGTTCTGTTGGGATGCTGAAACTGACATAATTTGAAGACAATTTTGAAAGATGTCAGTAAAAAAGCTGGATTTCTTATTTTGATTATTGGAAACAACATCAAAGTAGAAATCAAAGGCACACCAATAGAAAGTAACATGAAAATAGAAATGAAAATTTGTGATGGATCACTTGAAAAGGCCAACATTGTTTTCACCTCCCTAGATGGAGGGACAGGACTGTAAGATACTCTGCAGGTATAAAACATCCAGGTTGGTTTAATGTGAGTCAGAAATATTTCTCTGTCTAAAGTATCAGTAATCATAGAGAAAATCAGCTGGCAGTTCAGGGCCAGCTGATATATAAAGGGTGTAGTGGGTTTGGCTTTCTTTTTTTTTTTATTTTTTTAAATCCATCTTCTAATTTATTAACAGTGGTGAGAGCAATGAAGGGAGTGAATCTATTCAAGTAAGTACAGAGGAATATCAATTAAGTAATCAGACAGGCAACAGCTTTGGTGGGGTGTCAGATGACAGCAGGTGTAACATGGAAGAGCAGGGACCGCAGGGTTTTGCAGGCTGTGTGTTATGGGGTAGTGGGTTGAGCCTTCCTGGCTGCCAGACACCCACCAGCCACTCTGCCTCCTCAACAGGGCAGGGGGAGAAAATAAGATGATGAAGACAGAGAGGTTGCTTATCATTTACTGTTGTGGGCAAACCAGACTTGACTTGGGGCAAATTAATTAATTGCCAATTAAAACCAGATTTGGATGGAGACAAAAGCAGATGAAAGCTGGAACAGCTTCCTCCCACCCTGTGCTTCTTCCCAAGCTCGACTTCATTCCTTCTCTCCCCTATCCTCTGCCTCCCTCAGCCCTGAGCAGTGCAGAGCGGGCGACAGGAGGTTGTGATCACTCCATAACAGCTCCTCGCTGCCACTCCTTTCTTCTCACACATCCCTTGGCTCCTGCTTCTGTCAGGAAAAGGACCTGCCCACGGGATCCCCCAGGCCTCTGAGGTTCCCATTCCTGTCAGGAAAACCCCTGGGGTCCCTTCATGGTCGCAGGGGAGTCTCAGCTTAGGGCCTGGAGCGCTGCTTTCCTCCCACTCCACAGCCTTTAGTGTCCACAGCTGTTTCTCACACTTTTCCTCTCACTGCCCAGCAGTGTTTTGCTCCTTTTCCTAAACCAGTTTTGCCAAAGGTGCCATCAGCCCAGCTGAGGGGCTCAGCTCTGCCTTGGGGTACTGGAGCCGGCCATGTCCAGTGTGGCGCAGCCCCTCAGCTCTCCTCAGAGGTGACCCTGCAGCCCCTGCTCGTGTCCGGGCACCCACCGCAGGCAGGTAGGTGCACCTCAATTTACTCGAATAAACAAGCGTAATGGTTCTTACACCAGCTCAGTGTGATGTGCCCAGACAGTATCCCATGGGCACTTCACTGCAGCTTTCTATCTTCAAGCACCATGCCTTGTAATTGTCATTGCTTTGGCTGGAGCCTGTACTTACCTGCTTTGTATGATCAGCTCCAGAGATAATGCAAGTGTGTGGGAGATAACGCTTAAAATCTGGCTGCAACTCCGTTTTGAAGAAGAGGGGCAAAAAAGATGAGGAGGTCTGTGGTAGTGCTGGGATTCATTTATCCATCTTCACCTGTTTAATGCACAGACTGAGCCCCCCAGTCTCTGGATTCCATGGGGAGGGACAGGCCCTCTGGGGTGCCATTCGTCTGACCCTTTCAGACATCTGCTTTAGGACAAAATGAATCCCATCCTCAGAGCTACAGCTGCTGTGAGGTTAGTCTATGATGGACTGATCAGCTACTTTTAAATGGAAAAAAGCAGGTTCTTGAAAGGCACATGGGGTTTTGGGAGAAGGGTGAGTATATCAACACTGATGAATTTCTTACCCCTTTTGCAGAAATTTGTGATTTTTGAACTTCATTAAAATAGGTGTAATTCCATACTGAACACCAGATTTTGACAAAGCAAAATGTCACTACTGATCTTAGTGGTGCTTAGAGGAAAATATTGAGGGGGGAAAAAAAAAGGGGGGAACCCTCACAAAAAGAGGCTAAATGTAAATTCTCTGAAAAAAAAACCCCAAACAAAACAAACAACTTTGAAAAGTAATTTTTTATGAAACCTCAATTTTAGTTACATCAGTTATGACTGGGATACCAGACTGGTGCTCAATTTTCTTTTGGATGCAGAACTCATGGTTAGAGGATGGTTAGATGGGTAAGGTGAAGTGTATCAGAAAATCATTGGAGGCTTGTGGTGAAACCCCAAAAGGGCAGGATCCCTTGACTTTGCAGCTTTCCTTCTCCTTGCTTGCCATGTTCTTTCTATTTGTTTATGAATGCAGATTGTATACCTCTAGTTTGTACCATCTTAACTGGTGAGGTGTGAGAAGTAAAGATGAGCCTCACCTGGTGTGTTCTGTTTATCATCTTCAAAGTGGTGCTTGATTGTGATTGAACTAGAACAGAAAAGCAAGGAAGAAATTTTTTAAAAAACCCAAACTACTTTGATTATCTGTACAGAAACAAAATGCAACAGTGACTTAAACACATCAGGAGTGTGTTTTAGAGGAGCTGTTCTGTGGTCGAGCCGCACGTATCGTCGCTCCAGTCAGCTGGCTGAAGCTTAAGGTACACCCTTGTAACAATTAGCACAGGAATATCTGCATGGAGTATACATTTGAGTTTGTCCTCTAGATCTTCTCATGACTGTGTTGCATGAACCAGTTTTTTTTTTTTTTAAGAGATGTTAATTTGTTAAAGATGTTTAATTTGTTTATGCCAATGTCACATCAGCAGGTACAAATCTGCTTGTTGTCTTGACTTGCCCTAGGAGTCCAAGTGTTTGCACAAACATAATTCAAAGTGGTGAGGGTACCTCTGCCCATGCTCAGCGCTCAATACTAAAGCTTTCATTAGGAGCAGAATAATTAATTTTTACCATTTGAGAATTGGGCACTTCCTTTTTTATTCCTTGAATACACTTCCTTTTTTATTCCTTGAATCTAAATTGCCTCTATTTGAAAGATGCAAGTGCTTTTCCACTGACGTGTAGAAGGGCAGGAGAAGATAGTCTGGCATTTATATTTCCTCTTTGACGTTGCAAGCTCTCAGAGTATTTATGCATGGTGTCTAATCCCCTGGGGAAGCATTCAGATTTATAATTTTAAACCACCGTTAATCCAAATTTTGGCATTCAGTCAAACAGAAATTTGTCATAGTTTATAATGCTTGTTAACGAGGAACATCAAAAATTAATGCTCATTAGGGTGCTCATTAATATGCATGGTAGTCTCAGTTTTGGCTTAATTAAGTGAAACACCACTTCGTAGAGGTACTGTGTCACTGCAGTAAAGAAAAGTTCAAAATCACGCAGAAGTAACAGGATGGAGCAGTGCTCCCTTTGGACAGTATTATCCCATATTTTGTTGTGGGGCATTGCTCATCTGCCGCTCTCTAGGTTCCTGACAGGTAACAAGCACAGCTGCTGCAGAGCTACTGTTGATATTTGTTATTCAATGTTGTTGCTGCTTGCATTCCTCAGAGTTTAATGAATACAGTGCATGGCGCAGAAGTAGTTACTGGATAGATTTGTTGATGTATGTGCCTGCCCTTACATAACTTTGATAACGATTATTTCTGGGGAGGCCATAGGGATTTCTCTTCTTTACAAAGGTCTTACAGGTCCCTGAAATCCATAACACAGGTTGAAATCAGCATTGTCAAAAGTATAGTTGTGAATATTGATCTGACTGGCACATGTGAGGAAATGTGCACTAAGCAGCTGCCAGTAGCCCTACATGACTGCTAAATTTCCTGATCTTGGCTGGGCATATCAGTTTGAAACAGTCTGTGTGAAGTCCACTGGGGCTCTTGTTCAGTTCTGCTGCCTGACTGGAGTGGGATCAACACAGCTAAATGCAGTTCCAAGCATGGCAGATCTTCTGCTTCCTTGGAGTACTAATTAATTAAGCAACTGCCATTAATGCCTTACCACTCAAGCCATGGGAAATTCAAGAGTAATTAAAAAAAAAAAAAAAAGTCCACTTGGGGATGTGAACTTGTCAAGAAGGTTTAGCACTCAGCACACCAGTTGAGGGTTTCCTGGCAGCATGTCCCCTCCTCTGCCTTCCTGCCTGCTCACCCCATCCTGTAGCCTATCTCCTGCCACAGAAGGACCTGGCAAGGGAATGACCATGGGTCTTGCCCAGCTCTTCTGGGGCAGGCATTGCTGTCCAGAACAAGGTGCCCTGCTACAGCAGGAGGGGGAGGGCTGAGAGGAGGTGGAGGGATGAGAGGAGGCAGGGTTTGAGGTGGCAAGATGTGGGGAAGGGATAAACTTGGTACTGAGGCAGAACTGAGATTGACACGTGTGCATTTAAGGACTGATTTGGATGAGAAGATTCAGAGTTAATGGGGCAAGGCCAGGGTGAAGCTCTGAGGTGTCAGAGAGCACCTCATCAGACCAAGGTCCAGAGCAGCTTCCCTGTTCCTCTAAGAAACACCTAGTCTGGGGACAACTGCTCTGATTTTGCTTCTTCCTCTATTCAGCTTTGTTGTCTCACATTCCTTAATATGAATGTAATAAAAATGCAGTACAACATGGGAAATATTTTGCACACAGGGTGTTTCTAATACAACAGACAGGTCTACAAGAATTACTACTGACGTTCAAGGAACTATTTCTAACTTCTGCTCATACTAAATCAGATCCATAACAGGAACTTTCCAAACCTCATAGGGTCTCAGAGCATGCTGCCGGGGAAGGAGTTAGATGCGATGGTGCTGGATTCAAACCCCAGTCTCTCTTTTGGGACTTCTCAAGGTCTTGAATATGTCTGGTGACTGAAAGGGCTGCACATAAATGGAGACAAGTTTCTTACTTGAGCATCAGACCATAACATAGAAGGCAATCATGTTCTACCAGATAAAGGGGGAAAAGTCCCAATAAACCAGATATGCCTCAAACCTTAATGCCAGCAGTCAGTGAGCATGAGTGACCACAGACCTAATTGCTTTCCCTTGATGCCTTGGCTTTTTCTTAGCCATTGCTCCATTGCCTTTGTAATTTGATTCAAAGGCAAAATGTGCTTTCCATACCAGCCCACTTTAGGTGATAAACAGGCTGAATGGGGAACAGAGACTGTCTCTGCATTTTCAAAGCACATCAGCACAAAGTTATTTAGCACGGGATTGCGTGATTTTGATTCACTGAGAGAGCCCATAAGGTTCTCAAGCTCTGATTCTACCAGTGAGGTACACCGGCCCATTTTTAGTAGTCAGGACTATAATAAAACAACATGCATGCAGGCACACTAACTAATTCAGGTTTTGACGTTAGGATATTCTCCTTTATTCATCCAGATACTTTCACTTGCTTCTAAATCCCTTTCATTGCATTTCAGAAAGGGATTAAATAACATTGGCATTAAAGGTGCTGGTGGAAATTACAGGTTTCTGAAGAAGCTATGGAAAGGCTGGATAGAAAACACAGCTTAAAATGGCCCTGCAGCCCCAGGGGAACAAAAAGTAGAATTTGATCTTTCAGAGGTGATCAAATATCCTCTACTATCAGGCCAACTGCAAAGCCAACAAACTGCACCACTCAGGTAAAAATGTTATAGGAGGTAGATGGCAATTTCAACAGAGAGTACACACATCCCATGAAATTTTGGAATACATATGTGATCTGTAGAATTCAGTGCTTTTTATTTCTACTGCCTGTCCTTTAAATGAAATCAGTCAATTTCAAAGGAAGAGCATGGTGGGGTTGGGGAAGGAATAAGTGTCAGGTGGCCTGAATGCCTCCAAGCAGGCATAGTATTCCTGCAAGAAGAGCAAGTATATATATGAGGTGCATTGCTTGCATTGACCTTGATGAGTATAGCCTTTCTACATCAGGATCCTTTCAGTACTGTACAGCTTATCTTCTATCCATTAGCATGTGGTACACTGTGAATCTGTCTGGAAAATGCTGCAATTCTGCTCCTTGATAATTTGGTTGCCTTAGAACAGCCACAGAACACGGATCTCTTGACATTGATTAGGCAACATTTTTTTCCCCCTGTTTTTTCCATTTCAAAGTAACTAATGAGGAGGAGGAGGGATGTAAAGAACTCAGTGTAGGACTATAGAGCAAATCTTGCCCACATCTCACTGCACCACTTGTGAGGTGTGTGGCCATTCCCCTCTGTTGAGTCTCCATTTTCCTAGTTCATCAGGTTTGAGCCTCACTGACCAGCTCTCTGAAGGGGTATCCCAAATAAGAAGAGAGACTATGGAGCTGTGTAACAGTGCCACAGCTGATGTTTACAGCTCGTCACAGGGATGCTGCTTAGAAACTTGGTGTTGCTGGGATTTGGCCCTTTGCAGGAAGTGTGGTGCCTCCACAGGTGTGCCAAAGGGCTCAGTGCATGGAGACTCATATCTTACCAGAAAAAAACTGAAACATTGAGACTCCTATCCTCAAACTGATATGATCTTAGTGGTATAGAGTTGAGTAAATAACTATACTTCCTGACTGTTTTTTTTTCCAAATTCATGCAGTTGAAGAAGGTCAGAGACCAGTAAAATTTTCACCTTTCTTTCAATTGGATCAGTTTTTGTCAGAGGAATTTGTCTTTAAATAGGTATTTGTGATGATTTCCATTCCAACCTCTAGTTCTGACACCTCAGTGTGTCCTCTAAGGTAACAGATGAGGAATTGCATGTCAATGAGTTCACACAGTTCATGCAAGCAGTTGTGATCTAGAGATTTGCAGCTTACTGAAGAAACTGAAAGTGCTGTTTTGCATGACTTGCACGGCTTTCCAGGTTCAGATGGAGGATGTGTGGTCATTACCACCTCCTCCCAATCTACCCCTGCACAGAAGTGCTAAGAGCAGACATGTGAGTTCTTCAATTTTCTGCTGATATAAGGAAACTCTTATTAGTTTTTTTTTTTTTTCCCAGTGAAGGTGTATGCAGTAGCTTTGCATGCAAACAGCAATTACTAGTAGGATAAAGGACTTTAGTTTACTATTGATTTTAAGTCAGGGAGTTTTCTCCAGCTGAGCACTTGTAGGATTTTCTGAATACAATAATATATAAGGAATGGCACCAAGTCTTGACATTCGATGCTGTCAGAATCCCCTTTCAGCCCCTTTTCATTAAATGTGATCCCTCTAGCAGGGTTTTTCTTCCACTAAGAAAGCAAAGGCATAGTCTTAAAGGGTGTGGAGGTGGCAAAGGAAGGGAGACTTGCATTTTCTTGAAACCATATCACCTGCTTGCAATATCAAATCGAAGAAGTCTGGCTTGTCAGATTCACGAACCATGAAAATAATTCTCAAATACACCTTAATACTGGTTTGTAAATCTATGTATCTATATCTATGTGCCTTCCCTGTTTGTTTTTAGGTCTTTTTAAAATACTAGTTGATGTTAGTCCTTTGTCTGTTTTCAGGGATCGTTACCCAGCTAAGCTTGTCAAAATGTCTCCTACAGCTTTTCCAATTTCGGTCTCCATTTCCATTAGCACTCTTGGATGAGTGTCACCTGGACTTGGTGCCTTGTCAATCGGAAGAATCTCTGACCTTTTAATAACCATTTTGAACTGTTGGCTGCACTGGAGATATGTTGAACAGGGGAGTCAGTTGATACTCACTTTACATCCGCCTGCCACTTTCATTTAGGGAAGCAGGTATTGATACAGCCCCTGGGAAATTCGGGGAAAGGAAATACTTCTGATGAAGTTAACAGACAATTTGGTGTCAGTACTGATGTATACAGATGTAGCTGAAAGAGGAGATGTGTGGATTAATTAATTAGAAAATGGCTGCTGCTTGTGACTACCCAAGGGTATCCCTATGTGTTCGGCATATAGAAATACCACTTCAGAGAAGAAATGTTTCCTTATTAGTAAACTAATACTTTTGGTACTAAAATTCTGTCATTGGAGAAACCTGTTTGAAGAGATCAGCAAGTTGAATGACATGATACATCACGTCTCCTGAGAACGAGAGGCAGGGACAGATAAGCAATTTATTCTTTGCTTAGCACCTGCAGGCTGATGGGCTGCTGCCCAATTTCTAAAGCCATTGCTGTTAAAAAGCCAACACTTGCCAACAATTATTATATAATGCCCTTTAAACTACTTCATGTCTTTCTCTTTCCATGTGTCTGCCTACATTAGCATATGGATGCATTCCTTTCCTACTGATCTGCTGCCTAAATGTAAAGTGCAACCTGATATTGTGGATTTTCTAAGTGTTGATGGAGTATGCCAAGTAGTGATTACTGTTTTTAAGATACAGCCCTAGTAAGAGGCAGAATTATTTTTTAAGATACAGCCCTAGTAAGAGGCAGAATTATTTTGTAATACTTAACAAAAGCTGACTTTAGAAACTTTTTGTCTGTATAAAGCACTAAATTTCTTGATCTGTCTCACCCCTGACATTTTACAATCGCTGGCTAGTGAGGGCAAGGTAATTTCTAAAATACAAAATTTAGGTAAAGGCCTCAGAGTTTCTATGTTGACCTGTTAACATGGTTGGGTTTTTTAAAAAGAAAAAAAAAAAAGAAAAAAAAGAAAGAATTTTGTAAAAATTCCTCTTTGCTAGTGTTCTACCTTGAAACAATTGGCTTAAATTAACTAACCTATGTTGCCACGCTTGTCTAACAGATGCATCGAGGGAAGCTAAAAAGCTGTCAGTTGACATCTGATCATTCAAAATTGCAAATTACCCATCATGTTAGAATCTTTAAACTGTATTCCTTGCATGCAGAAAAAGGTAGAGATCCTCAGTCGAATTCCACCCTGACTTTAGGGAGCTCCTTTGCATTCCAGCAGCCCTTTCTAGTGTGTAACTTTGCTGCAACTAATGAGTGATACATAGGTAACAGGGTGGGCTGGCTTGATCTTCACATTCATTTCAGTATTTTTATGCATCTGTGTGAGCTTTGTGATAATATGAAATATGAAGAACTTTTAGATTCTCTTTCTGCAGAGAAGCTCATTCTTTGTGTTTTCCTTTCTCTCCCCTTTCCAATGAGAGTATTAAGCTTTGCACTTCCCTCTGAGGTTTCCTTGGTCTATTCTGTCTCCTTTGTGAAGGAAAAGAGGTGTGCTACAACACGAAATTGATAAGAGCCATTATCACTTGTCATACTTGAAGATTCACTGAAAGGTTTAGGAAAATGTGGATTTTTTGGGAGGAGTCCTCAGGCAGTCACCTAAGAGAAGGGCTGTTTATCTGCACAACCTGTCTGAGATATCATATTAAAAATAATTTTTGGGCTCTTCGTGCAAAGAACACTTATGATTAGCTCTTGTGTGGATTTCTTCTTGGATTTCTCAGTTGAAAAGGGATTGGAGGAAGTGCACAAGAACAGAAGACCCCAGCAAGAAGCTTATTTTTCTTTAAAAGCTGTTTAAAATACAATTTCAAGCCTCTCTCTGTCTAAGAAGTCTTACCTGATTGTCAATATGGCTTTCTGTTTATGTAGAAGATAGATCTATCATCCATAGCAAAGGATGATCATTCTCTAGACAGTGAGTACTTGGTGCAATGTGACTCTGCTTTTCATCTGGGCAATTCTGCTGACACTTGTAGGAACTGTGAGCGGATGGGGGAGTGACTCAGGTTATTTCTATGCTCCTTTCCAGCAAGTTGGCACCCTTGTTTTTGCAGATTACATCTCTAGAGAGGCTCTTCTAATCTTACTGTTGAGAGGATAGATATTAAGGCAGACTTTTACCTTTAGCTGAGCAGTGGGTTCAAGAGTTGGTGAGGAATCACAGACCAGACATTTCCTTCCTTTTTTTTTTTTTTTTTTTTTTTAAGTGTTTCTCTTTGCACTTGAACTGGGTTTATTCCATGTGATTCCCTTGACTTGGAAAAGTTATTCCTGGCTCACGGAAGAGTACTCAAGCAAAGAGCCTGATTCACATTACATATGTGGGACAGGAGTGGTGGACATTCAGTTGGCATATAGTTATTTATTATTGGAATTTGACATTACCTTTAGGTTTGTTATGGTTGTATTTCAGAATGCAAATAGACATAGCCACAGAGCACACTATCCTATGGCAGCTTTGCATAAAGGAATAGGTAAAATTCTACTGAGCAGCTGAATAAAGGGAGCTTTTATCACTGAATTAAGTTCAGAAGAGTAATTGAGATTTTCAAGGCACACAGGAGGTTTACCTTTCATTCATTTTGATGGAACAAGTGTATCTAAATCCCTTTGAGCAGCTCAGCCTCATTTCTGCAACCCATGCGCTCCCGCAGCTCCTACTGACTTGAAAGAAAGATCATCTGTGCAAGAAGATGGTTTTGCTCCAGGTTAGTCTCAAAGAAACCGGGAAACTATAATGTAGAGCACAGAAAGTATTTTAAATTACAGTAAATAATAGATGATTTTTTATGATGGGTGGCTATCTAGGCATAGACAAAAGGTTGCTTATTGTATTTTTTGAACAAAAAGAAACTCTGTTCTTCCTTCTCCCTCTGCCCTCCCTGACACCCCTTTTATATGATGCTCAGATTCTAAAGAACAGAAGAAATACTTTAAAAGCGATGCTCTTATTGTCCTAAATTGATAATTTACTTAGTTTTCTACAGGATTCAGTATTGCTTGTGTATTTTAACAAGATTTTAAAATATTTTTATGCAGGTAATAAGTATATGATAATTATTGTCTCAGGTAATATGTTCTGATTTATAATGTCTATTGATTATTGGTGTTGGAAGAAACATTTCAAAAGGATTTCATGCCATTTGACCTGCACAACCTCTAGTTTTAGAGAATATTCATAACTGAAAGCAAACATCATCCATATTAAAACCTAGCCGAAGCATATGTGTCTCATTAAAGAGCAAAGTGAGCTTTGGCGTGTGTCTGCAACTGAAGCTGTTTCTTTGAGAGACTTATACTCTGAATTTATCTTTATTAAGGGCTTGTCCAAATGATAAATATATGCTGCCTGCTTGCTATCTGCCACTTGGAAATAAATCACTTTAGGATTGATTTGCTAACAGTTTTCTACACTCTGTGTCCCGCTGCCCAGGACGACATGCTGGAGTTCTTCACAGAAGCACACAAATAATTTGAGCTGCTGAGAGAAGAAAGCTAAGTGTGACAGAGCACTGTGTATTCACTGGCACAGATGTCATCATGACTGTCATGATTTAAAACTTGTGGAAGTGCACACATTACTAGAATTTTGCATAGGATCTGCTGGCAACCTTGTTTCAAGCTTGCCCTGCTTGAGGGCAGAGCTGGAAGGTGGATACTTATAGCTCCACTTCCTACTTTCCCCCTTCCTAAATTATAAAATAGCATATGCAGAGGAACCCAGTCTTTCAATCTTAGTTGTGATAAACCACTGTGATATAAAACAGGAACCTGGATTGCTTGTTAATTCTGGGACAACTTAAATGGTTTTGCACCATGAATCTATTCAAGGCAGAGACCACTTTTGTGAAGGGATGAAGTAAAATTCAAAATATTAATCCTTCCAAATGTTAGGAGCTATATGATTTGTTCCTCAACTCAGATTCATTTTACTGCTGTAGCTCATCTATTCTATATCCAGAAAGGCAGCTGCAGTAAGATGCAGCTGCAGCATGAGTAACTTGGTAAGGGAAATGGCTAATGCAGCAGTGTTGCTGCTTGCAGAGACAGTGCTGGGCAGCAGGAGAGAGCAGCCGTTCTTCATTTGGTCTGGCACAAATTCATCCTGTCTAGCAGTTCTCACCGGGGGCTGAACTAGGACCTAAAGCAGCCTCTGTAGGGTTCACAGTCTCTTCCACTTAACACCTATAAGGATTTTCATTTTCTTTTGAGGGGGAGCAGTGTGACTCTGTTGCTGTTGGTATAAATATAGTCCGAGTGCTTTGAAAGAAAAGAAGGACCCATTACCAAAGATCTCACAAGTTTTACTGGCATTGACACACGGGAGACTTAAATGTGTGGTTAAAATTAACACATGCTGAAGTGCTCAGTAGAACTGGAATGGTACAAGTCCTATGTTTAAACTCCAGTAGTTGAGTAAGTTTTTGGATTACTCTGGGTCTAAAAAGGGTTTTATGGAAGTGATTCTGAAAGCTGATAGAATTTAATAGAGTTTGAGATGGCTTTGAAATTTTTGAACAGTATAGTACTAGTTAATAGAAAAATATTCTTGCTCTAAAACGTTGGTTTTAAAAAGCCTATTATGCTTTATAAAATTCCTTAGAGGTTTTCCATAATGGTGTTTAAACTGGCGTATACTATTGTGCTTGATGGGTCTCTGCTACAGCCTGACTTTTATGTTAGTACCAGACCTGAATTAGTGACATTGTGTTTTGGAGAAGTGAGAATTACACTAAAGTGCAGCAATTTTCTATTATATACAAACAGAACTTCAGAAATCACCTCTTTAACCTGAAAAGTTCCTGGAGCCTGATCTTGGAGTATATAAAATAAAATGCTTTTGCATTTTGGTATTCTACCTGGTACACAGAGCTGATCTAAAAAAGCTCTCTGGTGTTTCTGAGGGCAGCTATGTTTAGCAGGGTGATAACTGAAGCTGAAAATATTGTGTCATCCGGAGTATGCAGGTACTTTGACTAAGAACTAGCTAAAAGCCTTTTTGAAAGAGTCTATATTGTACACATAAGCTTCTTTCTGAGTTAAGAGTCATGGCAGGTGATTTCCAGGTTTAAGGGTTCAGCAATATGCTCCACTGGCATTACCTGTAAAGGCAAAATTTCTGGCCATTGCTTAACATTAACAGTAATCCAAAAACAACAGGGGAAAAAAGACAAGTTTGCAAAATATTTTTTACAGCCACTTTTAAGATGTGAGGAAAACCACTTAAAATTTATTCTTCAGAAAAAAAGTCTTTTATGCCCTTTATAATCAATTCTGTGATTTGCATGTCTTTCATTGAAATATATGGAGAAATTTCTGGCTAAAGGAGGGTGATTAGTAGAACTGTAATTTTAAAACTGAGAAGCATTTGGCTTTTAAGTGCTTTATCAAATTAACAGCATATGAGCAAGGCCATGGCAAGTGAACGTGAAGACTGAAATAATTTTTCGTATGTTGCGTGATTCCTGTTTCTCCACTGGGGTATTGGCTAGAGCATATTAGTAGTTGTGCAAGTAACGCTTCTTGGTGGGAGCACACTGTTTCTACTCAGTGCAGCTGGTGAAAACAAATCTGATTTGACCAGGAACTGAATAAGTAGAATTCTTTTTTTTTTATTTTTTATTTTTTTATTTTATTTTAACTACATGTTTCCTTATGAGCAATGTCGATATTGGAATGGTATTTCTGATTGTGGTTGAATCTAGAGAGTTGTAACAAATGAACAGTGATGGGCAATTGTCTCCAGTATGTTTATGGGAAAGCATATGTGTTTCTTTCTAATTTCGTTAAGTATTGGTTCCTGTAATAGATGCCTACCTTAAAGACAGCAGCAAAATCAATAATAATGATTGTTACAATGGATTGTGGGTGTGTATGCCACTTCCTAACTTTTCCTCCTTCCTGTTTTCCTTTGCTTATTTACATATACTGAAGGCTTCCTTGCAGCCAGGCTACTGCCTCTGGGGAGAGGCCCAACATATTTTCAATTTGGCGGATTGTTCCTCCAGTCTTTATTACCTCACATGAGCTGTGTGCGATCTCTACAGCTGTTTTCTTGGAGCTGCCTTTCTCTGAAAGGCCATTTACAAAGAACAGCTGATGTTACATGCAAAGATATGGAAGCAGTTCTGCCAAGTGGCTGTTTTACCCAAGAATCTGATGGCTTTTTCCTGGTTAATTCTTTTTCTAACTGCTCTTAATTACACAGAAGAGGCTGAGGAAAAAAAGGGAAGGGGGAGTTGAAGAGTTTATCTGAAATAAAATGGCGGGGGGGAAAAATCCTTCAATCTATTCGCTCAGGCTTCTTAATCTCCTGGAAGCACAGAGCTGCTGATCATCTGTCAGTGCAGCAGCTGTGGTCCCTTGGCTGAGCCGCCCTGTGCCAGGGCCATGTGGGGTGCTCTGGTGAGGGCATCCTGACACAGCTGTTGCTGAGGGCAAAGCACTCTATCAGTGTCCCTGCTGCACTAGCAAACAGGATTAGTGTCTAAAAGAAGATAATTCTTTTGCAAATTCACTTCCCAAGAGAGAATGGGCTGTCGCTCTTGCAGTGCAAAAGCATTGCTGAGGTAGGTTAGCGATAGCCACATAACAGGCATGGCAAAGGCTGGCAGGGACCTGAATGCTTTGGGAGCTCACAGAAACTCTACTGAGTTGAATGCCTTCCAAGAAAGGACTTCCTGGGATCAGTGTGCTGATAGGGGTCTGTTGCCTTTCAGGAACTTGCACACTTACCTCACAATAGCACATGAGGTAGTATGGCTCTGGAGGAGAAAAGGCTCCTAGATACTTTACTACAATCTCAGAAACTTGTGGCTTAAAGCAATCTGAGGTTTTCCAAGGGTGCGGTTATGCAAGCTGCTCAGGCTCTTCCCTAAATGGCCCCAGCTCTCCTTCCACTGCTAGCTATTTCCAGCACTGCTTAACTAGCCTTACTGAAATTTGTCCAGTTTTCAGCTGAATCAATGAACTAAATGGGACATGTATGACATAGTGGGGGAGAAGGGATGTACATGCAAGGATAGATGGAAAGCAGACAGGGTCCATTCCTGCCAGCTATAGCAGAGTCTTGGCTTGAGAAACCACATCCTGGGTACCTCAAGGCAGCTACTGTCAGCTTGGGACTGCTCCGCTCACTCCTTAGCTGATTGCAATGCACCTCTTATATTGAGGCAGTTTTCTGGCTGCTTTGCTCTCCTGGATTGATGATAATTAGGTATGAGCATATATATTGCGCCATACTATATGGCTCGGGTAATTCCTGCATGGATTTAATTAATTAAGCCAAGTGCAAATGTATAAGTTCTGTATTTGTAAAAGTAAAGTGCTGGATTCCATTTTTGGAAAGGTTTTATTCTCTGAAACTGTTAATGTATTTCCACTGCTATCGCACTTTAAATGAACTCATGAGTTAAGAACAGTGACAGCGAATAAATTATCATACAGCTGGTAGGAGTGAGATAAATAAAAGGATATACATAAAAAATAAATGGATTCTGTCCCTATGTGTGCAGAAGAACCAGTCCTTGATGATGAAAAGCTATTAACCATCTTAGTGTAATTAACTGTTTTAGTGCTGCTTCAGGAAAAGGCGTTTGCAGTTTTACCTTTGAAGTCAAGTGTTGCAAGCATCTGCAGAGTGCAATAACAGCTCTCTGCACTGAGAAACTACTTAAGAGATGCCCAGAGGAAGAAGGTGGGGAAATCTGAGAGAGCAGGGTCATTTCAATTTTAATTTTTATATCCCCCCCTACCCCCCAAAAAAAAACCCCAAAAAACAACCCCAAAAACCAACACCACCAAACCCACCTTCCACTCAACAACCAAAAAAAGAAATCTGTAGTCAGCTGAAAGAAATTGCCAGTGAAACAGAGAATTTGAATCTGAGTTTGAGGCTCTGAGCATTATCTTGCAATGATCTCTGGGCCAGTGGGAAGGTCCCTCTGTGTATGTCATCTTAGGGTCAGTCAGTAAACATTCAATACAAAGAACTAATTTCATCCTGAGTTGAAGGGCAGAAGAAAATAAAAGATTAGCTTATGATTCCCAGCCTTGCGATTCATGGTATGTATTGAGTTTGTGAAATCTCCTTCTTGAAGCCAAAGGAGGGATGTTAGAAAGTCTGTGAATTGGTGCCATGGTGTGTCATGCAGCTCCTTTTCTTTCTCTCTCTATCTTGTTTGCAAGTGAAAACTGTATGGTAGATGTGGCGGGAGGTGCTATGGTGGCTTTACACTGTGTATAATGCCCTTGCCCAGACGGAATCATCCTTTTTTTTTTTTTTTTTTTTTTTTTTTTTTTTCTCTTCTGGCAGTACAAATTTGGCTAAAATAGGTGAAAGAATGCATCATCTTGCTTCAGTGACTGGGTGTATCAACTGATGAATCTACACTGGTTTTATCTTAAGAAAATGAAGCATATGGGACGATAGCAAACATCTTCTAAATAACATTGATTGGGTTTTTTTATTGTGGTNAATTTGTTTGGGTTTTTTTTTTTTTTTTTTTTTTTTTTTTTTTTTTTGTTTTTAACCTGAATGTTTTCTGGGCTCCAGTTTCAGCAAAACCTCTCAAGATAATGAGGCAGCTCTGTAGGAACCCGAGCCTCCATTCCCAAAGGAGAGCAAGCCCTGCTCTCCCTAAGCTCTTCTTCTTTGCCCCCCCTCTGCTCTCAGCTGAGTGCAGCATGGCACCATGAACCACTGTGCATCTCTGGGTGAGCAGCGGCAGTGAGTGGGCAAAAGAACTCTGCAGCATTTTGAGATGTCTGGCTTTCTGCTGCACACTGGCAGGCTCAGATCTCTCACATTGTGGAGCTTTTGCTTTCTTTTTAAGATTTATATCTTCACAACATATGTCTTTGCTGTTCAGGGGATCACAGGCCCAGTGAGGTAGCAGGACTTGTGAGTTTGGCTCACCTGAGGCAGATTGGGGCAAAACCTGTCTTTCACCCAGGAAACAAGGGTGCCAATCTAGGCTCTTTAAGCCGTGCTGCAGTGAAGGTGGAGATCTAAAATTCAGACTGCAGAAAAAGAGAACAGGAGGAAGAACAGTCTTGCAACACAAATGGAAACTTCTATATTATTTTACCTTTTTCACCAAAAGCAAAAAAANTTTGGGGTTTTTTTTTTTGTTTGTTTTTTACATCCAGAAAATGTTCACACACATAATTTCATTAGTAAGTTTAATAAATGGATACTTGAAAGTACTTCTGCTTTCTCTGGTGAAAAGCCCTACAGAAATGAAAAGCATTATTTTTATTACTCAGTGTCACTCTTGGTGTGGGCTCTAAGCTTGGTATTGTGCTGAAGTTTTCCTACTGAACAAAGAACTGATTTTATCTTTCCTTCTCCTGTCTACCCCACACTGGAAATTCTTCTGTAGTGAAAGGATGGACTCAGGATTTAATGGGATAAATTGAGATTTAAATTTAGCTTGAGAGTTATTTCATGTATGCTTCTTGTGGTTAATTCCCAGGTTAACGTGTTTCTCTGAATATACATTTCTTGTATGAATTGAATTTCTTCTTACTCTACATCTTGAACTCCTTAAGAGCAAATGATTTATTTCACTGATGTCTAATCCTGTCACTTTTCTTTCCAATGCTCTCAAAAAAGGGTTGCGCAGAAGGGTACAAAATCCATACATAGAAAAAAGAAGTTCTGGTCTTTGCCTACAAGGTGATGCTATTGTCAGTGAATGTGAATAATCCTTTTTTCTTTTGTATAAAGGTCTGATCTTTCTTCTCCCATCAAAGATAAAACAGTCTGTCTGTCCTATAAATGCACAGCGAAGTGTAATTTCGCATAAAATCTTTGTCCCATGGTCAGGTAATGTGATGTTCACCTGAAGGATAAGAGAGCTTGACAAGCTTCAGCTCACCAAAATGGTAATGTTCATCACTGCCTGAATCTAATTTGTGCTTCCTTTCTAGTTCATTTTCCAGGGAAGGAGACCTGAGAGACTAAATATGTAGAGGACAGGCTGTCGAGGGTCATTATTACAAAGAACTGGAGAAAGAGAGCTAGCCCCCAAGAGACAGGGCATTTTCAGTCTCTTTCTCCTGTTTTTTATAAGAAAATCAGGCAAACCTTGGGAGTCTATAAAAAGTACTGAAGTAATCTCGTTCTTGGGTTGCGGGGTTCTGTTTGTTTGGAGATTCATTTTTTTTTTTTAGTTGAAAGACCCTTGCCAATATATACATGTTGTATTTTCTGTTGTTTCTTGGAGAAGTATAGCAGTTGTGTTAATCAGTTGCTTCTATGCTAGTAGGTTCGTTAGTATGCCTGCTATGCTGTTTAGGCTTGATTTTTCTAATATATAGATAAAACACACTTTTTTTTTTTTCCTCTCATTTTCACTCTGAAAATTTGTATGGATCAATCTCATTGACCTTCTTACATTTTGACAAGCTTTAATTAAGTCTCCTCCACAAGATCTCCTGTAAAAGAAAAAAAGGCCAATACCATGGGTATTTTTGTTTATATCACTCTGGGTCAAGGACACTCAATTGTTGCCCAGACCTTATTGATTATTTATGACTCATTTGTTCAAAGGTTATATCTATCACAGATTGTGGATATCCCTTCCTGGGGCTTGCCAAGACAGTAAGTTTCCATTATCTGTTTAGGGCAAGATGTGAGAGCATGTTCTGACAATGGTAGTTTAAGGGTGATGTGCTTCTTATTAAAGATGAAACTGGACTGCAGGGTTCTGCTCATGATGCTTTCTAAAGGTAATGGGCTGAATCTTCCATAGATTGGCAAAAGTTTATTATGTTCAGTGGAGCTACTTGTATTGGCTGGGCTCTGATGTTTACCCTATGCCTCATTTAGGGTTATATTAAAAATACCCACAAAATAACAGAAGAAACCTAAAAAAAAAAAGAAAAAAAGAGGAACAATGAGAGAGAGAAAATACTCAGTAGGCAGCATATTTGAAAGCTCTTTCATCAGGCATCTGTGCAGTGCAGGTGTAAAACCTATGGTGAATGTGTTTTCTCAGAATACTTTATGTTCAATAAACTTATGTCACACACAGAGATGTTCACTCACTAATACTTCTTCTGGAGGGAAAGGCAGAAAGGCAGAATTTGACTCATTACTTGTATTTCCTTAAATACATGGAGGCTTGAGAGCAAAGCCCTGTCTATAAATTAAACAATAATGCTAATTCATGCGGAGCATGGCAGTCGGGCAGTGATTGAAGGATGCTGTCTGATGTGCTCCCAGCACATGAACCTTTGGTCCTCGCCAGTCAGATGAGGAGCAGCTTTTAAAACAGTCACATAGCAGGATTGACGCAAAGCTTTATAATAATGATTAGGGAGCACATAATTAAGCCACTCCCAAATTGGAAAAGCATTCTCAGCAGAGTTCAGAAACTCTAAAATGCTTGTTTATTCAATAATTATGGAGCATAATTATGGTAATGAGGTTAGCTGAGATTTACATATTAGCAATGCATTTTAATGATCTGATTATACAAAAGTGAGATACAATAGATTGAATTTTATACGGAAAATTTGTTTCCAGACTGAAATCATAAGACAAACACCCTCCAATTCCCGCCCCTGCCCCCCTCCCCCCGGCAATAGATTTATAAGAGCCCAGGGAATTACCATGTAATAAATCCTGTGGTTGTAATGAAATAACTAGAGCACAAAAAAAATTCAAACCATTGTGTGAACAGAAATCCCCAGCTGCAGAACTACAGTTGAGTGACATTAAAGAAAATAGTTCTTTTTTTTTTTTTT
>VZRU01012594.1:740559-827310 GCA_013398155.1 Pedionomus torquatus | reverse complement strand
TGTTTTTTTTTTTTTTTTCTTTCTTACTTAATGTTCTTCTCTTCTAAATACTTCTTCTGTACTTCCCTTATAAATATTTAGTTGCTTAGTCTCAAGGGGCAGCGTAATGTGAAGAATAAACTGCTGGAGGAGAGAGGTGAGACACTAGGCCACTGGCTGTTGTTTGGATCTGTGCAGCACTCACAAAGCAGTCTTTTTTGCTTCAGCTTCCCAGTTGCTAAGTTGGATAGAATTATGTTTTCCCATCCTTCTCTTTTGGGGTCCAAAATTAGAGAATACTTTCTTCATATGGTGTCTTTTATAGTTTTCATATAAAATGGTAGTATCTGATAGATCTGGTTCATCCTGGTTTGTTTGTGTGTTTTAGAAGTAGAAGAGATTTAATAGAAAAAGTACTTTAATTTCATCATGACTCTATCCCTTGTGGTCAAGGATGGCAGTTCTCAAACTGCAACAGTCAGTTATCTGAACTGTTATAAGCAATAATGTTCTTTTATTGCATTAATCAGCTATACCTGTGTAATGGAGTTACAAGGCTGCTATATGGCTTGGCCTTTATGAATGACAGACATGTTTGGCAAAGGAATATCTTGTAAAGAATTAAAGTACTGCTAATCCCAACAAAGTTCTTACTGCTTTCTCCATATTCTTTCTTTTGTCACACAACCTTGAAGTACCTGATCACTGAGAATTAACGGGAAGTTTCTGCTGGTTTTGTTACTGGTTATCAAAACATCCATTATAGAGAATTCATACTTTTGTCAGAAATCTGGGCACTCACTGGCTGCCATACAGGGGTGCTCTGTGACTGCTACAGCTTTTGATTTGGTTCAGTGATAATCAGACCAGTATTTGTGAAGACTGGAATAAGTAAGGGAAGTGCAGAGCTTACCCAAACAATTGTGTTTATTCATGAGCGGCACCAATGTTACCAGTTCCTGAATAAATGCTATATATGACATAACCTAGTTATTGAAAGACATCACCTTAAGGATATTGAGCTTTGCAATCTGTATGTTATTTTACTCAAATATGACTCTAATTGGAAATATGGAAAGGTATTTGCAAAGAGTAGAAAATGGCTAGCCCCTTTCTCCAATTCAATTGAGAATTGCCAGTTACCATACAATTTTTTGACACTTCCAATCTGTAGTCCTGTTCTTTCTGAGCAGATCGACAAGATAATGAATTTAATTGTTTGGCTTTCCTTTCCATTGCTGCAGATCTATGGTTGCTCATACACCTACCAGCATTGTTGCTCCCGTTGTCCCTCTCCCTCAACTCCTACTTCACACTATGGATTTGGAGGCAGCTTGTACAAGTGCTGATAATGGACTCTGTCTGCCTGATGTGATTTCTATATGACAATCTCTCTGCAACTTGCCTGACCACCCTGAGGATTAGCTGACCTGAGCAGAAAGTAAAGGGCAGCTAATTCCCTCTTTTTGACTTGTTAGAGAGCACAATTACACTAACTATCCATGCTCATTTGGATGGGCATGATGGCTAGCAGAAATGCCATGGAGAGATTGTTATGCAGCAGTATAAAGTGGCAGAAGGCCAAGCAAGCTTGCCACAATTAATCTCTTTAGGGAAGATACCAGCCTGAATGCTCATGTACTATCTTCTGTTTGCTGATTCATGGCTGGAATAAGTATAAGCCTTTTTTTTTTTTTTTTTTTTTTTTCCCCTTTTAGCTGAAGGTAATAATGAGAAGGAAAGGAGACTGGTGCTATCAAGAAAATAAAATAGAGCCAGATGGAATCAACAATATAGAACCCCATGTGGGTTAGCCCTGACACTTGCAAGATAAACTGTTTGGCTCCAAATTCCAGTTGTTTCTGCCCCTGATTGGAATATGCAAATAGATAAAAGATTATCTTTGATTTATTTTTGGAGATTGACTGTGTATCTGTGCATTACCATGTAAAAGTACATACTTGAGAGGAGTTGGTTATTTGCTAGGAGTAGAGTTTGGCTCCACACAGGTCTGTGCTGGTGGGTAGAGCAGTAATATCTTGAATTATCTTGAAAATTAAATTAAGTATGATAGATGGTACGTTTGAGATGAGGAGGCACATACATTTTAGAGTCACTTTTAGACTGCTGAAGAGAAGATGATGTTGTATGTAGTACTCCTGAGAATGTGTTAACTTTTAACAAACATTCCAAAACATATCAGGCAAGTAAATTTTGGCAGTGATGAGGGGAGGAGGAAAACCTCCACAAGAGCACTTTGCAGATTGGGAAATGACAAAGGACTTTTAGTTAAAAAAAAAACCAAAACAAAACACCACAAAAATAACATTAACTTATTTGAAGGAAGAGGACAGATTGCTTCACCAAAACTGTGGGAAGTAGGTACCACTAACTATAGAGGAATAGCAGAGATGGTGTAGGTACCCTCACTCCAAGAGGGGGAGATGGAAGACAAGAAGCTCTAGCCAAGTTTTTCAGAAGGATTTTACAGCTTTATTCTGTTCCTCTAAGGAGTAAAATTAAGAGTAATAAAAGCCAAAGTTCCTTCTGTCAAAAGGTAAATAAGCAAGGCAGGCCTTCTTGGCTTCCTGTGGTCTGCAGAGGGGTGACAGTCTATCCTGTTCTGCCACCTCTGCTTCCTCCCTCCATCAGTGGGCCTCAGATGACATAGCAATGGCAGGGCAGGATGAAGCAGTTCCTTAAACTGCCAAACACTACTGCCCAAAGGTATTTCACATCTGCTCAGGAACCCACTTGATTTTATGAGCACATAATGAACTACTGTTAAACCAAAGAAAAAGAAGTCCCATTTGACTTATGTTCTTAAGGATTCAAAAGAGCATTTAGTAAAATTATTACTAATACATTGATAATCAGTTTTGAAACAGTTGGGTAAAAACAGCTGCAGTGGGTTCAACCAATGTAACAGATTAAGATGATAAATCCAACGGGCCTGCCTGGCAAAGCTAGCACTGAACTAACATAGTCTTTTCTCTCCCTTAAGAATTGCTTCCATTGATGGATAATCTTTGCAGAAAAGGAAGCTTTTAAATCTCCAGACAGTGGATAATAGATGCAAATTTGTGACCGTCATATGCAGCGGACTAATAAACTCGGCTGATCAGGGAACACGACAAGCGTGACACTTTGTCAGGCAGTAAAAGCTGATTAGTTTGTGCATGTTTAGCTGTCCATATGCCTTGTTATTGGAAAGGTTTTAGATTGTAGTAATAATTGGAATGGATGTGGCTTCATTTCCTTTGACGTAGAAAAGGAAGGAAATAAAAAAAAAAAGAAAATGAGTGCAAAGCATCCATTCTTCACCCTTGGAGCGAAGCTGATTGAGCAAAGTGATCCTGGAGGATTCAGAGTAGCTGGATCTCTGGCTGTAACTGACAGCTATTTCACCATGTTGCAATTTGGTGTGGGTCTATGAGGAAAAGACAGAGAAGGTGGGGTTGCTGCAGAAGCTTCTGCAGAGGTCAGCTGTGGTAGATGAATGGTCAAGTGAGTGTAATAGCAGCATAAGCCATCATGAGGGGAAAAAACCCACAAACAGTATTGATGTTATTTATAGATAAATACTGAGACAGAAATAAGGCATTTTATAGCAAATACCTCAGCCAATTCATGTCGCTTATCATTATGCCTGAAACGGAGTCCTTTCCATTTCCTGTCCTGTGCCATAAAATATCACTTGAGTACAATCAAGGTTGTGCTGTCCTTGTGCATCCTGGACTGATTGGGGCTGTTGCTTTTTGTGTGTGTTTTTCTTTTTAATCCTGTCCTGTGGTGGAAGGATCTTTGAGCTCAAGACAGTTAATGAGATCATCTCAACCCACTGAACAATCTGTGCGATCCCACAAGGCCTTAGCAATAAAAAAGACTCAAGAAGTTCTGAAAAATTCAGTTGAAGCATTGGAGAAGGATGCTCAAGTGTAGCAGGATCAGGGTACCTGGTGGTACACAGAATATTTCTAGAGAATCTCCCAGCAGCAGCTACAATTCTTGGAGGAGTAAAAAGCAGCCCAATAGTCCATTTAATAATTTGGGTTAGGAAATCTCAGGTGAGGTTCTGAAGATCTGTCAAAGCCCACAAATGGCTGTCCATAATAATTTAGAGCAAACAACTTGTCTAGCTCCTTTGTTATATTTCTTGCCTGAGTTGTTATAGATTAGTATGAATCTCGTGGCAGGTGGAGTGGGCTGAGACATAAGGAAAGTGTGAACTCTCACAGAAGTTTTGGCCGGCAACCTATGCATAAAGTTGGAGCATGTAGCTGTTCTTGAGCTGACACAGTAATGCCAGCATAAAGAGCTGAAGCATGGAGGTTTGCTGTGATTCTGGCAACAACCTTTCTGTTTCATGTGTGGAAAATTTTTAATTTTGCTGTCTCTTTTTGTGAACTTGAGCTTGGAACTACTGAATTCAGGTCTAGATGTAGAATGGAAATTACTGTGTAGTTCAGAGAGAGAAATTGATATCATCATTTGAGCCCTGAGGAGCTTGCAGGAGGCTGTGGGAAGAACCTGGATTCCAACATGGGTTAGTCCACTCTACCTCCAGATATACCAAGCAGAAGGCAATTTTATGCTTGGTGAATTCTGGGGTGAAAGTTTGCTTACTGTACAGCTAGGATACTTTATGGTTCTATGAAAATTCATAAAGTCCTTGCTTAAAGGCATGTCCTG
This sequence comes from Pedionomus torquatus, assembly GCA_013398155.1. Classification (NCBI taxonomy): domain Eukaryota; kingdom Metazoa; phylum Chordata; class Aves; order Charadriiformes; family Pedionomidae; genus Pedionomus; species Pedionomus torquatus. Next base: position 822,639 of record VZRU01012594.1, on the reverse strand, counting down.
AATACAAGTGGTGGTGCCTCAACCTGCTCTGTAATCATGGGACATACTTAAAAGTGTTTGTCTTTCTGAAATCAATTTTGTCTGATTTGCTGGGCTCTTTCTCCCATCCTCTATGACACTGAAGCCAATAATGCATTCACCCTGGAGTGTGTTTCTGCACCTGCATGCAGTTCAGGTACATTTCACTGGTAATAATACATATGATTTGAACAGGAGAACAGCCTTTTTGCTTCTCAGCAACCTAAGAAGTGTTGCATTGTGGATGATGAGACTGGCTATGGTTTCCACCTCCCCAAGGCCCTGTGGTGAATGGGGACAAATTGGTTATCCAGTAAGGCTTTTATTTTTGTTCAAAGCAGTGAGTTATCCAGGGAGCTACATGGGGCTATGCCCTGATCATTCATTTTATACCTTGCACATTTTCCTGATTCTGTTGGACCTTTCTCCTGCAGCTTTGGCTCTGCTGGTGTGGGAGAGCTGGTCAATGTCCTGTGCAGAGGAATAAATTCAGGGGCCTGTTGTGTTTCTTGGGAAACAAGTATTTTTTAATTAGTGTTTGAAATGTGATGGGTTCACAGCGCTGGCTACTAATGTTCCCTGTATGTCCAACAGAAAGGGAAGAGGAGCAGCTACTACTGTCCCACCACATCTTTTATCTTTCCCCTTCTTATTGTGAGTCTTCATAACTTTTTGTTAATTCTTAGAAAACACTGTCAGCAAGGACATCAGAAAGCCACTTAGTTTGCTTGAGTGGTTCTGTGTTTTTGTAGATCTGATGGCTTGTTCAGTGTGTACTACACTAAATCAGATCACTTTAATGTAGAGATATTAGATGAAAAAATCTTTTATATTCTACAAACAGAATTTAGGTATGTGTTCAGTGTTGGTTAAAAAATTTGCTTCCATTTGCAAATGTTGTTACACCTTTTCTATCAAAGTTTTATTTCAGTGGAAAGTAGCTTTCTGCTTATTTCTTTTGTATCTCTGTAATGTTAAGATAACTTTGTTGAAACAAATGAAAAATATTCAGTTTAGCTTTCTGAAAAAAACAAAACACCCAAATCTTCAAGATAAAATTATTGAAAAAGAGATAAAGGATTTTATGGAAAGTTTTAGAGTCCTGAAGCTTAAGGCCAGTATGGGTCATTTTACTGTTCTGTTCTGCCACACCCAGTGTTTTACTCAATCACTTCTGCTGAGACCTTCATAGTTTTGAAGTGATCATATCACATGTCCTAGGAAGACAGGTGGATATAAAGATGTACCAAGATGTAGCAGCAATGTTTTTAGGGCGAGTTCACAAGCTACTGTTGTACAGTAGGACCCAAAAGCCCTGAGAGTATCTCATTTGTTATTTATCAAACTTTATCATATGCCTTTTGGAAATCTATCTTACTTGTGCTATGAATCTCTAAATCGTTGACACTGCACTTAACAGAATATAGAGATATGCTGTTATAATCAAAAGGTTTAAAATACACACGACTGAATAGCAGCTTCAATTTCATTAAGAAAATCACACCAAATTAGACATGTGAAACAATGCCAAGCACCTTTATGATGAGAAAATGTCACATATTGTGTAGGTCTGATATCATGTTCATGCATAGTACAGGATTTGATGGATGCCCTCTCTGGGAAAGTTCTCCAAGCCAAATGTTTCACAATCGTGCTTTAATTTTTACCTTTTGGTTAGATACAAATTTTCTGTACACCTGTGGGCTGCCGTTACTCAGTCTGTAGGCTTTTATATTGCCTGTGAAATGTAGTCATTTGTCTAGGATAATTCAAGCCTTTGAGTGTGTGGTGTTTTCAAACTGCACAGATCTTCAAGTTTTCAAAACCTGTTGCATTGTTTAAAATATGGGTTTCTTTACAACTATGCATTTACCTCAAAATTAGCAGGTAAGTTTTCTTCTGTGTTTTGCTACACCAGTTTTCTCCTTGTTAGTAGGCATAAGCTCTGTTTTGGGTTGCAGACTGAGAAAGCACAGATCTTAGGTCAGACACGAGGTATCTTGGTCACCACGTGGAGAAGCAAACAGTTTTTTCCTGCATCACCACCCATGACCTGTGAGTCTGTGGTGATGTGTATGCAAGTCTAATCTAGACTTATAGGTGGGCTTGGACAGGTAGAACTGGGCTGTGATGAGAGAAAATGTTTCTGCAGGAAGAAACGGTGTATGGTGTAAGCCTGGCGTTTCTTGGCATTGTTTTCTTTTAAGTACCTCTGGAGGTTCATTTTGGTTTTGTGTTACTCCTGCTAATAGAGTAAAAAAACCCCACTGTACACCCTGCTGAGACTGTGCTTCCCAGTGTATTTGTTTGTGAAGTTTTTGGCACAACATAGGATACTTTAAAGAAGTAAAATGAAGTTACACACAGAGTAAGAAAATGCTCTACTAGTTAGGAACAAATGAGATTAATTATGCAAAAGAACTGGTCACAGTGATATGGTAAAAATTGAGGGCTGAAAGTAGAAAGGACCTATAAAGATAGAAAGGAGCCATAAAATGAAGTATTTAAAAAGAACCAAGGTGGCTCAGGACAGCGGTGGCTTAGGACACACAGCTTGCTTTTTTAGATGTCTGAGTTGAATTTGGCTCAGGTACGAAAAGTGACTTGAGAATTGTATGGTAGCTTAAGTGACTCTCACTGGGGGTTTTCTACTCTTATTTGTAGCAGCTTGTCATACTGCATTGTGTAAGAGATTTTGCGGGTAATTAAAAGAATGAAAATGAAGAGTGAATAAGCATTTGGGAGTGAACACAGTGCTTGAACTTCACCTAGACTTGCTAGGAGTGAGTTTGCAAAGGTTAGCTAGAAGGTACTCCATCTTTTAGCTTTGTGAGAAATTAAATGAAAGGAATCCTTTGGGTTATGCCATGCCAATTCTCCCTTCGAACTACAACTCAGTCCCCCAAGGACTTAAAACCTATGATGGGACTGGATGTCTCTGATAGTAGCATATACAGAGGCAACCTGGTATTCCCGCACCCCTGCAAAAGTGTGTAGGTTAGGTGCTAGTCTGAGGCTTTGCTAATACTGTATCTCATTTTTTCTGAAAGATCTCTCAGTTCAGGGCAGTGTAAGGGAATGGAGGATTGTAGTCGGTTTCCCTGTGGAGTCTCTGAAAGCCATTAGCTGCAGAAAATCTCATAATTTTAGAGGTCTCCAGTACAAGTGTAAAAATGTCCACTGACAAAATAAAGTGAGTCCCACAGCCCACTCAAGGCTTGCAGACTACAATGAGTGCCAAGCGATAGCTTTCATGTGTATGTTTCTCATTTGAACCTGATTTTCCAAAATGTCCCTTGTTTCAGCTGAAAAATTTCCTTAGTCTCTGGGTTGTCCTTGACTCAAGAGTGACATTTTCAAACCAGTTAAAATTCAAATCTAAAGGAGGACATTTACAGTTTTCTAAATATTTAACTTCCCCTTTCAGATTTCGTGTTCTCAGTTTAGGCCATTTGTCGCTGATCATTTATTTTATCCTTATTTCTGTATCGTAAAGTTCAAGGCATGTGTTGGGGGAAAAAAGGGCATCCCAGAGTGGCATTGAATAGTGCGTTTATTACAGACCATCAGTGCAGTTGTTTAAGTCATTGTATTTTAGGGAGCAATGATCAAGCACTTTTATTACCCTCTTTCCTTATACGTAAATGTACCCTTCAGGGATACCTTCTGTCATATGCTATTGGATTGTGTGTAAAGATTCCCTCTGACGACCTTACTTGGGGAGCCGCGCTGATTGCCCTGGAGTCTCTCAGCAGAGCTGAAGAAGCTGGTTATGATCTCTGAAGCAGTGAACAGGCTGGCACTTCTCTGTGTGCCAACACCAGTGCTGCAGCTGGTGGTCAGTGGAGGCTGCTTGAGCCAAGAGACAAATGTCATTAAAGGAAAAGGCTTGTTGTTAGGACCGTCTCTGTAATTTGGGAGTGCGTGCTCTCTCCTCTGGGCCCAAATTACAAGATTTAATGAAAGGTCTCTTTGGATGTGGAATGTCTTTTCCAATTAATAGAGGATGAATGAATGAGGGTCTGTAAGGGGCTGCTGGTGATTTCAGGGCAGCTGAATAATGCCAGATCACCTCAAAGTGCCGTGTGTTTTTGTTATGTCAGCAACATATCATATCTATTCTTATCTGTCAGTGCCTCCCTACCAGAGGCCATGGGGTGATCTGCTTTCAGGAACATCACTTACCCCTAAGAATAAGCTTCCTGGCATTGAGAAAAATGGGCAGCAAAGTGATGGCAAGAAGGTGCCTTATGTCTCTTCTTATAAGTCACTTGAGAACAGGGCCATTTGCCAACTAAAAACCAGAGGAGACAGCAAAATGAGCTGGGTGGAGGCAGGGGATGCAGCGTGGGCAGGCCGAGTTTTCAGACAAATCCTGGGTGTGTGTTGTACATAACTCTGGAGTGTTTGTGTGCCCCTGTGGTGCCATTGCTCCTGCTAGCACCACCGGCGCTCCAAGGTGATGTGCGTTCCCAGTGTCCTGAGTAGATTGATAAATCAAGATCTGAAGGGAGAAAATAGATAGTGTCAACCACCCAATTCTCTCTAGGGTGTGGAGGGAAACTAAGATTTTTGGAAGAGAAGAGCACTCTGCAGGATTACTAGCCAGCCTCTGGCTGCTTAAAAGCTGAAGAGGAAAGTTTGCTGCTGTTAGCAGCTTTCCTTTGAGAATCTCAAAGCATTTAACAAGAGTGGGCACTGCAAATATTATCCCACTCTTCTCCTTGGGGGAAATACAAACCCTGTGAGTGTTATAATTGCTTGCTCAAGGTCAATATGGAATAAAAATCTGAAATCCCAGCTCCTTAATTGTTGCTGCATCTCTGGGAATTTGCTATATGCACTCAGAGCTCACTTTTATGAGTCTGTCATGGTAATGGAATAGATGCTCAATGGGAAGAAAATAATTAGCAATTGCAGACAATCATGTCACACTGATTTATACATGAGATTCTGACTGCAAAAATGTGTAAAAAGAAAACTCTAACCTTTTATCAAATGACACAATTTGATTTATAATTAGATAATAGCCTTTGTCTCCTCTGGGTACTGACAACCTGAGATGATTTTCACCAGATTATTGTGGGATCAATACTGGCTGAATAATTAAAATTCAATACTGCTATGTCTCTATCAATAATATTGTAGGAATGATGTATGACAGATTTAATTGAATTTGTCAGACACCATGGCTACATGTATAGATCACAGGGATATTTTTAGAGTTTTGTATTTCATTTCCTGATTATAGTTGCCTGGTATCTTTTAGCATACATGGTGACTTCCAAGCAATAGTACTAATTGTAAGATAGTAAATAGTGACCCTGAGTTTATGCTGAACTTTTAGTCTAACTGTTAAGAGTTTAACAAGGACTACCAGTAATTAATCGACCGTAAATGTTAAATTATAAAACAATGAGAAAGTGGAGGAAAAAAGTATTTTTCTTTTTCTTAGTGGTTGAGTTGTTAAATTCTCCATTGCTACACCAGCACTACCTGGACAGTTTGTGCATCATTTATCTGCACCACAAATCTAAGGTGTGAAGTAATAAAGGATGATGGAATGTTATATGCATTCATTGGGCATGCGGACTTAATGCTTTTAGAAGAGTAGATTGCATTTTAAGTTTGCTAGCTATAGGTGGCATGAATGGCAGTCTTTTGGTTCTGACCAACCAAAATAAATGTAGTTTCCATGAGTATTTGATCATTAACATCCAGGTATCAACTTCTGAAGAGCTGGCCATTACCACAATGAAATAGTAAGGCATCTTTTCATGTCATAGTGCCAAAATACACTAGACAATAAGAAAGGTAAGATTTCCACAAATTGGTCATCACTTCCTAGGATCAAGACCTGCCTCTCCTGTTGCTTACTTTGGGCTGATAAAATGTACTGTGCTATGAATTCTAACACCAGCTTTTAAATAATTAGCACCATGATGGCATAGAGCAGCTGCTGCCACAAAGAAACTACCCCCCTGTTGCTAAGGTTCACACGCTGCTCTGTATGCATTCTGTGGTTAAGATTTATTTAAAGAATTGATGGTTATCTTTCACTGTGGGATAAAAAAAGAAAGAAAATTGAGCTTAGGTGCACCTGAGTATTAATAATTTTCCCACTGGATATTGTCAGTTGGAGTTTTAGATTTCATCCTTGATCTTGTTAGCATTCATGCTGTTAATTAATCAATTTCTATTCACCTGCTTTGCCTGGTTTCATACACGTGAATGCAACTTGTTTCTTGCTGCACCCATCAGCAGTGATGTGTACTTAAACTCTGTGCTCTAGACTGCCACAGTGTTACCCAGGCCATGCTTTCAGACAGAGTTTGCTCTGCATTATCAGACATACATTTTTCCTATTTTTTTAAGGTGAATTTTTTTGAGACTTGTTTTCTACATTGAGATCCTTTTAGTTACAGTTGTGTGAGTCTTTCTCCTGCCAAACCAAGAACTGAAGATTTAATTTATAGATTAAAGCTGATGTTTTAATGAAATACTAAATGCTGAGACTTTAGAAAAAGTCTCTGCTGCAGCTTCCAGGTACTGAAAACTCTCAAAGATGGCAGTCAATGGCAAGCAATTCTGTGAAACTGCTTTGGGTTGGTCCACGAGGAGGTGGGTTGAAGATAGAAGATTCAGGTGTGAACGCTCCTTCTTTTGCAGCTATTCTAGACAAGATTTTATTCATTCAAACTTTTAATGGAAAAAAACCCAAATCCCAATCCCACACCCAGGAAGAGGAAGAAAATTGTCATGAATAACTCTACTTACAGATTTCATGATGTTGTATGTATGACAGTGACATCATCTTGTGGGCTAGAGACCTAGTTTCAGCTTGTGCGCTTGTACTATGCCCTTCTTTTGCTACTTCTCCTTTGCTGTGTCTTGATGTGATTCCTGGAAGTTAGTGGGTGTGCTCCCTCTCCTCCTCTGTTTCCCCTGGGCTGAAGGCTTTCAGCCTTACAAATGTATGGCTTTTATCTTTCTTGGTCTGTTTTCTTCTTTTTTTATTTTTTTCTTTTTTTTCCCTTGCAAATACTCCACACCAAACAGGATAATTTTGTCTGACTGTATAACCCCCAGGTTTACACTGAACACCATTCCTTCATATAAACACTAGGCTGTTAAGTATCTTGATCACCACGTCCATGTCTAATTCCCTGCTATTACAAACATATACCATATAGTTTTTTCCTTAAGCTGATCAAGTCCAATTTTAAAAGGAAAACAAAAAGTACTCACATCCTTACTGCTCCCATGTTTCTCTGTTGATTCAGAATCTTTTAGTAACTTTTTAAGCAAATGCATTTGCTTTCCTTTTCCTGGCTTTCATGTACATGATTTTGCTTCTGTTCTGATGTTCTGTACCAGTGACATACTGATGAAGAATTTTTATTTTATTGGTCAAGTAAGCAACTTCTTTAATAATTAACCTTTACTGTTAAATCCCTCTCTTTCCTTGTTAAACATAACCACACATAACTGCAGATGTGTTTCTTTAAATTGTTTCATTCACTTGCTTGTCTCAGAGCTGGTGGGTTGCATTGGTGGGTTATGGTCAGCACTTTTGTTTACTAACCTGTTTCCAGTTGATGATCATATTGCTTCAGTGAATGTCAGTCAAAAGGGGACACTTCTTGCTTTAATGAAACAATCAAGAAGTAAATGACAGAAGAGAGAGGTAAGGTTAGATCTGAAAACAGAAAGTGTAATTTTAGATAGTTTTAAGGCCATTTTATGAGAAGCAAATGGATGCTTATTATTCTGTAATCAGGAGAAAGAAATGAGTTTTAGAACACAGGAGTAAATATGGGTAGAGACAAAATGTTAACATACATACAATGTGATGATATAAAAAGTGTGTTTGTAAAAGGAGAAGCACCTCAAGTGACATTCAGTAGTTAGAAGAAAAAAACAAACCTGCAAGTAACATTCAAATCATGTTACAGCCATTTGACCTGGGGTCAGTACCTTCTGTATTTGGTATTACCATGGAAAGTAAAAAGTCCTGCATAGCCCTGAAATGAAAAGAAACACCAGCTGGAGTGGGAGCATTTTTATTTTATTTTATTTTATTTTATTTTATTTTATTTTATTTTATTTTATTTTATTTTATTTTATTTTATTTTATTTTATTTTATTTTATTTTATTTTATTTTATTTTATTCACATTTACTGAAAATGTCACTAATTTTGTTTACTAAAGTTGTATCCTACCTATCAAAAGGGAAGAATAGAAAGATGCTATTTTGCCTCTAGACTGGACTTCATTATCATGATTTTAGTTAAGTACAGGCTCTGGTGTGAAATAACTGAAACAGGACTGTTTGGAAATTAGCAAAAGAGGACTATCTCAAAATAACATTCAGTGATAATACCAAGAGAAGTCACAGTGGCATATACAGATATACCACAGAATCATGGAATTTTCAGAGATGGAAGGGACCTCTAGAGATCTTCTAGTTCAACTCCGCCTGCTAAGCAGGATTGCCTAGAGCACGTTACTCAGGACTGCATCCAGGCTAAAGTGGTTTGTATCTATGGCTTTGCTTCTTAACCGAAGGCTATTCTCATGCATGCTGAGATTTAAGGCCTTAAAGTGATTCTTACAAGACCAGTGCTTAGTTAACATCTCTCTCTGTTACTTTTGCTTTGCTTGAGGTCAGGCAGTTCATGTGTAAAATTTTAAACAAAACAAATTGAGGGAAGAAAGGAGGAGGGATGTATAGTCACGTATCAAAATGATCTCTGTTGGCATTCATAGGTTCTTCATCTATCCTTGCAGCACTGTTGAATAATCTATGAAAGCTCTTGTCTGGTACAGTAATTTCATATCAGTCCACACTTCATCAGTGAAAACATCTATCCATACAGTCAAAAGATTTATGATTTATGATTTATATATCTCATTATCAGGGTTTCTGAAGGCCCAGTCTCCAGCTGAGGTGACCCAGGAGGTATCCAATCCCTTGCAGGGTTATACATGTTTATGTATGGAAATTTAAATATCTCTTTTGTTATAAAGAATGTAGATACAGATAATGTGCTAATGAGGTTGCATTTAAGCAGTTTGCACTAAACAGTTTGCACATTGTGTTTTCAACCCAAACGAAGTTTTGTTGTCATCTCTTGATTTTTATATCCTACTGTTTCCCATTCTTACCTCTGACACAAGACCTGACCAATGCCCATACACCGCATGCTACGTGCTGCATAATGCATGCTAACTCCTTCCTTGTTAAAGGAAAACACAGCAAAGAAGCCTAAAGAATAGAACAGGACTGATTTCTGCCATGCTTCAGATTTCTTTAGGTCACTTAACTCAGTAAGCTAGTGAAAAATACGCTGGTATAATAGGAACAACAACAAAAGTCACCTGTTCAACCCTTTTGGATGAGGACTAACCATCATAAAATACATTCAGGTGCCCACTTCTGAAGTTTATCCCTTTTGGATGAGGACTAACCATCATAAAATACATTCAGGTGCCCACTTCTGAAGTTTATCCCTTTTGGATGAGGACTAACCATCATAAAATACATTCAGGTGCCCACTTCTGAAGTTTATATCGTGTAAATAACTCTGAAGCTTAATAACTACAGGGTAATAGTCACTAGGCACTTGGCATTGTATGAAATGTAAGTGAAAATATTGCCGTGATGGCTGTCATGGAGTCTGTCAGATACTAAAGGTGTTCTTTTAAGTGACACATAAAAATCAAAAAGGAGTAAAACAGTTTGGGACCAGTACGTTATGTATGACGGTAACTAACTCAAAAACCTGAGGTCAAGCATCAGCCTTGAATGCATTCAGACACAGACTTTTCACAATTGCTTTTGTTTACAACAGTGCTTGAAATGTAAATCATGACAACAATAATGTGTTCCTTTTGGACATGTAGGGGTAAAGTTGGTAATCAGATTTAAATAGGAAAGGAAGGATTAAAAGGATGGGGAAAATGGTTGATTTGTATTTCCAGGGCTTATAAACATAGATTTTGATGGACCATATGGTCTCGTCTCTTTGATACTGCACTTAATGTTTCTACCATGCTAATAACCCTAATCTTTATTTTAATTGTTTTTAAATGTTCTTGTTTATAGAAGAGAGAAAATATTCAGTACACACAGGACTGGAAAAGGCCTGTCTGCCATGCACAACTCTTTGTGTGCAGATGGGAGCTTTATGGCAGGCAGCCTGGCTAGCCTGTAGGGTGGCTTGTGTGCCAAAACTCTTGTGTAGACAGGGTGCTGAAGCCCGTTTTCTTTTACGGTATGTACAGTTAATGCTTTTCATTTTGCAGTTCAATACATCTTAATTTTGTTTCTTCTTATATCCAATCCTGAGCTGTATGTTTCAATATAAAGTAGATTTTCGATTCAGTGATGAATTTCCTCTTTATAGTATTATCGCAGGAGACTGACATTTGAATTTAGTCTTGGTTCATAAAGGGTACAATACAGGACGGGAATGATTGAAAAATTTTGCCATGAGTCCTTGAGGATGCAAGGTTGAATACTGTTTGCAGAAGTCAATAGGGTTGTTGTACGCAGGCTTTGTGTGTGCGAGCACAGGAGGCTGAAACAAATCAATTTCCATTGACTTGTCTAGCAAAGGAGCCATTATTTAGAACTGAATAGCCATTGCTCCTGTAATATAATGTGAAAACTTATTGTAGTTTTACCGAGAAGTAGATTATGATGAAATTATTTGTTTAAAAGCAAAGTAAAGATGCCCTCTGAATATAAGTTTTGGAGATATTGATTCAAACTTGTTGATGAATGAATCGTGTTTATTTTTTAAAGCTGTTTCTAAAAGTAATATCAATCTGACATTGACAATAGAGTTTATTGGTAGGAAGAATTTGCTGGGAGTTATTCAAATAGAAGAAGCAATTACAGTCATAGGGAAAGTGACACTATTTAAAGAAATGCAGTGGTAATTCTTGAGGCATCACCTCCTTCACCTTTAAAAAAATAGCTGGACTCATAAATTTGGTTCATCAGCAGATCCCCTCATAAGAATGCCTGTCCTGAGCTCTGTGCTTTGCATTAGCTCCCCTGCTTTGATATATTGCCAGTAAATTGTTGAAATTCTCTATAGTAGTAACATTTAAGGACTGAATCACTGAAGTTTTTATGCTTCCCTTTGTGCACTGTTTACATTAACCAAGGAAAATGTCTGAGGTCTGAAAATGATTTATGCAGTAAAATTAGCTGTATTCTGTAGAATACATCTTTTCTGTATTCTCTGTGTCACAGAATCACACAGCACCACAGAATGATATGGGGTTGGAAGGGACCTCTGGAAGTTATCTAGTCCAGCCCCTACGGTTGGGGGTGTCTCTGCATCTTTTCCCAACCCTCGCTACAGCTCAGGGGTATAAGTAGTAACTCAGTGGAGTCCATTTAAGAGAACTCCTGTGAAAGGAGTAACTATCAGAAAAAAACAGTTTCTGCACAGGAAATCATTGCAATGGGAAAAAAAATTAATAAAAATTCCACAAAGTTGGCATTTGCTATAGGACAATTAGATGAAAAGGAATAAAAAGCACATTGTACATATAGTGTAAGTGGGTGCAAAAGGACATTGGTGTGCCTGCATACTATATTTCTGCTCATTATTCATCCTTTGGAGGTAAAAAACTGAAACAAGCCCAAACCAAAAAGCTCTAAACCATGCTACTTTTGCAGCGAATTATGCATTTAAACAGATTCTGCTGTTAGGTGGCACAGAACATGCCCAGCTTCAGCAGAGCAAGATTTCCCTGTAGTGTTTGTACAAAAATGCTCTTCCATCCATTTTCATTTACTCCCAGAATGAATATGCAGTAAAGGGAATTGCCTTGGATGTGTGGCTGTTTCTGGCTGAAGAGCTGCACGTGCCGTCACATCTGTGACTTTCTGCTATAAACTATTATCAATGGGAATCACATTTTTGACATCTAGCTCTGCTGCTCTCTGTTTAAGAAATTCTCATTTGGGTCTAAACCTCTTTTAGTTTGAGATGTCTTTGTCGTTTTGGGTTTACTAGAAAAAGTGAACAAACAAAAAAGCCCCAAACTAACCAAATGAATGAATGTAGACTGAAGCTAGAGGTAGCTGTAAAGATCATGCATAATCAACTGGGGTTTTGAATTTGTGTTGTTTTGGTTGGGGTGGTTTTGGTTTTTTTTTTTTTTGTTTTGTGTATGTGTTTGGTTTTTTTTGCAGTTAAGGGATGAGCTGAGTGTTAGAAATATGGCAAAGGAAATGCAAACCTAGAACCTGCTTCTTTCATAAGTGAGAGAAACTTAATTCAAGTTGTAAACAAAAATCCAGTCTCACTTGCTGTAGATGGAAGAATCTGTCCTAAATTATTGTGTAAAAAAATCCTATCCTTAGAAATCAATATGTGTTTTAATTCATGTTCTTCCCTGGCAAAGCAATGGAGAGGGATAAGATTAACTGACATTAATGATGGGTCTATTAAGTTAGCTGAGTGGAATTGTTCCTCTAACTTTTGATGGTTTTGGTTTTCTGATTTGGGGTTTATTCTCTCAGAGGGATTGAAAGAATCATTTTGACAAAGTAAAAGCCATGTAATGTACCTGCATCTAGGTTTTACTGTGTGCAAGAGACTGCATGTTATGTAATGGTTTGGTTTCTGAGAGGGATGAAGAAAGCATGCAAAACCTGGATATTTTGAAGGCTGCTCTGGACATCTTTTGGTAATCTCTGTGTGGAGTTGTAGGTCATGGTCAGCAAGTTCATTTCCTCTTTGCTCTTTCAGAGCCTCGGGTTATGGTTTAAATATCCTAGTTCTGGCAACATCATAGAGTAAAACAAAATTCAGAGGTTTACATTACTTTCTGAATTATCAGGATGAATCCACATGAGAAGTGCATAAGTTTGAAGAGTAAATGTCTATCCTTTCTTTAATGTATTTGGATAAATCCTCTGTGGTTACAAGGACCCAGAGTAACTCTGGTGTTGACAACTCCCTCAGCTTTGCACCATCACAACTAAGAGCTGATCAAGCTGGCTTACTCTTACTTGCACTTGATTAACATATTCTTTTGACATTCTGTGTATGCAGTATGTGTTTTAAATTTTAATAATACACAGACCTTATGCTGCCTGTTTGTCAGCATTCTCCTTAAGAATTCTCTGTGCAGAAGAAAAATTGACTGAAATGTATTGCAAATCAAACAATGCCATTTGTAAGCCTCTGCTTGCAGAAGTTAATTATTATTTATACACTGGAGGCTCTGTAACAGCCTCAAAAGTTATCACAAAGAAAATGGGTGAGCTTCACCCTGGTAAGAGGTGCAGTCAAAACAATGTTGGTGGAAATGAGCTACAAACACTCTTTCTCTCAGGTTGTTATTAGTACACTGAATCTATGCTTGAAAAGTCTGTGTTGGGCCTGATTTTGTTCTAATTTAAAGTAGTTTTGCCCTTGATTTTTTAGCCATTCACCTTGGCAATGCAACTAAATTACTGTAATGATCGGTTGTCTCTCTGTGTCTGCTCATGCCTGCTACTTCCTTGCTCTGTATATCTTGAACTTGTCTGCTATCTTGAACTAAATTGGGAAAAAAATATGAATCTTGGAGGAAAGAAAAAAAAAAAAGTGAGCTATCTCCTATTAACGCAGCTTCCTGAACACAACCTCTGCAGGACCAGAGAGTGCACAGCGGAGTGGGCAGGGAATAACAACTAACAGCTGGGGAAGCACAGGAAAGGGGACAGAATTCACGCATCTGGCAGCTGGCTATTAAATTTTTCTAACTTTAGGCTTGAAGTGCCCTCTCTAAGAATTACAGGCATTTATCATAATTTCTTAGGGGCTTGTTAAAATTAGTCTTCAAACTCTTTTGTCACTTAATGCACACAAATCTGGTTGTGACTGAATATTTAATTATCTAATACATAAATACCCTTGCACAGTACATATATATGAAGGAGCACAAGAACTGCCCAGCTGAAGTGGTACTGCAGTTGTAAAAGTCATATCTCAAAATGTTTAGGGATGAGATGTGGAAGTGAAAAGCACTGTTCAATATAGAAAATCTACAGAACAGGGAGGGCAGGAAACTATCAGTGTGCTTGAAACTAGTGGGGACACATGCTCTTAAACTGGCTATGCTGGTTTCAGATATTAATAGATTAATGAGATAATTTTCAGTCTTCTCACTAATTCAGAGTTTGAAAGGTCTGCCTTGTGGTAGACTCTTCATGGATCTAGGCCTAGGCTTGGCTCAAACTCTGCTGAGCTACTGATATCCTATCTGACCAGGGCACAGCCTCCGCTTTAGGGAAAGGCATTCTCTCCAGTCCTACCTGTTCTAGGTTACTCTGTCTTTGTTACACATAACTGCAGGATACAGCCCAACATCACAGTGCCTGCCATAGGCTCTATTACCTGGGTTGGTGCATTGCCTCTTCTCAAAACGGGAAAGAACCGAGTGAGGTTCCAGTCACCTTCAGCACGTGAAGAGCTGAGCTCTCCTGTATTTCTGTGCATGGGGTAGTGTAAAATCACAGAATCATAGAATTGTCTAGATTGAAAGGGGCCTTTGAGATCATCTGGTCCAACCATCAACCTAACTTGGACAAAACCCAATAACTCATCACTAAGCCATGTCACTGAGCACTATGCCAACCTGTCTTTTAAGTACTTCCAGAGATGGCTCAACTGCTTCCCTGGGCAGCCCATTCCAATGCTTAGTAATCCTTTCAGTGTAAAAATTTTTCCTGATATCCAATCTGAATCTCCCCTGGCACAACTTGAAGCCATTTCCTCTTGTCCTATCACCTGTGACGTGGGAAAAGAGACCTACCACCACCTCTACAACCTCCTTTCAGATAGTTGTAGAGAGCAATAAGGTCTCCTCTCAGCATCCTCTTCTCCAGGCTGAACAACCCCAGCTCCCTCAGCCTCTCATAAGGCTTACTCTCCAGCCCCCTCATCAGCTTTGTTGCCCTTCTCTGGACCTGCTCCAGTACCTCCATGTCTTTTCTGTGGTAAGGGGTCCAAAACTGGACATAGTGCTCGAGATGGGGCCTCACAAGTGCCAAGTAGAGGGGAATGATCACTGGCTGAGTCTTATTCACCACGTTGTTCCAGTTACAGGCCAGGATGCTGTTAGCCTGCTTGGCTACCCGGGCATACTGCTGGTTNGTTGCCCTTCTCTGGACCTGCTCCAGTACCTCCATGTCTTTTCTGTGGTAAGGGGTCCAAAACTGGACATAGTGCTCGAGATGGGGCCTCACAAGTGCCAAGTAGAGGGGAATGATCACTGGCTGAGTCTTATTCACCACGTTGTTCCAGTTACAGGCCAGGATGCTGTTAGCCTGCTTGGCTACCCGGGCATACTGCTGGTTGTGACCAACACCCCCAGGTCCTTTTCTGCCAGGCAGCTTTCCAGCCACTCTTCCCCAAGCCTATAGCTTGCTGTGACCGAAGTGCAGGACCCAGCACTTGGCCTTGTTGAACCTCAGCCCATTGGCCTTGGCCCATTGGTCCAGCCTGTCCAGATGTCTCTGCAAAGCCTCTATACCCTCAAGCAGGTTGATGCTCCCACTACTTTAGTGTCATCTGCAAACTTACTGAGGGTGCACTTGATCTTCTTGTCCAGATCATCGATAAAGATGTTAAAGAGAACCAGCCCCAGCATCAAGCCCTGGGGGATACCACTTGTGATTGGCCACCAACTGGATTTAACTCCATTCACCACCACTCTCTGGGCCCATCCCTCCAGCCAGTTTTTAACCCAGCGGAGAGTACTCCCATCCAAGCCACGGGCAGCCAATTTCTCTGAGAGGATACTGTGGGAGACTGTATCAATGGCCTTACCAGGTAATGATGCCATATGCTAGCCATGCTCATCAAAATCCAAACACCAAAAATGAGCAATCCTGCTTTTACTTGTGCTGAAGGAGAATACAACAGCATGTGGACAGCACTTATTATGTGGACAAAGACATGTTTTCTTTTCTGATATATCAAGCATCAGCCTAAGTACATGGGAAGGATATAAAACAGGGATTTGAGTGCTTAAGGATGCCAATAAGTTCCTGGAGTGCAATGGGAACTAGGTGGCCTCTGTGGTAGTTGATTAATTACTCTCCTTGTGTATAGTCAATGGAGACACATAGACAAAGTTCTAACTCTAGCCCTAAATTCACATGCATCTGTCCAGCTTAAGGCAAATTGTAACGTGAAGGTAGTTTTCACTGGCTGGGAGTGTTGCCAAGTTACCTACCATGTAGATTCTCTGAAATTGCTATCTTGGTGGTAGTAAGCAGACAGAAGTACAAAGTACATAACAGCAAAGGAAAGCAGACCACACAGCCATGGCCCGGAGGAGGCGTAGAAGCTTTTTTTCCTGGATCATATAGTCAGATCTGTGTTAGTTGATCATTGAAACTGTATCACAGTGAATTTCTATGGTTATTTAATACAAAACCCAGGACACCATAGAGTGTGCAGAACCCATTAAAAGCAACATTTGGAAAAATGAGTGCAGTGCTGTACAGCCTTTGAAATTGCTTTTAATAAGTTAGCTCTCACTAATCAAATAGAACCTGCAAGGGAATAAAAAGAACTGAGCAGGATATGACAGGTACTTACCTTAAGAAGAAAATGGGTATATCTGTGTTCTTGTTTTCTACTACAGTAATAATCAGAATACCCTCACAAGTGATATTTCTGTAGTGGGAAATCAAGTGGGAAATCTATAGTTTGCCAGTTAAAGACATTCCATGCTCCACTCTTCTCCCCGAAGATAATATCAGGTGCAGTTGCATCCTTATCTCTCACCTACTAGCTATTAAATTGTGGTATATGTTTGTGGATTTTTGTTTTGTGGGGATGATGTTTTACTTTCTGCATGCTGAGAGATATATGGCTGTGTTGTGGCTCTGGACCAGAAATGCATGGTAATGTGTGCAAAGGTGTTAGTTGCTTTTTCTGGGTGAAGACATGGCATTCTACCAATAAGTCTGGCACTTTTCTACTTTCTCCCCGCACTGGAGAATCTTTCAGGGATTTGCAGGGAGGCGGTGTGACGGGATAAGGTGTAGCTGTACCACTGAGCAGCCACAAGGCAGATTGCGTCTTTCCCTAGTAATGACTTCTACAGTGAAGGCACAGCATGGGGTCTGGGCTTCTTCAGGCTGCCTGAACAAGGATTGCACAGCTGTAATGCTGAGGCTGCCATACAGACTTCAGCTGCAGTCTGCTTTTGTAGGAATAAGTAAACTAGCCAGTTAAATAATTACCCAGTCTCCAGGTGCATACATCACAAGATGGAGCAGGCAGACAAGGCAGGTAACCATATCCTCTGTAAGGTATGCAGACTCTGAATTTTGCCTGCCCAGAGAAGACTGTGTAGAGCATGATTATAGTCTTTACTGAGTTTGGAGTCAGAATTGAAATCCAGTTTAGTGACCCTGTGGTCACTGTTTCTCTTTATCTGGAAGACACTATCTATCAAATACGAGCAGACAGATGCTGAGAGCATGCCTCATGTGACTGAGATGAAAAGCACTTCAGCAGAAAAACTACCTTAGCCCCCTATATAAAATATATATATATATACATATATATATATAAAAGTCTAAACAAAACTTTATAGATGACATATTGGCAAAACACTGCCAGAATAAATTTTTATGTGGGTATAAAAATATGCTCAGTGGGTGTAAATTTTATATGCATTTCAAAATCTAAACTTGACAAATTGATGGGTTTGCAGGGCATATCTATATTCCTTTTTCTTTTTTTTTTTAAAGTGATAAAAAATTCAAGAGGTGTAGGCTCAGATAAAAATAAATGTGATCACATAATGTATTTCATTTAATTTATGAAGCACTACCTGTCCTCCTCCTTTAACAGGCTACTCAAGACATGTTAAAATGCTCTAATGCTACAAGTATATGAGCTTATTGCCTAAGAATGTTAATACATTCGTTAACATTAAGTGCTGTCCTTGGTTATAAGTGTAGATGGCACTTTTGTACCACTATTTACCTGTGCTTGCTGTTATTCACTGTTCTTTTTTTGCTTCTCAGCTTTGATACTGTCCAGTTACGGATTCTTTACCTTGACAGTTCCTATTAACAGCTGCTATTGTACAGTTGTGTTGGGATTGTAAAGAGAGAGACTTTTTGCATTGTTTCCCTGATCTTTCCACCCTGTTTTGCATACCACTTTTTTCTTTCAGTTACAGCCTTGATTCTGTAAGAAACACGTTGGAGTACTTATCCTCACTAATGCATAGTGGTCTTTCTACAATTTTTTTATTATGCTTGTCTGATTAGGCTAAAGCATGTCTACCTGACTAAGCTTTATATTTTGGACTGTCCTAGGACAGTTTCCATGGGGAGACAAAGGCTCTCAAAGAGAAATGATACAGGCTTTCTTGGCTTACTTAAGTTCATGAACTTTCAACTTTCACATGTCAAAAGTATAAGAAGCCTACCTTCACCGTGCAGTCGCCCCTGGATCAGAGGTATTAGTAGGCTTATCAGGTACTGTATCAACCTCTTGTCTTCTCTGACATGTCAGAGCTTCACTGCAGGAGGAGTAGAGCCAAGGTTTCTTTTTTGTCACCAGATGAAGCATTAATACTGGGTTAAGTAATGAGTCTCAGTAAGCAAATGCTTATGAATCCTGGTAAGGTCTTGTGACCAAAGTCAGCATCTCTAATAGGGTCTATAAAGTGTCCTGGAAATTGATATCAAGTGCTTGCTTCTAGCTGTAAACACCTCGTTTCTTATCTGGCACTGAAAAATCAGAAAAGGAGTCTGTACTAATGGAAGAGTGTACTTCACTGCCAGAACTGCTGATGCAGTATTAAGAGGATACACAATACTTGCAGCATTTCATAGTAATTAATAATGTATTTTTAACACTCTTGTGCTCTGAATCCCTGCTGCTTCACTGCTCTAAGCCTTCCACATCAAAAATATTAGTGATCATGTTGACTGTAATAGTGTGTCTGTTCCAGGAAATAATTATAGTTGTTTGGATGGGACCTGACTGATGGCTGAGCAGACTGCAAACTGGTAACTGCACACCTCCAGCCTGACAAAGCTTAACTTTGAGCTGAGGGGGACAGAAGAACATCAGGCTGTACTTTGGACAGCAAAGGGAGTTTGGAAAATGCAGTTGTGTTTGCGGAGAGCCCCTGGAGCACACAGTCTGCATGGCTGCAGGACAGTCTCACTGTTGAAAAGACTGGCAGTGAGAAATTACAGACAGGGTGAGCGCATTGTTTATACCCTGCAGCTAGCACATATCTTGGGACAGATGTTTGATGTAAAGTGTTTGCTGGAAAGAAGCTGAAATAAACAAACATTATTCATTCGGAAGGCAATGATGAGAATTATGAAGCTGGTGGAGGGAGCGAGGGTCAGTAAAAGTTAATTTGGAAAACTTATCTTTGGCAAAATGAAACAATTAGAGTATCTAGAGAAAGCATGACTCTGTTGGAACAAGGAAATATTCATGGCAGACACATGATCGTATTCTGCGCACTTCTATTTATGAGCAAATATAGAATCTCATTTTTGGCCTAATGTGATGTTGAATTATTGAATCTTCTTAGTTAATTTGCTTCTAAACAATCTATCAAGTTTAAAAAAGTGATTGGATAGGGTTTAATTTTACGTAGAGTCTGGTTTGAACAGTTTAGTTGTTTATGTCTAAACATATTTGCTCTATGATCCCCATCTTACGATTCCTGCTGATGTTGATAGCTCGTAACTGATTTAAGGGTATTAGATCAGGTCTGATATATTTCTCTTCAGGACATATCTGTAGACTTTGTTAATAAATTACTTTGCACTTGGGTAATCTTAACACTGCAAACTCAATATAGCTTTGGGAGAGGGAGGTGAATTCTGTTCTGCTTCATGTACAAATGAAACCATGAGTTAAGTACTAATTCTTTATTATTGATTACTCAATACTACTTGGTAGTGATTTTTGTGAAATAGGGTAGAAATACCACTTCATTTTCAGCTCCTGAGTTGCATTTATATTTGGTAGTTAAAGCAAAAGTAAAACAACCACAACAAAGCAGACTTGCAAGCTGAACACCTTTTATGTAAAAGTAAAAGAAAAGATTTTTCCAATACTACTAATAAAACATCAAATGCCTAATTCTTTTGTGTACAGACCATGTAGCATAGTCTCTAAAGATACTCTTGCAGATTGGCACCTGTTATCTTCTGTGTGTGTAAAGAACAGGCTTACTGCAGCACTGTTAGTTTTATGATATCATTTGCAATCATGAGCTACATATATTAACAGTTTCTTGCTGTTATTTTTACATTTGGCTTTGTGCATTCTGGACTGTGAACTGATCTACAGAATGCCTCAGGATGTGAAAATCTAAGAATAATAACAAAGCTCATTACAGGCTAAGAAAGACAATGTGTATGAGAGAGGATTCTACCTTTTGCTTTTGTTTTGGTCTGAGTTTATTTTTTTTAAAAGAGGGAGGGAGGAAGAAAAGGATATGATTAGATTAAAATACCAAGGTCAGTATGCCACCAATGACAGCTTAGATCAATAGATGCTAAATTTTGAGTTTTAGTGAAAGTGGAAAAGAACCAGAAGAAACATTTATATTTTGTCTGTCTGTAGAAGGAAAGAAGCATTAGAACCTGTAGAATAAATCCTACTTATAGGCATCTGCTGAGATGAGTGTTGAAATTTTGAATGTTGGACTATTTAATGGGAAATCTAATCTGAAGACACTAGAAAAGGATAGAGCCTGTTACAACACAGAGGTGTTCAAGAGCAGGGAAGCATATGAATGACATGACCAGTGTGTTCCTTAGATACTTGATATATTGTAGGCTGTTAAAAAAGGAGGAGGAGACAGATCTCAAGTGTAGAGGAAATGACTACTGCTTTCAAGAATTCACAATAAGTTATTTTTGGCATCATGCTGCAGAAAGTGAAATTTTCTGAAAGGTAAAACTTTGAACTTGGCTGAGAAAACTGATGAAAGGAGATAGACACATATTTAAAACCGGGACATGGAAATTATTAGTCAGAAGGGCAAGAATGTGTTTTCTCTCCTTTTGACCCTGTACCACAGAAGAAAGTTCCCAGCAATATGCAGAGGTGGCTTGTCTACTGTACCTGCAAGAGAGCAAGATTTCAAAAGACAGGTTGCTTGGGCTTGAAGTGTGCTTTTCTTTGTGCAATGAGTTCAAAGCAAGCCTGAAATTGCAAGCAGAACTCAAAGCCATTGTGGTTTCACCTCATTTTTATACAGAGCCCATTGAGGTTTGAGTGATTTAATCCTAAAGCTGTAAATCTGGGTAGGTTCAGACAGAACTTAGTAAAAGGTTATTTGAAAGAATTGCAAACTCCAAAATATGTCAGAGAACTTTGGCTGCACTTGATACTTTCAAGTAACAGAACAAGAGGTTGGGGGAGTTTTCCAGGATTTTCAAAGTTGCTTGGAAAATTTTTCAGAGCTCTGCTTCTATTAAGGCTGTAGCCAGCTGCATTGTAGGTTCCTGCATGGGGTCAAAATACTTGTGCTGAATAGTAGGGGAAATTCATGAATCTCGTTATCTAAAAGTGCCCTTGAATTCAAAGAGCAGAATAAAGACAAGGCAAAACCACTAAGCTTAGAGTTGTTCTTATAATGGTGGTTGTAAACTGAAAAATTGGAGCAGAGAGTGAGGGGGCTGGAGTGAGTATTTGCACACAAAGTAGTCAAGTAAGAGCTGACCAAGAGTCAGTATCCTTGGTTTGTGACTGAGGCTGCAAGGTCACTACCTTGATACATTTTCTTGAGCTCCCTTTTTCTGTGACTGCCTGTAGAGTGGCAGCTACTAGTTTCCCAGTTTATATCATGTCATATGTGAAATATTTTTGCAAGGCTGTAATGTGATGCTCATGCTTAGCTCATATTCTGATTAACTGAAACTTTTTCTCATGCTCCATGACAATCCCAGCATTTTACTCTGGCACCGCCACCCCCCTCACCTCCTTTAGATGATTACATCCTTCTTGAAGTTCAACAAATTTTCTTCTAACAAGCTCCCCTTCTCTTTCCACTCCTCCCTAGCCCTTTTCAGCCTTCAAATCAGTAATGTTGAGGTTTGGGCTGGGTTGGCTGCTAAAATGAATGCTCTTTAACTTCTTTCCCAAGTGAGACAAGAATAAGAGGAAGAGAGAATTTATGAGTTGAAAAGAAATGAAACTAATGAAATATAATAAAATGAAAAGGCAATAATATTAATAAGAAAATAATGAAACGTATAGAATATATAGAAACCCAATATCAGGCTCCTGGGATGATGCTCGCATCACCAGCGGGTACTGGGAAAGTGACAGTCAATGTTTCTATTAACTGCTTGCTCATTTATGGTTATGGAGTATTTCAAATATAGATGTTTCCTTACTAAGCATGGATGTCCTGGGACCATGTAGGGAAATGCTTGGTTTCGTCAATGACTGCGTTTTTTTCTGCCCTCCATAGAAAAATAAAGAAAAAAAAATTTTGAAAAGAGTTATTTTGTCTTAGTTTACTTTTTTCTTTAGAACAAGAGTACAAGGTGGAAGCAATTTCTATAGCTTACTCAGTTTTAATAAATATACTTAGCTTTTACCTTAATAGCACTATTGTGGCTTTACGTAGTCTGTGTAAAACACCTTTAAAAAAGGTACATCTTTTGAAAAAACAGGATAAATCTTAAGGAAACAGGCATGAAGTTGAGGTGTCAGAGTCACTTATTGTTTCTGAAAATTTTGGTCAAACCTGTCCTTGAATACAGTCATGGAGCTGAGGCCCAAAGTATATGTTTCTTGGGGATAATTTTTGCCTTTAATGACTAAAATAGCTGTTCCAGAAATAGTCATGTATTTTTGATAATTATCTTTTAATCAAGCTTGTGTGCTTCAGTTCTAGAAAATTACCACCTACTGAAGCAGAGCTACAGAAATACCTTGAGTGTCTTATTAAGTTCTTTCAGTCTTTAAAGAAACCTTTTGAAAAATTAAGATTTTGCTCACAGTTATGCTGGTATCAATCTTGGATAATAATACCAGTGTTGATACAACTACATCATCTTGACACTGCTGTTGATATCAAAATCAGGTTTAGTATCCAAGAGTTTCTACCTCAAAAATCAAGCAGATTGTTTCAAAGTCTTGGTTATAACTATGCTGAATTCTACTTCCTACAGAAAATCCTTTATTACCTTTAAAAATCTATGGGACCTTGTTATAGTAATGGCAAGAGCCTTTACACTCATAATAAGTATTGATTATAATGTTAGATGAAGAGTCCTCTGGTAGAATAACATTACTGTCTGATTTAATAAGATAATTGCTATCTTTATTCATAAATATTGTGCTTTATTGCTTTCTATTAGTATGGCACATGTGGGATTCATAATTTATTTCAATTACACCAGTCATCAGAGAAGATAGTGAAATGCGATATTAGCAGTGTTGCTAATTTTCTGTAAATGGACAGGCCCGTCCTCTATGGGACAAGAACTTTTTCCTGTCTTTAAAAAGCACCTGGTATATCTGTTGATCAGGTCTAAATAGTAAAGGAAAACCAATCTAGATGGCTTAGGACACTTTCAACCTGAGTAGCAGGAATTTGAGCTAAAAGAAAGAATGATGGGATGAAGGAGGGAGAAGAAATGGGGAGTTGAAAGATAGCAGGCAGGAGAGAAGAAAGGTGAGGCAATTCTTAGAGGTCATGAAGAAAGCAAAGGCTATGAAAGAGAGAGGGTGTGAAGTGCTACAGAAGAAGTAGGAGAACTGCAAATACGTTTTGTATGCACAAAACACTTTCACCTGGACAAAAAGACTGGAAGATGATTATAAACAGATGAGAAGAAAAAGCTATTTTTCCCTTCATTCCTACATTTCCGGACTCACTGAATATTTCTCCTAATTTACACTTCTCAAGAAATGCAACGCTCCCAAGATTTATGCATCTTTACTTCACACCCTCATAACACAGCCCATAGTCTCTGAGTCATTCTCTCCTTTTCGTCAGATCTCGGAGCTCATGAAGCTCAGGCTGAATAATAATGCACTTGCTGGTGCCTTTTGGATCTATAATGGAGTCCTCTGGTTTCTGTACCTGGATTTTGCTGGAATGCAGACTAAAGCCCTTTCCTTACTTTAAGGACTTCTTTAGGGGCTACTCTTGGAAGAAAAGCAGGGCAATTTCAAGGCAGAAAAGAGAGCTATTGTTAGATGTGGTGTTTCTAACGTACTTGGGGGATGCTGCAGAGAACTAGTCGCTCCATCAACCACCTCCACTCCCTCTCTTCTTTTGAAGGGCAAAGTCTCTTTGCATCGTATGTCTGGATTTTTGTGGAATATCCTTCAGTTTTTCCCTGTATTCAGCCAGACAACTCTCCTTTTTCGTGCTGATGTGCAGTTTTTTGGTAGCAATTATAGTAGTAATGGTAATTTGCATGGACAATAATATTAGGGATGCACCTCTGTGCATGGTCTAAAGTAATTTTACATTGAAAATTTTCAGGTGGCCAGCCAGCTTTTCAGAACTCTCAATCAATAACACCTCAGAGCACCAACAGGGCAGAACTTGTAGAAAGTCTAGTAACTTTTTGTGGTGTTATAACAGATTATGCTGTTACAAAACTTGTTTTTCAGGTGGAGCATGATGCATTCTTGACATTATAAAGCTTTCAAGCAGCCCAGTATAATGCCCACTATCTTTTGTTATTTATAAAAGAGATTTTTTTTTTAATTTTTTCTATTGTGCTGGAAAAGACCTCTTTGTTACTGTTTGAAGTTCAGGCAGGTCAGGAGAGAATATTGGAAACTGAACTTTTCAACCTGGTGGTCCCTGCTGTCGTGGCAGGCAGCAGTCTGACAGGAACACAAGTTCAGCAATACAGAGTAGTAATGAAAAATGTGGCTTTGCAACTTTTTTCTGTCCATAACAAAGCTCATCTTTTTGTGCCAGCAAGACACTGCATGCAGCACACATTTCAAATTCAGTTAATCTCACAATAATTCAAAAATCAAAGAGCTTATTCAACCATCAAGACATACCAGATTGACTCACTGTGTATTCATGGAGGGGATAGCAGGGAGAAAAAGAATTCAATATAAGAATCAGTAAAAGCAGTACTAGTTTTTCTTCAGTCTAAATTGTATTTTAGACCACACAAGCACACTATGAATACTAAAAGAGGTACCAAAAGAATATTTTATGATTGCATTGTTTGCATTACTCACCTAGGAATAAAATTCACAAAGGTGGCAGTTGTACATACGTGCACATGCTCTTTCTGCCTCACTGCAAGAACTTGCATATTTTTAACATTTTTTCAGGGCTGCATGTACATCTACTGTCACTGCATACCTGACATTCAAACCCAGTGTCAAGGAGCATGTGCACACACAGCTGATGGGCTAAGAGATTTTGCTCTGATATTAGCATTTGCTTACCTAGTTTCAGTGTTTTCTGGTTTGACTGCTGTATGGAGAATAATTCAGACACTGAAACAGCGTTGCTGCTGCCAAAGTAATATGTATTTATGACAGGACATCTGCTAGAGATAGACAGTGCCTATAGTGGGTGAAGGTACATGAATGACAGTTTCTTGTTAAGTAAAAGATTATATTTATCTGTAAAGCATGTCAGGATGCAGGAGCGCACCTCAGATTAGCAGCATGGTCCCATGGACACCAGGGCTGCTCTATGGCACTCAGCAGGGAGCAAGTGGTGCCAGCAAGAGAATCAGGTCGCTGAGATTAGGACCAAGAGCTATGAGAACTGGGAGGCGACAAAGTGGAGGAACTTGTCCTTGCCACAGGGCACAAGGAATACCTGGCAGCCCACAGGCACTCTTAGTTGTGCCACTTGCTTAATGCAAGTATAATCCATGTTTTAAAGAATAGAATATACGAATCAAAGGCTCCCCTCACTGATCCACCTAACATTTCTTCTGAGAAAAACCAGATTATTTGGCAATAAATTGCTCTCATGGGGGCTCTAAATTTATGCCATTGTCGTTTTATATTTTACACGCATCTTAGAAGTGTTCCAGATGCTGAATATCAAGTTGCTGTAGAGATGTGATAGTTCCACTGTTCTCCTGCATGAAGTGTGAAAAGCCTTTATTCTTGAAACTTGTAGACAGCTGAATAAACTAATTTCTTTCACCTGTTAGTTATTGAGGCTTTGTTTGTCTTTGCACAGCAGAATGTAATCCAATATAAGTCAATTACAGACTCCTCTTTTAATTGTCAGTCAAACAGTGAAGATGGTAACAGTCATGAAACACTTACCTTTATTCAATAGTGAAGTGTGCCAGCACCAAGGTAAAAGGCATGATGTGACATGAGATGACTTCAATTTCCAAGGAGACTTCACCAGGGTGATGCTTGCAGAATTGGGGTCACATGATAAGCATTTAACCAGCTAATAGCTAAAAAACCCTCACAAACCCCATATGATTTCTGTGTAACCTGGATAGATGCTTCTTTTTTTCTGCCATGTATTTTATGCAGTAATTCATTACTGAATGGTGGAGCTGCTGCAGGATAAAGATTCTAAAGTTCTGCTCAGAGCAGGAACTCTTGGGTCATGTGACTGAATAAACTATTTCACTAGCTTCTAGCCCAATGAGTAGTAAGGGGGGAGAAATTTGGGAGTACCACTTAATTATACTTTTAAAATATCTCTTAAAAAGGAATAGTGTTTTAAGAATAAGTAGGTAGGATCATACAGGGAAGTCCACTTCTTTGTCCTGTCTGTGGCAGTGACTAAATATCAAGAGTTACAGGGAAAATATGTTTTTCTTCTTCCAGCAGTCAGACATTTTCACTAGTCTGCAGATACCTGGAAACTGCTCTGGGAGTATAACACTCCTGGCACATTGCTGTATTATTTATTTCCACTACTCATGACATCTCTAGTTCCTCTCTGAATTGAGGTCAGCAATGGCATATCACGGTAGAGAAATCCTGGAGGTAAGGCTAGTAAACCAGTTTGCTGTGTATAACTGTCCCATAAACTTGGCTTTGTTGTATTTTGGCAAAATTTATTCCATGTTCCCACTTGAAAGACTTACCTTATAATGCATAAAATCACCAAAAATTTCACCAGACTTGTGCTGTCTTCCCAGGCAGCTCTGCTGCAGGTTTTCCAACTCACTGCTGGTCCATGAAGTTGTGATAAACTGGGTCGCACTCATAAAGGAGAAATAAAAAAGATAAAAGGAGATCATAAGAGCATATTTGCCATTGAACTCTTGCTTAGTTGTTCCCTGCTGATGTGAGTGCTGCTATATGTTCTTTATGTTAACATCAAATATTTATTTTCTTTTGGCAATATGCCACTCTTCCACCGGCTTTCAAGTGATTGATGTGGTGAAATAAGGAGAGATGGTGGTGCACTATGCACCAGTACTCCTCAGCTTAACTAGGGGGGAATGAGTGAAACGATCTATGCTCTAGCTTCCACACATATGATTTTTTCAACAACATAGTTGGGCCACTTACTTTCCTTCCTTATTCATAGAGGGTCTGGCCCACAGAGCTGGTTAGTGAGCATGTTGTCTACCCTACGCAGGCTGCATGTGGTGTGGAGAAGATTAACTAAACAAGGACTGATGTCTCCACTAGCTCTGTTTTCTCTCTTTTCACTTTTTTTTTTTTTTAAAAAAAGGGTTCATCAGCAAAGCAGGGGTAGGCTGCTTCTAGGCTGCTTGATCACACCGTAAAAAGAGCTCCAGGAAGTATTGTCAGGTCCTTGCCCCCTGCCTACTAATAAAATAAAAGCCAGTAAAACTCTTAACAGCCTTTTGTACCATATGTGGGCATTGATTATGGAGGATTACAGTTGTTCCTATTGACAAACTGAATGAAATTAAAATTGCTACTGACTGTTCCAGCTCTTTGGTGAGTGAAGAGGACAAAGGGTGGTGCTTCCCTTCGTTTCCAAAAGTAATGTGAAGGAATAACCCCCAAAATCAGGACAAAGCATTAATGGAATGGAGAGCAGCTCAGGGTTCATTCTCTAGTGATCAGCTCTGCAAAGCTGCATCTTTCTTTTTTTTGCTTTAAGCTCAAAGTTATAGACTTTTTCTGTTTGATACTGGCAACTACAATTGCTTGCAATCAAACCTTTTAGCTGTCTAGTTGGAACCATTTATTTTTAATGTAAAAGACATAGGCAATTTACAGCAAATAGTAATGGAAATGTATTAAAAATGTTACAGGTTCTGAGCAGGCAGTATGTTATAAAGCTTTATGTACCCATTTTACACATGTACAGCTCTCTTCAATTGTAATGAAAAGGCCTAGTTAACATTATTTCTTACATCTTCATTCTCATTAATGTTTGTTTCACATTCCAGCACACTTTAGTTCATCAACCGCCACATTAGAAATATATACACTCTTACATAACCTAAGGAGATATCTATAGGTTCTGTAAAGCTATTTTATTACAAAAGGTTACTGACTACCTTGCAGAAAAGAAGTGTGGAGTGCCAGCTTACAAAAGTGTTGGCGAAGAGACAGTTCCTACCAAAGCCTTGAACATTTATCCAAGTATCTTAATATTTGCCATGCAGAAAAGACAAAACCTTTAACTATATAAGTAAAGATGCATTAAAAATTTCTAGGTTTTAAGGCTGATAATCTATTTTGGCTTGGAACTTATGAGAGTATTTTAAATTTCATATGGCTTTGTGCCAAATTCCCAATTAACATAAGGACTAAAGCAGGTCTTACCTTAACTGTGGAAATCCAGTCTCTCATGCCCACAACAGGGAATTCAGCATGCTTTCTCCTGAAGGAAGGTTTAGCTCAGATTTTTTGCTCTAGATTCTGCTGAGTGTGATGGAGACCCCTTCCCTTTTGTAATGATCTGTGTAATTTGGAGTGCACAGGTGCACACAGTGCTCTTTACTGGCTGCATGGAGAGAGAAGGCATGCTGTTTTTGAACATGTTGTCTTTTGAAATGGGTTGTTAGAAATGTAGGTGCTTTACTGGAATCATGTGCAGATCTGAAGAATATGGATTCATTATACTGTTTGTTGTGTTTTGATACCTCTATTTCTCATATTTTCAGAAAAAATACCTCTCATTACCTGTGCCAGGCATGGCCAGGTGAACGATCTGGGCAGTTCTAGTTCTGGTGTCCCAGACATGCCGAGCTGCACTTGACCTTTGTGAACTCAAGTTTGGGCTGAGCAGAAGCACTATGTGAAAATAAGTGTGTGGAAAAACTGATAATGGAGCCGATATATTTTCTCTGACACATATTTCCCAGTTTCCTTCTGCTGATTCCCTGGCAGACATCAGCTGGAATCAGTTCCTGCAGTATGAAGAAGAAAAGTTTGTAGTATGGCTGGGCTATTTAAATAAAATCAGTCGTCTCTAACCTATTTAGGTATCTAAATGTGTTTAGCCTCTTTCTTGAGCAGGGGTCTCTATCTGGAGCTATGTTGGCTAATCTCAAAGACTAGAATGTGAGTTCTTGACCGCTAAGAGCACAAATCCTTATGGCTTACATGAGAGCTTAGTGGCAATAATTTCTGATACTTCTGAGTGAATTAGCACTGTGGTTCACTGACTTCCAACAAGATTTGGGTACATAGGGTTCAGATAGACACATCTGAAAATTCTGATCTTAGTGCCGATCACAAAAAGATGCATGGCACTTTTTCTATGCAGCTAACCTGAATTTGTATTGGTTGAAAAGAATGATGATTTACATGCTCTTAACACTGATGGCAATTACAATGCTAAAAATATTTTTTTTTTTAAAAAGGAGGAAATTTCTCTCTTATTCTAAATTATGCTTTTGTGGCAGAACTTGTTGCTCCTGTCGGAAGGAGGTTTAAAGTTAAAAAACAAACTCAAAAGGGAAGGTTAAAAGAATTTCTTCAGAAACAGGAAATAGGAAGTAAGGCAAAGGCTTCATTTGTGTTTATGAAGACAAGCAATTGCAATGAATATCTGTGGATTCTTTTGCATTTAGAAATCATTCTAACATAAATAAACCCCCTGGAGGTAATTTTCTAATGAAAACTGACTGAGTTTGTAATAGATAACTTACTGGATCAAACCCACTTTTTCATTCACCAATTCTCCATAAACAAATGCTTTCCTTTCCAAAATTATTCACCAAATGAGTAAGATAAAGAATTCTCTGTGTGTTCTTTGAATGTGAGTAGTTTGCTATAAACTTTGACTTTGACTGAAAACTAGAAGTACTTGTTTTGAGTAAATGGACAGATTCCACACTATTTTGTTGCTATTCTTGGACTGGGTCTAGTAATGGGGTCACATTTCCATATGCCAGTGTTTGCCTTGATTTTACCAGAATTTTCAAGGGTATTGAGGCCAAGGAAAAAACGTTTACCTTAGTCTTCTGAATCTTTTAGTAGTTGCTAAGTTAAGCATAAAATGTCTACAGTGTGACAGACAGTTAAACGATAAAATACCTTTCTAGTAACTACTGAAGATAGGAAATGATATGTGAAAGGGGCAGGAAGTGTTTCAAAGGGCGCTTGATAATAAAAGGTCTGCAAGTGTTACTTGTAAGTGATTTATTGATTTGTTCAGTGTAGCATGTGAGACGGTACTGATTTATACAGAGCATATACAAGGGTTGTGTCATTACAAACTGCAAACCAATCTTTAAAATTAGTTACTGTCCAATAGGTTTTGGAAAGATATACCTGTCCTGCTGCCACCCAGCCCAGAGCACAATGATTAGTTGAAGATGAAAGTTGATGTGAGTAGATCAAAGCTCAGTATATTAGGTCAAGCATTTTTAACATAGATTTATGAAACAGGATCTTGGTTCATTTTGTTCTCTTGGGAAAGAAAAAACATACTCCAAGGATTTTTCCTTTTTAATATCTGGAAGTTTCTTGCAGTTTTCTAGTGGTACTTCCGTTTCTGCTTTTTCTAGTCTATCCAAACTACTTTTTTCTTTTTGCATCTACTCTTTGTGTGCCAGTACACTGTAAGCTATATACCTTAACGGTGTCCTCATTAGCGACCAGACATGGGTCTACATGTCAAGATGCAAAACTTGCTTTTTGTTTCTTCATGCCCCATGTTCACTCCTAACTGATAACCATGATCAATATTGCTATAGTTTTATAAGGATAAAATTCCATCTTGATTGTAAGGTATACATATAATAAACTACCTGAAGATCTATCACTTGCAAAGGATGGGAAATTGAGGCCTTTGAAGAATTGATTCTGCAAGACATAAAGACCTTCGAGTTTAGAAGGAAGTCTGTTGCCCTGGAAATGGTTGCTAGGGCAAAGAAGAGGCTTTTGGTACAGTTTTCTGATCTTTAAAAGCAAAACTCTCATGACATGGAATGCATTCTTGTGGCTTATGTGTTTCTTAAAAGAAGCCCGAGACCTGTGCTGTTTCATATTTCTCTAATATAAAAGCTTTTACTTGTCAATACTTGGTGTGAAAATCCTTCCAGCCCTTAGCACTCACCAAGAAAATTGCAATAACCTGGACTGTGCTAGTAAACCCATGGCACACTCAGATGGATACACTGTGATCTATGCAACCAATGCTAAGTTGGAGCTCAGCTTCCCAATGAGGCTATTCAGCGAGCAGCAGCATAGCCAAGTGCAGAAAAAAACCGCATTTTTTTTCATAGTAATTTGCATTCCCACAGTGCCCAGAAGCCCAGCCTTGGACTATGAAGGATAGCAGTGTGCTGTGCACTGCACTAACACCGAACAAGTGACGTATTGCTGTAAGATGAGACAAAAGTGGTTAGTAAAGACAGAGGAGCACAAATAAATGGCATAAAGACCATAGATAGATGGCATAGATAGCATGACATGTCTCAGCATACAACTGCCCAAGGTTGGTCATTCTCTAGCTGTAACAGCAAGGAAATCTTTGGGGAGAGAGTTGAGGGGCTGTAATAAGTAACTTTGGAGATGTTCAAAGTGAATTCTTTCATAGCATGAAGGACGCAGTGGCACAGAGGATGAAGCAAGTTTTATATTTTTGAAGCAAGTCAATGCTGAAGGTGGAAGTCACTGATTGAAAAAAAGTGACAGCCTGTTTTACAGTTCAGAATGAGCGATGACAAAGCAGAGACAGGCAAGGAAGAACTTAGAAAATGAAGATGCCTTTTGTTTGATGCAACATATAAGAAGGAGCCAAAGAGGACAGATTGGATGGCTGATGTGGTCAAAGTGACAGGGTAGGAAAATCACTTTTTCAGAAATATTGCAAATGGATGTGAGCAGGGCCAGAATTGTATTTGTTTAACCTGGAAAAAAATAAATGTTGCTTTGATAAAGACAAAGGGTGTTGGGAGCCTAGAGAAGCTTTTCCAGTGTGATCTGATAATTAAAGCCATATATGAATTTGCAATGTAGACAGCATCTGCAGGATTTACATGTAAGCTGGATTTTGGGACAGAGAGAAGGATCTGAGTTGAAGGTTGTCCCAGGTTGTGGACTGTAGTGAGTGGCACTGTACTGTCAGCAGTGACCAAAGAAAGAAAGGGAAAAGGATTTGAGAAGTCTAGCTATGTTAAGCTTAAACTAATGACTAGATATCTCTGAAAAGATTTCAATTCAGACAGGGTATGTTGAAGCAGGGAGATAGTTTTGTGAGTTGCTAGGATAAAAATATAAATTGAATTTATGTTTTCGAATCAGCTCTAGGCAGCTAAAGTTGACAGTTCCCCTCTCATAGGAGAAGAGGGGAAAGCATTTGGGATTCACTAGTGGAAAAACTGAGCAGAAAAATATGCCACAGTCCTCTTCATTCATGGCAGGTCACCAGGTATGGGGAGGTTTGTTGCTGCTCGGGTAACATAGACAATGATGACTATGGAGCAGCTGAGGATACCTCCATGCTTTTGCAGTTGCAAAAGGTAGTTAGTTGGTCTGTTGCTGCTTTAGTGAATATAGATGCTGGTTGTAGAAGCAATTCAGTCCTGTTTTATCCTTGGGGAGAGGGGAAGGCTCATGTGGCAGTGTATTTTTCTCATTGTATCAATTTTTCATCTGCCTGTTGAATATAATTGCTGAGCCCAATGTGTATGTTATTTCCTCTTTGCCTTTGTATATGTAATTTTAATTTGTGTCATAGACTCAGACTGTTATACTTTCTTTGTTTTTCAGCATATTAATGAGGAATGAGGGCAGAAGAAACCAGAATATTTTAGGTCTAGGTCCAGTGCCTTCAATTTAATATTCTCTGGCACTCCATTAGCTGAAGCTGTTTAACAAAGTTTTTTTTTTTTACAAAAAGCTTTTTTAACAAAGTTTTTTTTTTTTTTTTTTTTTTTTTTAATGCAGTCTGAATTCTGAAAAGTGCATGCTATACACCCAGTAGGTAAAATACATGCGGTTCTTTTGTGGTCCTGACTTCTGTACTGAAAAATTCCTATTGCCTCCACTGGAATAATGCTCCTAGGTTGTACAAGATGGATACAAGTCCACATTGGTGTAGTAGCAGATCACAACCATGGCATTCAGCAGGGAGGGCAGGTTAAATTTTCAAAGCAGGATGGAATGTAGCAGGTACAGAGCTCCTTCAAGCCATATGTGAGCTGAAGAGAAGGGGCTAAATGTTGCAACCCAGCAGTGGCTTCTTGCAGTGGCATGGGGGAAAAAGGGGGAAGGGCAAGGCTAAAAGGATGTTAATTAACTTTGTTATGACATAAGTTTATCTTTTCATCATGAGTGACCTTGAAGAGGCATTTTCTGAGTTGATGGATTACCTGAATGGCACTGAGCTGAGGCTTCCTGAGGTTTCAGAACCACAAGTGTTAGAAAATCAAATTCTGATCACTAGTCTGTGCTGTACTCTGTCCCCACTGTATGCTTTGTTCTTCTTTTTGATAGGAGTGGTATAAAGCCTGCTTTTAAGCTACCTAAGATTGGAGTCATCGTTGATCATGAACTATATTTTGATTATCATTTTAGTTGCCTCACAAAAGGCATATTTTGATGTTCTCTGGGATACTGGAAAGATATGACCAGCATCATTGCAAGAGAAGGCTGTTAATTAATTTCTCTATTATATGCCTGTTGGGCTACTGGAATCTGGGGCTTCTTAACTTTTCACGTTAGAGTTCACCTGCAGTCCTGCTCTAGGCATTCAAATTGTAATATATTATTGCACTGCTTGGAAGTTGTTCATATTGCCTTGCAGCATGTTGGGATAATTCCAAGAAGCCACTGGGCACACTGAAGTGAAAGTATTTTCTGGTGTTACAAAGGTGCATCTACATTAAAGTTGTAGTTCAGATCAGGAGCTGGCTTCTGAAATGGGTTTCCTAATAATCCCTAGTTACTACGTGCTTTGATTTGCTTCACAGAAGTGTCTTGGAAAACAAAGAGGCTACATTATTTTGTGATACAATTGGACCAGGAAATGTGCTGCTGGAGCTAGACGTACTCCAGGTGCTGCACATATCCTGTCCACTGGATCAGGCTAGAGATGGTCCAAGCTACTTTCCCCTCTGATCCCCAAGTGCTCACAGAATGATGTTTCCATCTAAACTAGCTGCTTTCTTCAGTAATTCCCTCTGCTGTGCTGCATTACTTGTTAATGCACACATAGCTCAAGGTGACCAGGATGCTATAACACTTGTGTGATTTGATGGTTGTCACTTCCATAATAATTGCTTTTTTATGTTTGTTATTTATTTTATTTTTTTTTAAAGGTGAATGCAGACTTCATACAAAATTATCTTAGTTGCACAGTATTATTTAGGGACAAGTTTCTAATAAACTAATTAACTAATAAAGTTTTGTGTTTTATTACTGGCAGTTTGTCCCATCTCTGGGATGGGACAGTCATTGCAGTCATTACACAGTCAGACAGAAACATAATTTGACTGTGTTTTATCAGTGTTCTTGTAGTTTGTGCTTAGACTGCATGTTAGATTTCAGCCAGAAGGTATCACCTTTGAAAGCATTAGAAGGTGAAAGCAGATAATGGACAAGGACTGCCTGCCATGGTAAGTCCCACTGGATACTACAATTCTGGTCCATATAATTGCAGTACTGGAGCATATGACATCTGTAAGGAAGAAACTGGGATAATCAATTTTATGGCATAGAGAACAGGGTGCAGTGGGACCAAATGACTTGTCCAAGATCACAAAGGTGGTCTGTATCAACACAAGGAATTAAGTCTGAACCTGAGTTAGTGCCTTAACATAGTTTCTTTTTTCTTGTTTTCTCAATGGGAATGAGTGAGGGGAAAAAAAAAACAAAAATGACTGGCTGTGCCCTTATGTCACTGTATGTCAAGTATCTGCAATTGCCTGTGTTTTCTTTCTTTGCCTCTGTTTTAGCAATTTGCATAGAATTTTATTATGTGATGTTAAGAACCTTTACTCTGTATTAGACTAAATTAAAATGTCATGGCACCCAAACTGTCTGTTCGCTGTACCTACATATGAGACAGTTTACCCTAGGGGAAAAGTTCTCTGTTGCAGTAAACATTTTCTGAAACACTGCCGTTTCTTATATCTGAGTGGTAACAAACAGCATTACCTTAATGTGTAGCAAAACAACAGCAGCTGAATTTTGGAAAGAAGCCTTCCGTTATTAGAGTTGCTGGAACTTTTGTTGTGTCTGGATACCATAGGTGTGGGCTGACTTCCTCCAAATTGCTGGCCACTTGCTTTGATGTTTTTATCATCTGTGGAATGAGATATGTCTTATGCGACCAGTCAGTGTGTTTGCTCTTGTGCATAAGTTTCAGATTTAAAATATGTGAAATCCCTAAGACAAATTTGCAGAGAATGTATTGTTTTCACCTGTGCAGCTTCTAGTGTCACAGAGTGGTTGATCCATTTGGGATTTATCATTATACACTGATCAGTTAGAATGCTAAAATTAACAGAAATTAATAGGCTCCTTGCTATCTGCTCCCTATGAGAAAAACAAATGCAGTCTCACAATGTGTTATTGTAATCAGTAAGAATCAAACATTGCTATGTAAGGAAAAGTCCGCTCATCAGCATTTTTTTTACCATCTCCTCTTTGCAGATAGGATAATGCTTTCAGAGTTGTTATGAAGCTTATTTATGTAGTTCCATTTTCTCTGCATGAATTAAAAAAAAAAAAAAGATAAGAAAAAAATCTTAATTTAAAGTATAATTTATGATAAATTTTTGGCTCTGCAAAGGTTGATGACAGAAAAATTTAAATATTGGAATCCCATTTCATACTTACGATGTTTGCTGTGGCAATGGAATTTAACTGCAGGAATTCTCTTCCTTCTGAAAATGCTAATTGGATTTTCAACAGGATGTTCATGAGTAAAAGATGGTGCTACACAGCGAGAATTTTTTTTCTCTAAATAGTTCTGCTTAATGAAATATATAAAAATCTTCTATTGTTCTGTCAAAATAGAAATAGTGTGCTTACTCTGTTTCCTGCTGTGATCAACCAATCCAGTAATTTAAATCTAAATGTGCCATAATCTTGAACACCAGGAGGATTCAAAAAAATTGTAAGGAAAACACCCGCATTTGCATTTAATAGATGTCCTTTTGAGCTCATTTTCAAGTTAGTACTGTCCTTTCTTGCTGAAAACAAAAACAAATTTCCTGAAAATAATATGAAAATAAGAAAAGTGCATCAATTAAGCCACAAGATTCAACAGGACATATTTTAATGGGCCATTAAGCCTGGGGTGTATTGTGAAGTATCAAGGTGCAGGACAGATTGCTTAAAGTACCCACAAAACATATTAATGATTCATTAAAACATACCATGTCAACAAATGGTCATATTATAACTAAGTGGCCTGATTGTACAGTCATTTTAAGTGTGGTATTAATGGAGGAAATGTAGAAATAGCAAGTTAAGAATTAGGTCCAGCTTGTTAAAAAGATGACTATAGTTATTTTAAAAACATAAAATACATAATATGTACAGTTTTCTGAGTAACATTCCTCCATGATTGAGGGAAGAAAATGTGTTTGATTAAATGCCTGGCAATGTGGATCTCTCAAAGCATTTGAGTCTGAATAGGCAGGTCCTGATCTCAAGTACATGGACTTTAACAGGAGCCTTAGGACTCTTGTGTCTGACTTCATGCAGTTGTGAAGGATGTTTTCCATGGACCTGCTCCTCAGACTGTGGGACCAGGTATCTCCCTGCAGCTTGTTTTCAGCTCCTGAATGGAGTGCAGCCAGTCCATGAAGCCAGCTTATTCTGGAAGTTTCAAAAATCTCAGAAATTTTTAGATATGCCAGTACTAGGTGTCACAGAATGGCTATTGCTGTGATGGTGTTACTGCGCGAGGTTGAGGGTAGTCTCATAGGACAGCAGCTGACTGCTCTATTCAAATATGGGCCGTATGACTGACTTGCTGTATACATAAAAATAGTTTTTCTTGGTATGACATAAATATAGAGCAGTCCTTCATCTGCTAAGCTCCAGGATTCAACCAGTTTGGCTATAAAACCAAAGGCGCTCTTGAAGAAGGATAAGTTGCCTCACTGCTTTCAAAATATCATAGAATGGTTAGAGTTGGAAGGGACCTTAGAGATCATTGAGTTCCAACCCCCCTGCCATAGGCAGGGACCCCTCCCACTAGACTAGATTGCTCAAAGCCTCATCTAACTTGGCCTTGAACGCTTCCAGGGATGGGGCATCCACACCTTCTCTGGGTAACCTGTTCCAGTGCCTCATCACCCTCACATGAAAGAATTTCTTCCTAATATCCAATCTAAATCTCCCCTCTTAGAGTTTAAAACCATTACCCCTTGTCCTATCACTACACTTCCTGACAAAGAGTCCCTCTCCTCTCCTGTAGGCTCCCTTCAGATACTGGAAGGCTGCTATAAGGTCTCCCCGGAGCCTTCTCTTTTCCAGGCTGAACAGCCCCAGCTCTCTCAGTCTGTCTTCGTAAGAGAGGTGCTCCATCCCTCTAATCATCTTTGTGGCCCTCCGCTGGACCCGTTCCAACAGTTCTATGTCTTTTCTCTGTTGAGGACTTCAGAGGTGGACACAGTACTCCAGGTGGGGTCTCACAAGTGCAGAATAGAGGGGCAGAATATATAAAAATATATTTAATAACAATACAATACATTAACATTTAATATTAATAATTATAACATATTAATATTTTATAAATATATAAGATATAAATATATTGTTGACATCCCAAACCTACATGTTCCTGAGAGTGGGGATTAGGCACATTCTGATACCTCTCTGCTTTTCCGCTGTTATGGGAGCAGGGATGTTTTACACAGTGCAGACTGACAGGAATGTCTTGCCCTCTTTTTTTATGTGGGTACTTTAAAACATCCTCTTGGCTGTTTTCTCTGACCAGAAAATGAAATGCCCTTTGGATTTGAATAAAAGACTAAATCAACAACAAGGCTCTAAAGCGTGTTCTTAAGACACTAATCAGTGAGAGACATTACTAAAGCACCCAGGACAACAGCTGGTATAAGTCCAGTCATTAGCCACAGTGAGTTTTGGGTCAAGCTTAACACAGAAACACAACTTAAAAGTGTGTGTTGCAGTGCCTTTTTTTGAGTTATGCATTGTGTTGCTACAGTTAAATTGCTAATTTTGGTTTTTACTGATATTGAAGTTCTTCAAGGGATGGAATTCCTCCATCTTTTACAGACATCTTTCAAAGGGTATCAAAATTGGCTCCTACATAGGGTGATGGGAAACAAAATTTCTGCTCCCAGTTAGGGGGTTCACTAAGACTAAACCTAAACTCTAGCATGTGTAATTGAGTCAATGGTGGTTTCTGAATAGTTCTTCTTATGAAAGGACTTGTCACAAACTTTCTCATTTTATTTGGCTGCAGCAATTCACAGTAAATGAATTGCAGTGAAATTTAGCATTGCAGCAGTTTGCCGCATAACACTATCCCTTATACACTGGGAATCAACAGCACATAATGGGCATTTATACCTCTGTCTCCCAAGAAACCATTTTCACTCTATAGTTGGTCCATCATTTATGTGGATTAAGACATTAAAAAAGAGGAAAAAAAACCCCAACAACACATTGAAATCAAGGTGAGCTTCATGTAATTTCTTCTTGATGGCTTTTAATGTATTACTGATCTTAACATATGGTAAATAGTGCAGGTTCTTTTTAGTAGTGCTGCCTCTGGTAAGACATTTTTGTTCTATCTTTAAGTAGTGTGTGTTCTTAAGCTTACACCTACTGAACATCTATAATAGAGAGCTATAAAGAGAACTATTTAAACCTTGGTACTGACTGTACATGCTTCAGCTCCTATAGAGCACAAAGAAATTAGTGAAACTGTTGTTTGTAAAAACAAACTGTATAAAAACTTTATTTTAAAAACAATGGACACCACCAAGAATAATTGACAGTGCTGGTGCCTGAACTATAGAAACATATTGCTGGTTAACATTGGTGCTGATAAGTGAAATGGCCTTTTATTTGATCACCTTTAAAATGTAAGAACCTAATGAAAAGGAGCCATGTGTATTCAGTCCCAGTTTCTTTTGCAAAACGAGCAATTACCCAGTACATTTTTATTAAAGCATAACTCCCCTCTCAACTGGTATTTGCTTTTTTATAGACAGCTTTAATTTATTTCAACATTATTTTTTTTTTCTGTTGGGGGTGGAAAGTAATCACTAAAATGTTCGTTCGGTTTTTCCACAGTTTTTCCATTTCCTCCTGGCACTTGTATTTCCCCTGGAAACATTTCTCACTACTTTGCACCTTTAGAGATCTCTACATTTTTTTTTTTTTTTTTTTTTTTTTTTTTCTACCCTGCACTTCTGCTGCTGTTTCCCTTTTAGAGAGCTTCCTAGGCTTTGGTCTTCCCCTTCTCACTGAATTCAGCAGCAAAACTCCCAATAACTCCTCTTAAAGCTGTGCTAACTCTGCCCTGCTGCCTGGGATATAGCTCTCTCCCCTTTAAATGACTGTGAGCTTGCTGCAGACTTCCCTGCTCTGAACAGTGTCTTCTTTGACCTTTTAACACGTGTTAAAGGTTGCATATAGCATATAACATAAAATCGCACCTGCAAAGTAAGCCGAGTCATCATTATCTAGCTCAGGTGCTCTGCAGGGTCAGCAAGAGACAGTTACTCCTGTTGCATGAGAGTGATACTGGAATGCTCTGTTACTTCTAAAAATAGTTGGAAAATAAACACTTTGAGCAACAGCAGTGTTTCCCTTTAAAAAAGAGAAATACATCTATATCCTGAGATAAGCACAGCACCACAGTCAAAGTATTATCCAGCTTTCACAAATAACTTTTGACATGATCACCAAATGCTGGGAGGCTGCTGAATTTCTGCCTGGGGTTTCTGCAGTGGAAAATGGTTCTGTTCACAACCTCGCTGATGGCTCTAGCTTGAGTGACTGGGTGTTCTTCAACAACACTTGCTCCTTTAACCTCCTTTGCAAATTTAAGTGATTGGAGTTTTATAACCATCTTGGCTACTAGACTTATTGGTCTTTAAGAAAGTGATTTCATTACTTCATTAGAAAATAGCTTAAGTGGGGAAAGATAAGGTGTTCTTCAGGAGGGAAAGGGAAGAGTGGAAGGCAGAGAGTACCTCTATGATGAATGTGCTTAATGCGTTTTTGATAAAATGGTGATGACTGTTAGATCCAAATGGTTCTGACTTGAGAAAGGCCACCCAGCATGGCTCTAATTCAGAATCTGTCTATATTCTCCTCTTCTGAAGCTGGTAAAAAATGCTTCAGTAGGTAAAGGGCCAAGGTGCTTGAACTGTGCAATTTTCTTAACCTCTTTGAGAATAATGAACTCATTTCTATTCTTGTTTATCATTCTCTTTCCTCAGGACGTAATAGCCCTCTGCTCCTCTGAATCCAGGGCTGGATATAGCGCACTACTCAAGGTGCTACAGTCATCTCCCTGTGTACTACCAGGCATGCAACAGGCAACAGCTGAGCCTCTCAGCCAGATAGCAACTGCAGCAGATCCTGAAAAATATAATTTTATACCTCCCATCACCAACAATTAATTCAACCCAATTTCTGTTTTCTGTTTATAGCACACATAAAGATTCCTCTTTTAGGCCAGTCTTTCAGCTTAGAAATTATTCAAATGATGCAATAATTTATTTTGTTTTTATGATTGATGATGTAAGGATACAGGAGATGATGGTTTGGATATCATCTTGCCAACTCAAGTACGAAGCTCACACCTGTATTAGAAATTTTGGGAAACTATGGAAGTTTTAACAGTTTGTGTTTTTTTTTTTTTTTTTTTTTTTTCCCTATTCCTCTGTTCCCTGAGGCAGATAAGCCTGTGAGGCTTTTTACATCTCAGGAAGCTGCTGGTCTTATAAGTACTTCTTAATTGCATATTTTGGTGAGGCTATAATGGCCCAGTGATTTCTTAGATTTGAGGCCAGAAGGCATCACCGTGATCATCTAGTCTGACCTCCTCCAGAGATGTAGGAATCACTGGGTGAAATCCCATTAAATGGATTAAACAGTAAGTGTAAAATTAAAAAGATAATAAAATTTAATATTTCTTCTTGGTACTGGTCCAGGACTTAAGGTAGTGAGGTAGTGCAGTGCAAATGTACCTGATTTCCATGTTTTCTCCCTATATTGTGTTGCTAAAAAGAAACCTTCTCTCTTGCCATTTAGCAAGTGTTAGTTTTTTTTTTTTTTTTTCCTTGAATGCTTCTACTTTAACAAGGAAATGCAATCTTGTTGGCGAACGTTAGGCTATCCGTGCATCTGTAACAACTGTAGTATATCATCCCTGTCATGGCCCCGCATATTGCCTGAGACCTGATGTGTATGTGACACATCACTTATGCAAAGTATGATGGAGAGGACATGCCAGATGTCCTCAGGATCCAGGAGTAGATATGGTGCCAACGTTTTATCTTCTAGTTTGAGTCAAACTAAAGGCACTTTGGAATTCCCCATTGGAGGGCTGGGACCACTTATGCATCCTGTGTGCTGCCAAAAACAAGAGCAGTCCTGGAGCCACCTTATGATGTTCCTTAGCACAGATCACCTTTTTTTTTTGTGCTCTCTGGTTCTTTTTGAATACTGCTTACTCAGGAAAGGATCAGACATTGTCCTTTTTTCCATTATCTTTATCATTGTTTCTTACCAGTGCAATAGGTTATGTACAGCATCTCCTGTGCAGCTGTTATGCCTGTACTTTAAATAAAATGGCACCAATCCTGTACTACAATAGTCACACTAATGAGGTAAGAGTAACTCTCAGACTGACATAACATGAATTCCAGTGAAGTCAATACTAAGGCAACTAAAAGTGTAGTATTTGCTTTTCCTGCAATTGATTATGTGCTTCTTGTTCCTCCCGACTTAACAGAGGTGATTTACAGTCAATAGTGCATGTGTGTAAGGATCCACTCTAATTCAGCAAGGAGACTCTTCAGGAAAAATCTGACATACTGGGTCTTGTGTATTCCTCAGAAAAAAACTTGGAGAAATAAGATTCCTGGTGTTATTACTCTGTGAATTCAAAGAAATTCTAGAAACACGTATCCACCTGTCCTCAGTGGTGTAGTTTTGGGAGGGTGCAATCAGAAATGTAAAGGCTCCATGTTTCTGTGCATCCCATGTGAAATTTCCCACAGTGTGCTTCTGGCAGAAGGGAAGGTAGGAATTCCTTCACAGCAACCCTTTCCTTCTTTTCAGTCAGAAATGTTGGTCTTGTTCTGATTCTCTGCAGAAGAGAAAAAGTCTTTAGCACACGGGAAATTTCCCTGGAGTGTAAAAAGCATGCTCTGTCATTCATTACTTAAATGAAGGCTAGTTTGTGCTTAATTGAGTGGCAAAACTAAAGCAAAATATATCCCAATTGATCTATTTCCCATACCCACCCTACTGAAAACCTGAGATATCTTGCTAAGTAAGAAAGAAACTTTAAATATTTCAGGTCTGGAAAAGTCTCATGTCTGTAGTTCAGGGGAGGGGGCATGGCAGGGGGAGGACAAAAAAAAACCACTAAAAGGAATGATGACTGTGGACTAATAGTTGGTCAGCAAAGTGAAGGAGGAAAAAGAAGAATTTGGTTTTTGTCCTGGCTCACGGAGTAAGTGACCTGATGTGGTAGATGTTTGTGCTGCACTGGCTTCTCCTCAGGTGGCCACTGAAGTACACAAGGATTTCATGAGTTGCTTGGAGTTGTCTGATGTAATGTTTCCTTCAGGAACACCAATATTGTAGAAATATCTACTCAGAGATGCAAAACATGCTGGAAATGCAAGCGGTGCTCACTTGGATAATCATTTTGGATAATGCAAAAGGGGTTATGAATTAACAGGCTGGAAAAGTAAACAAGATTAGAGCTAAGTGCTTTTGGGGACTGTGTAAAAAATAGTGAAAGGCTAATTGCAAAGGACTGAGTAAGGCAAGTCCATAAATTAGAAGGGCTGAGAATGGAAAATGGAGAGATCAGATCAGGTTTCTTTTGGTAGAAAGCTCACAAAAGAACAGAGTAGTGATTTAATTTTGGGTACAGTGAAGAACATCTCATAAGAAAGAATATAGAAGGAGATAAAATGGCATACAGGATAAAAGAATTAAAAATAAAAGATTAGACTGAGTAGGCAAGAGAGATCAAAAATGCATGGAACTGAAAACACCATATTGGAGTTGAGAATTAATATCTACTGTAATATTCAAGGAAAAATAGAAGAAAAAGTTAAAGTGGGAGGTATTTGTGGATGACTGAAGAAAGCAAAAGAAAATACAGTACCCACCTATATAAACTAAAGAAAAGAAAAAGATTTTGTGTTTTATAGGGCCTGAAGTGTCCAGCAAGCAGGAAGGATAACAAACCTCCTTTCATGGTCCTTAAAAAGTTTGAAAGTGCCTTACGAAAATCACTGTTCCTAAGATGCAAACTGTAATATAAAAGACAGGAGATGTTTTTCAGAAACAGCCGGAGCACCATTTCTTATGTGTTTGGTTTACAACCTTGAACATAAGTCACTGCTCCTGTCATTGTGATAGCAAGCCACATACAATAGGAACTCTGCATATAAATACATATGTTACATTGTGCAGTGCATTTGATCATGTTGTATATAACTAACTTTCTGACTATGATGAGTTCAGCATCATCACATCTCCTGGAGAAAGGAGATGAAAGACAAGGGACATGAAGACTAAAGATACTGAAGCCATTGGCTTCAGTGTGGACACTTCTTTGGAAGACTTTCATTTTGGAATGCCCTGTAAGGTTTATGGGGGCTGGTCTTCAAAGAAGACTTGAAGATTTCAAACCCAAACCAGCTCTTCCAAATGAAAGTGATGGTCAGCTACAGTACGCTTGTGAAGTAGATCCTAAATATCCTAGGTGTAATATCCCAAGTTTGAAGAAGCTAAAAAGAGGAGTCAAGCATTTGTATGTATTTTGACCAAGATGGAGAACCAAAATGTCTTCTGAAGAACCTCAACCTCACTTTCTTTTTCCCTTTTTTTTTTTTTTTTTTTCCAGTACTAGTTTCTGGACT
The DNA here is from genome assembly GCA_013398155.1 of Pedionomus torquatus. Taxonomy (NCBI): domain Eukaryota; kingdom Metazoa; phylum Chordata; class Aves; order Charadriiformes; family Pedionomidae; genus Pedionomus; species Pedionomus torquatus. The sequence continues at coordinate 778,117 of VZRU01012594.1, read as the reverse complement.
TAACAGATAGTAACTATTGCTCTTAGTGACTTATTACTGATATAAATGGGAATTGGTGAATGAAAGAAATATATCATGAAAATAAAGTGGGAGAAATTAGGTCCTATGAGCTACAACATGTTTTTACTACGTTTTAGTTGCAACAGCTGAAACAGAAATGTGTCCAAAGTTCACATGGATCCTCCTTTTTTCTTCTGGTGTCTTTGGGTCACATCTCCGTGTCCAGCGTGTGACGTTGTTCATTATGAGAGAAGCAGGATTATTTTATTTTTTGTTTCTTCTGATGAAGCACGGAGTAGCTCTTCTGAGCTAACTCAGAACAAAAATGGTGTGGAAATAATAGAATCAAAATTTGCACCTGAAATCTGCAGTAATTTCACCTCCTATTACCTGTGTCTTTCATTTTTCTCTTTCTCATCTTTTGCCCTTCTCCTCTGTGCACTGGAGTGTTCAGCCTGAATCTGAACAAATGTTAAGACTGATATGTGGAGTGTAAATACATGTTTCTCTGCTGACTTTGGGCCATAGGTAGTAAATGAATTAGTCTAAGCAGCTACAAGTTTTAATAGTGGACATTATGCAAGCACACAGGAACTATTGTTGTCTGTGCAAGTATCAAAGCCTATTGATTAGCTGCTACACTGGCCATAATAATACTATTATTATTAATTATAGTAGTATATGTGTGTACACGTAGCAAGTTGTTTTTTTTTTTTTTCTCACTTTATTGCTGAAGCACAGAAGATAATTTGTAAGTCACCTTTGCATTTTGAGAGAAAAAAGTATCTAACATTCTTGTATGACTTCAGACTAAAGGGAACATCTTATTGTCTTCCCAATTTCTACTGCAAGAAATCGTTACTAATATTTGTGAGCTGTTCCACATAGAAATCACTGATTTTATAACCTCTATAATATAGGAGAGTAGTAATCTGTTTTTCAATATTAGGTCAAGTTGCTCTCATCTAATCTTGTGTGTTCCTTTCCTATGGTTTTTATGCTAGAGATTGTAAAAAGTGCTCTTATAACAGATACATTTATTGAAGGAAGATTAGTTTGTTGTTATTGACAGCACTCGGGATATGCAACGTGTTTTCTAAAGCCATTGGTATGAGCTACCCTTTTCTTCATGGATAGAGGTATAAAATAGAAAATATATATAAAAATCTTCTATTTTATACAATATGAAAAAGATAATGTGCATTTAATCTTGAACTTCTGACAGTCCTTCTCTGTGAGGTGAACTATGTACAGTTTCTGTTATAAGAAACCAATGAGCTTAGGCTGCTTTTCTCTATCTTGCATAATTTAGCTAAAGCACTGGTTTGTGAATAAAATAACTACTGGTACAAAATAAAATATTGAGGGAAGAACGTGTTATTTCTACTCAAGCTGGATAAACTCCAATATTCCTCTGTAAGGTACATGCAAGCATTTTTGTTCACGTATGATATATACGAGAGCTTCCAAATTAATTCTCTTGTCCTCTGTGTCCCCAGACAGTGTCAAAGGAGCTCTTATTTTAGAAGGAGACCATAATATTGTTTAAACTCAGAGTTCGAGATTCTGGATCTTACTTTACTCTTCTGTTTACTTTTCACTTCCTGTCCTCTCTCAAAAGAGGTGATGCTGTAAGTACTCATTATCTCAAATTAACAAAATTGATTCATTTTGATGAGAGTACAGAGGACTGGGGGAACTGCAGAGGCATTCTCCTCAGTAAAAATGTTGTGCATGGATATGAAATTATATTCTTTAAGCATATTAATTTTATTTTGCATTTGGGAGAGTTCCTTAGCTAGAATAAATCTGCAAAACTGATTTGCAATGAGGGTAGTTATATCCACCTGGACCAAGAGATCCTCTGCCTGTTGTGTTGATGTGACCTGTAGATCTGGCTACTACCAATTCCAGATGAACAGCAACTGGCATTTTATGTTGGACATTTTTTTTTAGGTAAGAATTTCAGCTCTCTGGAAACAGGACAACTTACCTGTTGAGTTACAGCACTAGCATGTCACAGATACCTTTAATGGTTTTGTTACAGTATCTTTATGCAGAAGTATAGGTTATTAAGCCTCATTTGTTACACTTTTCTATTTCAGTGTCCAAGTGTTGCCTGTGGAGAGAGGGGAAAAAAAAAACAACTGTCAACTGAACTGCAGTAGTTTTACTTTATGTTCAGAGCTGAAATTCAGGCCCAGAGCTGAATTAAGCATGTAGTTACAGCTAGGCTAATTTCAAGACAAACTTTTTAGGTAGTTTGAAGTCAGGATAATTGCTACTTATATTCCAAAGAGGTGTTTATTCCTTAAGGAGTACTGGTCTAACCTAGGGAAGTACAGACAGGAGCAGTGATACTGTAGTTACAAATTCTTCTTGCCTTGTGAACTTTGCAGAGTAAAAAGAGTGGAAATTGATGATTTTGGAGCCTTATACTCTCCTTTTTTAATATTGATAGAAAACCTAGAGTAATATGGCAATTAAATAAGTAATTTTTTGTACTTTTTATTTAGAGTCTGTGTTTTAATAATGGTAAGAAACTGCAAAGAAACTGTGCCCAACTCTTCCTAGATTATTTTTTCTGAAGTCTACCTGCAGATGATTTAACTGTCTTATATTCACAGTGGAGTCTAATAAGCTGCATTTGCTCCAGTGACTTGTCAGTAATCCTTTTGCAAACTGTGCTCTCCACACTCCTGCTAACTGTAAGAACGATGGCCTCTTGCCTTTCTCTTTTCCTCTCATTCTTGCTGCATCTATTCTTCCCACCCTCCACATCACTTTGTTGCATTTTTAACATAGATCATTCCAGCTACTTTAGAAATGTGTATCCTTCCAAACCATATTCTTCATCTTATTTTTAATGAAATTCTTTGGTAAATAACAACATCAGATGATTAGAGAACAAAGGTGGCTTAATGGAAGGTTGTTAAAGCTTAATTCTGTTTGTTATTTCTTCACTGTATTTCAATTATAGTAATAATTTTACAAATCAATGCTTGTTTGCATAGCCTGAATTCTCCTTTTTACTTTTGCCTGCCCAGTGCTACTTCTACGGTTTTGTTGCAAGCTTCTTATTTCAGCTGTGTATTAAGTGACTTTGAAAAGCTAGCTCAAATGATTAGGCTAGGTAATCAAAACCATGCTAACACAGTCTTGATTCACTGTTGCAGGGGTATAGCACAGAGAGCAGTGGCTGATGTCTGGTATGCTTCTGCTGAGCCCTACACGTGCTGTCACTTTAGGCAGATTGTCCTATATCTATCAGTTGCAGTGAACCAGGCCGAGCCTTCTGTCCGCTGAACATTTTTGTTCATCCTGCTTTCAGTTCAGATGTGGCTTTCTCTTTACTGCACATTCAGATGAGACTGATGGAGTCCTAGGGCTGATGGAATAAGAGAAAGGAGGGCAATATAGGCTGTAATTTATTATGTTTGGGGAAGGAAACAGTTTATCTTCTTTTTCTCTCAGATATTAGTGCTGGGATAGAAAATCACAAAACTGATACAGTTCCCTATGCACCTAACAACTGTAGCAAGGCATGTGCTGGAGAATGTGCTGCTTGTGACACTGAAGGTGTCTCTCACAATTAGACCTTTTTTTTTTTTAAAGGAGAAGAAAGCACTCAGATATTTTCTTGCCAACTTTGGTAGATTGCAAGCCCCCAGATCCATATTTGTTTTACATTCCTTTCATCATTTCCTCCCTTAGTTGTCTTTTTCTTAAGGTAAACAGTCTTTTCTATCTCCATTTGTGAGAGAGCTCTGCTCAGCTACTCTCTCTAGAGCTTTCTTGAGGCTGTAATAAGAACCATGGTGGGCAACTGCAGGGTGTGAAGGAAAGATGTTTTTCTGGTGAGTAACTGTTGCTTTGTTAGTGATGGAGGTTTTCTCTTTAGAAGTACACAGTGAGATTTTAGGGCATGGTTACATTTTTGCAGTAGGATCCTTCTGTTGGGATTACTTGTGTGGGCAAAGGATTAAAAAAATTATTCCCTAATAGAAACATTTTCAATAGGAAAAATGAATTTGTTTGTGTATTTGAGATATGTGTATAATACTGTTTGTGTATATGCAGATGTATTCACTGAAGTTATACATTAAAAGTATGACTCTCAGGACTTGCAAGGTCAAGAATTGGAGAACTGGGAAAATCTAAATTTATAGTTCTTTGTGCAATCTTAATTCTATGTACGCTGGATTTTTTCCAACACTTATCTTCCAACACTGAGCTCTTATCTTGCTCAAAGCCCAGCATTTGGAAAAGCAGTTCAGATCTTGAAATTTGAAAAATGTGTTATAATCCTGAAAGGACAGAATAAAGACTTCATGGCAGCATGAAAGTCTGCCATTTCCTAAGCTTAAGTGTGTGATTTGCAATCTAAACATTTTAAAGCAGTTTATTGTGTGTCATTTCTGATTGATTTTGTTAGAGGCAATGAGAAAAACAATTCAGTTATAAATAATTGCAGAAGCTCTTATATGGCTTATCATCATGGTCTGGGAGCCTTCCCTTCAGCACTGCCATGTCACCTGTAGCAGCAGCTGGTGGCATTAATGTGGCTGGCTGCTGGCAGATTCTGAAGCGTGGAAGAAAAGTAGTTTGTGCAAGCTGAGGTTTCTCAATTTTTGTAAAGAAGGGACATTTCCTCATTCTGGGATGCTGTTTGAGGCCCAGGAAGAAGCAGAGAGGACATGCAGTGCATCTGAGTGTTTGACTTTGCTGCTGGATAGGATGTTCAGCTGGTGTCTGCTGGCATGTTAACTGTGCTGTCCCAAGAAAAACAAACCGAAAATGGTGACTTTAGGGGTTTTGAAAACTCCAGAAGAAGGGATAAAACAGACTGTCCTGCTTTCTTTCTCACCACTCTGTCTGTTTTTAATATTGGCATTTGTTGAGAAAACATGAGATAGTTTGTGGAGAGGATATTGATTTTTATATTTAGATATTTTTTTTATTTCTCTTATAAAAGTGTGCACTATCACTCTTTCTTTCATATTGCAACATTTCTTTAATATAATTAACATATAAATTTCCCAGAATTTGGGGTATTTCTATTTGCTTATGTCCACAGAAAAAATACCACTTTTTGAGTAAAATGTTATTCAGGCTCCTTTTGTGACACAGATAATTGTTATTAATGGAATATGTGTTACTCTTCCTGGTAGACCTGCCAAGCCAAAGAATAAAAGTCTAAGGAAGTAGAATTAATAACTCTGTTGCAATGCATCATATAGATAAGCCAGTAATTGCAAGGTCAGATGGGCATACATAGATAGATGGTGAACGGGTTATGCTGTAATGAAAGCACAGACCTTTTACATATGTTTATGAATAATGTTTCTCATAAAGACACTAGATTGATTGTCTACAAAGACGTCTCCTGAACCAGAAATGATCAACACTCATGGTAATAAAATATTAAAGATAAATTTGTGAATCCATATTGAAGTAAATTTCAAGACCCTGTAACTTGCTACTCAGTCATTCCTTTTTTCCAGCAATGAGATAAATCAAAAATTCTGATAAAGGAATGTTCCCTCTCTTTTTCTGTTAATATATTTACCAATATCTTTATAACTGATGTGCCTTTTCTTTAGCTGAAATGAATCAAAAGAAAGCTTCAAATCACTGACAAAAGAGGGAGTTGAAAAATACCTAGCAGGAGTTTCTCTGAGAGAATCAGTATATAATTATATTTTTGTGTTATAAGAGACACAGGAATTAGATTTTTTGGTTTCCTAGCAACTAAGGGTATCGGGATTTTAAAGCTGAAGATCAAACTTCTATCACCTGCTTAGAAGTACCGACAGATGTGTATTAATAAAAAAAGTTTCTGAAATAATTTCAACATAAGCCACTGAAGTATTTTATAGTAGTCTAAAAATAATAATATCTAGCTTTCTAGATCAATATCAACCCTAATCACAGGTTGGCAATAAGTAATGTCTTTCTCATGTTATTCGAGGTATTTATCAAACTCTGTTAAACACATACTTTGAGCATTTCCAGGGGAAAAATATGATTAGCTATTGGGAGAAAGGAAGTTGAAACTTCACAAAAATCCCTTTTTCATTTTTTGTATCTATCTGGTTATGTCATTTTAAGCTCCAGTTTGTCTTTAGTCCTTTCTCATGCTGGTACTTTTTTATGCTTTGACATTCATACTCCAGTTGAGTCTGAAAGCAGTTTGGCAGTTTGGGTTTGGTTTTTTTTTGGTGTTTTGTTTTTTTTTTTTTTTTTTTTTTTTTTTTCTAAAATACTTTGCTGTATTAGCACATATAGCTTTTGTGTAGTAGTTTCCCAACCAGTGTGTTTCACTGGTTAAATGCATAACACTCCTTGGGATTAAAAAATAGTCTACAACACTGCTCCTGTAATTACAACAGCCTGAACATACAGGTGTTCATGTCACATGTCCCCCTGCAGGCACTTGAGCCCGGAGCAGGGCAGATACTTTCAGTTGTTCCTTGCAATGGCCCTGTTTTCTGGGCATGGATCAGTGATGTTCTCCCCGGCCTGCAAAGGGTTTTGCAGAACATGCCCTAATTCATACAAGTGGAGCAGTTTACAGCCAAACTCTTGATTTCTAGGTGGCAACTATAAGTTTGGTGAGGTACTTGTGGGGTACACCACTTGTTACTTAAGGTACATCTTCTATTTAGTTTCTCTGCACTCCTGACTCTGTCTGGCCTTTAGCAAGTATCAAAAGGGCCTGGATGTTTTGCACCAGCAATAGTTACATCTAGAGGTAAAAAACTAGTCCTAATATGTTTTAGGATCAGTACTGAACCATGTTAGCAATTGGTTTAAGCTTTCAAAGTACTATGAACTGGGGCAAATAGTTCCATAGTTATTGAAGATTTATTGTCTCTTATTTCTGGAAACAGATATAGGATATGGAACATGGAACATAAAATTGGATCTGTCTGAAATACCTTTCTGTTCTTGGCGGTGCAGTTCATACTCCTTTTCATGATTATTGCTTTTTATATTGTGAGTTTTCATCTGAATCTTAACTTTTTTCCTAGCCTGATCAAAGCCACTTTCCCTATGCAGGGAATACATGCAATTTTTGCTTTTGGCACAATTGCATATGACTCCTGGGCTGTGGGGAAGGAGAGGAGTTAGGAGTCTGAGGCAGGCAGGGTGCTCCTTTCCTTCCAAGCTGAAATTACGCTGCAATGTATTTGTACTGTGTCAGGATACTTTCCATGCTATATAAAGCATTTTCTGGTGTCCCACAGTGTTGTACGGACAAGGCAAAATTAACTTATTTTCAGAGATTATGTGCTAGCAATTTCAGTGTGATTTAAGCTATCCAAGCAGTTTCCAAACATGGTAAGCACCAAAAAAGCATCAACATTCATTGGTCACAGCTCAGTTTTTGCCATTACTGATGGTTCTATCCACTACAGTGGAGTCCTGGATACACAGGAAATTCTGCAGTGTTTCAGCATACTGTGCTTAAATACATGCTGTGCAATACAGGGAGCACAAGCAGCTGCATGTAACCTGGGCTTTCCTTGACCTTCCTCTGGTCATTGCAAAGATACTCAGGGCTGTGCAGTCATGTCCTTGCCCTCAGTGCAGCTTCCTTACTCCCTGGAGTTCTCTTTCCAACTAGGAAGCACGAACGGTCAGGCCCACCTCCTGCTGCAGTCAGCTCCCCTGTGGTTTGGATCGCATTCCGGTCAGCTGATAGTTTGTCTTACTTGTCACCACTACATTGATGCACTTTAGACTTGGCTCCTCTGTTCAGTAGTTTTCTTCTGTTCCTTGCAATTTAACAAGTTATTTTTTATATTTGCTTATATATTTTTATTTTAGGCAACTAATTTTTGCTGAACGCTCTTGCAGAAAACACAGCACAAGATGTAGCATACACAACACAAGGATGGGACAGTCCATCTCTTAAATTTCTGTAATGCCAGCAATGCACAGTATTAACAAAGCCTGTTTTCATTAGGAAACATGGGTACTTTGTGGCAACAGCTTTGTTGTGTTTATTCATTTACCTCTGCTCATGCATAAATCTCAGCTGAGATTTTTCTTCACTTCTAGACTAGCTGAGAAACCATAATTTTGCCCAGGCAATAAGGTTTTTTACCATGCAGAAACCACTGTTATGTTGCCCTTGAAACTTTTAACAAACTGGGTGCCAGGAAGTTAGCCTAAGGATGCAACACTCCCTACACAGTAATGTGAACTATTAAGCAAATGGCACAGAGTAATGTTCCTTTGCTGAGCAAAAATGCACTCATTTAGGTAAAATTTCAGCCTGCTGTTGGCTGTTACAAGCCAGAATGGCAAAGAGAAATAAAATGTAAAAGCAATATGAGTTTGAATCAAATTATGATAAGAGTCAGATGGTGCCATTATCCAGATATCCCCATAGGCAAACATTAGTAAAATTTGCCATAATGGTATGCTGAAATATAATTCTCTGGTGGGAAGGACACTGAGACTCTAAAATCAACATTTAACTCTTTCACAAACCTCAAAAAGTCAAAGCTGGACACTTAAGCACAGAGGAACCCCACTGAAACCAGGGCGTGTGTGCTCTGCTGGGCTGGAGCTATGAACTGAACTGGCCATGTTTCTGCAATGAATTGGTTGCACTGGAACTGACAGCATTGTGTCTAGATGGGGTTCATGCAATGGTCTTGTACAAGTGACCAAGAGAAACACGGGTGATAGAACAAAGCCCTACCAAGGAATGAGTGAACCATTTATGCTGTTGAACTACTGATGTAAACAACCCCATCAAAAGCAATCAGATTTCTTTTGTGAGCATCTTGAAAAGTGAGGAGTTTGCAGTCTGAACCATAAACATAAGTACTCTTTTGTATTGCAGGAATATGTAGAGTTAAATGAGTGTGACTAATTTGAGTATTTTGAATGAGGATAGGTTTTCTCTGGGCTTTTTGCTTGAGTTTGGCTAGTGTTGCTTTTTTAACAACATTTTAGGCATGCATGTATTCTACATCTGCATTTTCTCTTTAGATCATGGATGTTTGGTCAAAATAGATGAATTTTCAGAACAGATGAAATTCTGTAGATTTATGCAAGGGAAAATATATCCCAGTGCAGGCATGTGTGTGTAACTTTGCATGATGGACAAGGACTTGAGGAAGCAACGAAATCTGAAGCAGTGGTCACCAGGCAAATATTTGAGAGGTTTGACTTCTGAGTTGCATAGCTGCTCCATGAGCCATTGGTTGCCTTTGAGCCTCTGTTCCTGCGTTTGCCATCTGCCTTCTCTACATACAGCCTAACTTTCCTGAGGCAAATGCCATTTTTCTCTTCTGTTTGCACAGTGCCTTGTACAATGAGACCTTAATGCTAGCTAAAATTTTTTTGATAAGAGGCCTAAGTTGGATGTGATAAAGGCACTGGTTTTGCACAAGTCACAGGCCTTACTCAGGATAACCAGTTCTTAAGCTGTTTGGTCTTCTTTGTTAATGTTTGATTACATTGTCTCATATTTTTGCATCACTTCTATTTCTCAAGAAACAGAATTTCTCATTAAGGAATAGTTTTTTTTCCAATTTTAAAGTTATGATCACTTATCACTTGTTAGCAAATTGTCTGGGAGCTCCTGCAACTCTTTACACAGTCTATTGAACTTTACTGAAAAGGGTGAGAAAAGATTTATAGAGACAAGCAGTATTTTCTACAGAAAATGGTGAGCCCCATAAAATAAACCAGAAGACTGTCTACCTATAGAAAACATAGCCTTTTGTTCTTGCTGACAGCTTCTGTCATCTTGTCACTGTTTTGTGAGAGACTTCTCAGAGCTTATTAGAGACTGGAACATTTAATTCTTCACATTACTTCTTGCCTCCAGCCTGGGGCAAGTTACAGACTGACTGTGAGTGGTGCCTCTGGACTGCATCAGCTTGGGAGGATTTTGTTTGCCTTGCTCTTTTGCTTGTTGTTTGCTTGTCTNTTTTTTTTTGGTAACAGGTTAAATGGTCTTTCATGATTCTGTGTTGCTTGAGGAGCCACCTCACCTAGTACATAAACAAAGCAGTCTATTAAGTTGGTTTTATTTATTTAATATGTTTGAGCATTCAGAATAGCTGTGGTGAGAAGTGTTATGGTTTGTCCTGACACTATTAGTTCTCAGCTTGCCTCAGGCTCTGCAGGCCATCCTCCCTCCAACCATGACTTTGCTGTTCAGTATCCTGGGCCTTTGGGATATGACAAAATGTTATTGACTATAATTCTAATATGCCAGAAGGGCTGCATTATCCAATATGGAGTGGGCTAGAAAGAATGTGAAAATGTTGCACAGGAGCTATATGTTCTGCTTTCTTCCCAGAAAGACTAGACCATCTCCATGTTCCACCACACCTTTCACTTATCTGTGACTCCCATGAGCCTAATGCCTATCTTTTGGGTTGAACCCTTCCATCAAATGTGCCAGAGTCCCTACTCTTCTGCCAGAGGAGAGGGTTTCCATTAATCTGCAGTATCTGATATGGTAATAGGACTCGGAGGATTTGCCTGGTTCCCATGCTCCAGATAGGTGCTTTTGGAAATGCTTCTTTTCTGTTGACCTTACTGAAGTATCACTTTTAAGAGTTATGTGGGGAATGTAAAAATGCCTAGCAGGGCTACATTCCCAAGAACAGCATGCAAGTGCAGATGATCTTACCTGTGTTGGTGACTTAGAAAACCCTGTATTAGGTGCTGAGGTCACCCAGAAAGCAGAAAGTGAAATTCTGTCTTTAATCTCCATGTGTTTTGATATTCTGTTTGAGCTGTGTAACAATTACAGCTATGTCACTTGTGCATGTGTTCCCTCAAGAATTTGTGCAAAGCAGTTAAGAAAAAAAGCCTGTTTCAGGGTGGATTTGTAGAAAAGCACCTGACTGAGGCTTACTGTTTCATGGGTTAACAGGGGGTCTAGGGGAAAGCACCAAAAGAAAAGTTTTTGCCACCTTTGGGCAGGTTAAATCATATCTTGCTTTACCTTGAAGATACAGATGAGTTTCTGAACAATCCTCTATCTAACCAAGACTCCTAACCAGAATAATTCATGCTAGCTGTGCAAAAAAATATGCTTGTTAGGAAGGTTAATAGCACCAGAATGATGGAGACATACTTTGAAATACAGCCTACATTAATAAAGGTATGGGCATTCACTGGTGTCAAGCTAAATGCCTCTTGTTTTTTATGGAATGTTTATTCTGAAACACAAGGAAAGTAATTTCCTATTGTAATTTTTTTTCCAAGAGTGTCTATCAAATTAAGTTGTTGAGTATTTGCAGAGCAATAATTCAGGATTGACTAGTGGAAATCTTATAATCCAGGAACGTGACCCAGCACAATATCTTCCTAATTTCCTCTGTGAGGATTAATTCTGCTGTTTTCTTCCTCCATGACAGTGAATTGAGCATGTGGCAGATAGTGCAGAGTAAACGCATTCTGATCTCCCCTAATCTTTGCAAACACTTCCAAGTGACCTTTTTGTTGAATGTCCTTTAAAAGCTTCTAGGATATTATAAAAAATAGCCAAAGGAATTACTGACAAAGCAAGAAGGGCTCCATTTCTTCTCAAGCTTTGCTGTGCAGCTCACGTCTTTATTGTGGAAAGTTTTGTCTTTTTNATTCCACCCCCCCCTCCGGATTAATCATCTGTTTATTTTTAACTAAACTCAAGTTGTATGAATGCTAAAGGAAGAATTTCTGTGTAATGAAGTAGCTTTTCTGCTGTCATGTACTTTGGAATGCCCGTACACTAGTGCCATCTGAGTGTAAACCACTGTGGCATAGTATTTCACATTTGCACACCTCTGACAGACCTCAGACAGAGGTCTGTCAGATATGGCTGGGAGGACTGGGGGTGATAGTGGTGCCAATGGCAAACTGTCTGGATCACCAATTCTAATGTTATGCCACAAGCATGAACCTCAGTACAGCTTCTTCTGCCTCCCTTGCTATACCTTCCAAACAGCACTGTTTCTGATATGGGCAGTTAAATCAGCCTTTTCACCTGTGTAAATGGACTTTATTTTTTGCCTGAGTAGACACAATTTTCATTTTTGGCCAGGGAGTCCATTTACCAGAGAGTCCCAGATGCTTTCAGCATGTCAAGCACATTTGGCGACTCTGGTGTACATGTGAGGCCCTCATAGCATTTGTGTGTGTAACAAGAACACTTGAAAGAAGCTCAAGTTCTCTTGAACAAGAAAATACTTCATCAAGTTCTTAAACACCTGTGATTCTGCCTAATAAAGTCTCTGTAGCACATAGCTTTTATACTAAAGTTAATGATGCTTTAAGGCAGCTTGATAGGTCCGGGCTCTGGCTGAAACAGCTGCCATCAATTTCCCCTTGTGCTGTCGGTTTGTATGTTTGACAATCTATCCATTTGTTTCCTTGGTCTCATCCATCATTTGTTCATGGTGCTTTCCAACAGTTGTTGTCTTCCTACCAGCCTCTAATTTCACCTCCTTAAATTCGTCACACAGGTTGTATTTGCCTTGATTGAGAATTCATCACAATTACTCCTGCAATGGAGAACAAGTTTTAAAAAAAATAAGTCTCTTTCATGTGCTGTACCTTCTCTGAAAACTATCATACCTGTTGGAAAGGAAACACAGAGAAAGTGGGACTTTGGCACAGGTCCTACAGTTCCATCCTTCCCAAAACCTTTGTAAAAAAATGGTTTAATACCTGTTACCCTGGAAGGAGCTCAGTTTGGTCAGAGTTGGGGCCACGCTGTCACCTGCTGGCTTCCTGCCTTATTCATGCTTGCATGAATCAGGTGCTCATCTAGCCAATCTCTCAAGCTTTTATCACCATGACAGCTGAATACTACTACCCTTGATCTTGTCTAACCCTCTTCTTTCACTATATAGAGATTGAGATGTTATATGGAAAAATTACAGGATGTAACTCACCATTGTTTGCAGGTAACAGATGGGACATGGGCTGAGTAAGCTGCCCCTTGCACCAGCCCATCTTTGCCTACCAGTTCTGTCCTGGTTTGGCACATCAATGTGCAAGAAATCCATCTGGGTTTTTTTACACTTTATTAGTCATGTGACTCTCCCAAGGAGATGCAGAGCAGGACTAAGCCTTTGTGATAGTTGTCTTGGTTTGGACATCTCTGTACTGGTCACTGCCTGCGTTTGATGGAGACATTTCTCAATGAGAAAATTGGTGTTAGGGTATAGAAGCAAAAAGTGATGAGTTCTGAAAGAATGGATAGGGGAGGGTTTTATAGATTTGTCCTTTTCATCTGTCACTTGTTAGAAAGGTATTTGCTGCCACTGGAAAAATGAGCCAAAACCATGAAGGATTAAAATTTACTTTTAAAAAATTAAAAAAAAATATTTTTTTTTTTAAATTTTACTTACTGAGAAGCTGCATCAGACAGTCATTGCAGTAAGTGCCATATTCACCCATATTACCAAGTAATCACATTGTTTACACCTAAGCAAAAAATCCAAAACCTCACTGACCTTGTTACCTCTGTACATGGGTGAGGAATTTGAAGCATGAGAGTATGAAGGGAATTATCAAGTTTTCCATGAGAAGCCTGTGCCAGAAGCAAGACTTCTCTGAGATCCTCCAGATTAATTTCCTATCTTACCAAAGGCGATTTCTTCATGAAGCTTTTCATAAGCATTTTTAAAAGTCTAGCCTTTGTTTTGGTTTTCTTGATGAGAATATTGCAGTGTTCAAGACCACTGCTGGTCTGGGTCTGGTCTAGGCAAGCAGAATAACCTACTGGAGATTTTTCAAAGAGTTTCAAATCAATTATGTCTCTGCCAAAAGTAAAAGATAATTCTATATGGTTAAATTACACATAAAGGTATGTTCCTTATCCAGTCATTATAAAATGACTTGTATTAGGTGACTATATTGAGCGCTTTTCTGAAATGATGGTTAAAAAGACACTATTTTACAGTGTCCCATCTGAAGCCTGTCCTTTGTCCTAAGCAAATCCCAGGGATTTACAAGGAGGTTTCCCTGACTTCGGCTTTTCTTTCTTTTCTACCTCTCTCTCTCTTTTTTTGTTTTGTTCATTGTGTGAGAGAAAGGAGGACACATCTTTCACATTTTTCTTGGTCACTTCAAATCCCATCAATACCTTTCTGCCAACCAGGGGTTTGAGTTGTTCTAGAACAATTTTCTATTCATCTTCCTTTCCTGTCCGAGCAGTTATTGACCTTCTTTCAATCCTTCTCTTTGATGATATTTAACCTTGTTCCTTGAATGTTTCTCAGTCTGATTTCTGGGTTTTTAATAGGCACTTAGTCCTACAGTTTCTCAAGTGTGAGTTTGGCACTTCATTGGTGCAGCTTTCATCTTTCTGATTGCAGAGTGTAATAACTTCCCATTTTGAAAGCAGAAATATTCTGTGACTTTACTGTACCAAACTCTTGTGCCTTACAGGTTTTACAGTGAGTCCCAACTCTCCATTTATAGAAGTGTTTTCTTTTTTTTTTTCAGGCCTTCTCCTTTCTCTGCACTTTGCAATAGGAGTCTTGTGGGGATCTTCCTCACATCCTTAAATGGAACATAAGTTTCATGAAGTTACTATAAGCTGTCAATAAAGCTGCTTCCATAATCATAGAGTCATAGAATGATTTGGGCTGGAAGAGCCCTTAAAGATCATCTTGTTCCAACACCCTGCCATGGGCAGAGACATCTCCCACTTGACCAGAAAGGGTAACAAAAACTCGATTTTATGAATTGGGATCCCTGCTGTTTCTTTAGTATTTTGCAGACTTTTACCCACAACAACTAATTTTAAGTAGCAGTGGTAGAGTTACATCCAGTTCTGAGTTTTGCCAGATATTTCTTTTCAGCTAAGAGGCAAGCCATAACCATAAGTTTGTGTCAGTTGAAGTTGGTTGAATAAAAGGGGAAGTCACTAGCTGCCATCTGCTTAAGACTCAAAGGGGCTGCTGAGGGACATGAGCCTGCCAAGGAGAGGTGTACCCAGGTACCCACTGCCATTGCATCTGCCATGGCTTCCAGCTCAGTACCACTTGCAATGTCACAGCTCTTAAACAGCTTCCAGAGGAGTCAAAGTTTTGTTTGTTATTTAACAGCAAATCCATTTCTAGACCCTCTGCCTCATTTCCACTTGAGGACTGACTTTTAAAATTCAGTTCCTTTTTTCCTAAATCTCATTTCTTGGTATAGTGGCAACTTTTTTAACTCAAGTGCTTCCCATAAAGCCCAGGAGTGCAAAGACAGAGCTTCAGGCTAAGGCAGAAATGCCACCATTTTGTTTGTTTGACTTAGTCAATAGATCTGGCTCCATTAAAAGAGACTAACACAGTGGGCTTCCTACAAAGCTACTTTATTACATACTTCCAAAATACAAAAGGCTCGTTATCACATAAAGTGAAAATGACTCTTGTGCGCAGAGTAGAGTGTATTGCTCTGTGTGCCACAGAGACCCACCAGTCCTAGAATAATTTACACTCACCAGGGGAACCCTGGTGTCTGCTGTCACAATGTGCTCAGGAGTTAAAAGTTTTGATGGCAGGTCACTTTTTTAACTACCGTACCTATTTATCTGGCAGAAGGATAATAGCAGATTGATGTTTTATAGGAAGGAGTCTGCTTGAAAATCAAAGTCCAAACAATTGGTAATGAATATTTTTGTTTGTTTTATTTCTTATAATTTTATTTCCACATGCTATACTGGGATGATTATTATAGAAGTCACCAACCCTAAGACACTCATTGAAGCACCCTTATTGGATTTTGTTCTTGTTTTCTGAAAATATCTTTGTAAGCAAGGCATAACAGCAGGGTGGACTTCTAGTATAACTGAGG
Source organism: Pedionomus torquatus (assembly GCA_013398155.1). NCBI lineage: Eukaryota > Metazoa > Chordata > Aves > Charadriiformes > Pedionomidae > Pedionomus > Pedionomus torquatus. The sequence continues at coordinate 762,301 of VZRU01012594.1, read as the reverse complement.
CTCCTTTCCACCTATAGGTAAATGTTTTTTTTTTTTATCCCTCCTGTTGGTAAGAGTGGACTTCATTGTGCAAGAACAGGTCACCTGCTCCATTGCTAAGTGTTCTTTTTAAAAATAATATCTATATTGTACGTTTCATGGAATGGGCACCATAGCATCACCTGAGATGCCTATACCTCAGGATTCCTCAGGAGACAACAGGGATTTTAATAATGCAGAATCTTTAATGAAAATTTTATGAGGCTGTCTATCAAGAGTAAGGAAACACATTTGTTTACTCACTGAAACAGTTTTCACAAATCAGCTTGCAAAGGTGCTTTGCTGTCCCTTTATAACAGTTTAGCTTCCAAGAATGTATCACAGATATGTAGAACTAAGGGACCTCTGCAGAGAATCCCAATTGGTGAACAGGCTTCTTCCAAGTTTCCTAAGCATGTGCCATGCTTATATAAATGCTGTGAGATTAAAGTAAGATGGAAAAGCTCTGGAGTTCACAGAACATAAGCAGAAATGGATGCATTCTTAAAAACTGCAGAACTAAACAAAATCTTGTTCTTCATAGCTAGCTAAGGTTCTGTTTTCCCTGTACTCTGTTTTACTACACTTCTACCTTTATTAAAAGCTTGAACTCGTATGACCTGATTTATAGATATTATCCCTCCCTCAGATTGTACCTGTTTCAGGCCCATGACAGATTTTCTTAAAGCTCCAGGTTTTTGGCACACAGGTATCAGGCTGTTCACAGAGACCTGTTGATATGGCAACTTTAATGCCAATTTAAATATGACACCATATGTCAGATAAGAATGTAACCTCTTTGGCTCATGCTTGTAGAAATATTAAGTCTGTTTTGACTGCCTTCCAAAATATTGACAATGGGCCTCAATGTAGGAACTGGCTCAAGCAGAAAGCGAGTGTTTTGTCACATTCTCTAATCATATTTTCAGAAACAAAGTTGTTCATACTGTTTTGACAGTTGAGTTTTGCCATGTGAAATATTTTTTAAAGAGTAAAGCCAAATCCTTCAGTTTCTCAGTGGACAAAAGTCTGTCTAAGCCAACCCAAGTGTTAGTAGATACATGTTATGCCAGTAGGATTATGCCATGTGGCTCTGTGCTGGCTCAAGTGATTGGGATCATTTGAAAATACAATTGCACGTGATGGCATATTCCTTCCAGATTACAGATGCAGTTATTATTCAGCAGTTTAGAAGATTTTTTTGGCATTCCCAGAGGACCAATGTCACTGTGACCTAATTTACATTGTCAGCACAGGTCTTTGCCTGAGGAGTTCGATTGCCAATGAATACAGATGGAAAAGCCATGACAAAAGTCTAAATATTTTTCCAAATATGCATAAATTTCACACAGCCTGTCTGTGGAGGGAAGTCTTTCCATGTAAATCTCTCAACAAGTATAACTAATTACTGTCACACTGTCTTCACTGGGGATAAGAGTCTGACTTTCAAAAGAAGAGAACTGAAGAACATTCAAGAGAGATTTTTGAGATGTTAAACATTTGGACTCTTTGGCTGGTAACAGATCTTAGATCGAAGTGCTGAGTGAGTTTCAGAGGGTGGCAATCTGTGTGGGGAAATTGGCTGCAGTGTAAACACACTATTAACATCCCACAGGAGACGCAGAGCCTCTCTTTTGCAGAGGACTGGTAGAACATTTCTTTAACTTATTTTAGAAATGCAACTCAGGGAGCAGGTATCAGGGAGCAGGTGAGATGCTAAGTAACACTTGCAGACTCAGACAGCTGTCATTTCTGTTATTTGTTAGGCACAGCAGTATAATCCCATCAAATGCAATAGGAATAGCATAGGTCAAACTACCAAAGTAAAAAAGCACCTGCTTCTAGGAATTTAGATTTAGCTCCAACCACTGCGGTAGAGTGCTGCTCTAAAATAAAGTTGGTCTACAGCCTTTGGAAAAAGCTCCAAAACACTAATGATGCTGATAATTTTTTTTCCCCAGAAAATCAATACAAGAATTTGCTTGAAATGTTTGATTTTCATAGCAGATACCTACAGAGTTCTTTATCTCAGCAAATAGAACCATGCACATGGGGAATGGAGAAAATGTAGCCTCTCTCTCTTGTCACCTTTGTTTTTAAAAATTAATAAGTACCATTTAGTACTTTCCACTTTGTGCCATGAACATTTAAAATTAAGCAGACTGAATTTCACAACAGGTTTGGTGTAAACCTTTAATCTTAATAATGATCCCTTGATCTACCATGGTCCATCCAAGTTGAGGTTGTTAGAGTTCCCTTCTGGGAACTTTCCAGCTGTTTCTGTTCAGTTCATGTTTATTTATTTACATGACTTTTCAACCCCATTTGATGACAGAAAAATATGAGGCGATTTAGTTGCAGGTATTGTTGATCATTTTCCAAAGAAGTAAGTATAGCAAGGGAAAAGCAACATATGGCAACATTTTCTTTACTGATCATTTATTATGTACTGTTGTGACCTCATCAGTGCCTTTGGCTCTACTGCTATAGGTTAAAGAAAAAGAGATGTTTGTTTTTCCCCTCAAGCTTTCAGAGAAAAGAAAATGTGACCTGAAGGTAATTTGTGCATATAGCATACCAGACTGAAAAAACCATAATTTTTATCTGGGAGAATAGAATTTTTAGTATTGTGTTTCTAATTAGATTTTAAATTTTTATTTTTGTTAAGTTGGAACTCATCTTCCTATATCACTGTTATAGTTGTGATGAGAGCTCACATTTTCATCATTACAACCCCACCTGAATTCAGCTAACAGCCTTTTAGTTTGATACTAACATTTTGCCACTAACACCATACCAGGCATCTATGTAATTTCTAAGGTTATAACCATTATTAGAATAGTTCTGCTATTCTAATCTAGAACTGAATGGTAGAGAATAGAAGAATGCAAATAAATACAGTTTAAAACATGACAAATTACTTTGTTAAATTGCAAACAAATTGGCCATATAATTGTCAGTAGAGGATGGTTCAATGTGAGGTTGAATAGATAATTCTAAGAAAAGATCAATGAAAAATCATAAATTCTAATAATATACAACAAAAAGCCAAAGGAAATGACGGGGAATTTCAGGGAAGAAGGTGTAGAGCATATGAGGCAAATATTCCTCTCAGTTATGGCAGAGTGACTTTGTCGTCTCCCCAGTCCATCAGTGCCACACTGCTGAGCTGCCGGTGGTAATTTTTCCCATGAAGATTAATGACCTGGGGAGAACAGAAGAAATTAGCTGGGTTTGATTTTTCAGACTGCCTAATTCAACTTATTCCTGTGCAGAATTTTGAAAGCACTGGACCAGTGCTTCAAAATGCAGTATCGTGGGCATTTGAGGTAATTAGTGACTGTATGTATAAAATTTTAAAAATGCTATGATACGATAAACACATTAATTTCTGTGCTATTGATCACAAAAGCATTATGTAGCCAAAAGGTCAAGGCCCTGTTATGTGATCACATCCTGACTTGTTCCAGGAAAAACCTGTTAGTTGTAAAGCAACATTAACTCTGGTGGCATGAAAAGAACACAATATGGAATTCAGCTCCTTGTGTTCAATGGCCTGGAGAGGGGGCAGCTTGTGTGGCTGTTAGCCCTGGCTTCCACCTTTCCCACATTGAGTTACAATTCAATTTCTAATTGAATTATTGGGAAGCAACTACATTTCAGGTAAAGAGTGGGTTACATACCTGATCCCTACACTATTTTTTTGGCACTGATGTATAAGCTGTGATGTATATACACACATTACTCTCATTTGAGGAGAAAGATTTTTTTTTTTTCTTTCTTGTTTTTTCTGACATACCCTGAAAATAAACTATTGTCATAAAATGAATCAGAAAAAAAAACACTCAAACGATACCTATGAAATCTACACAGAGAAAAAGATTCATAATTCTTCAATATTCAACTTGATATTCTGTGGGCTGTTGACCTTTCTTGCGTTATTAAAGATGCCTTGACTAATATTGCACAGTGTCCCTGGCAGATGTTGATGGTGATATGCTCTGGAGAGTCTTACAATCTTCTATAGACAAAAATTGCTCGCACCACTAGGACAGGGGAGCTTCAAAAGTATGAGTTTGAAATATGTCCCTAGAATTATATATTCTCTGTACTCAGGTGTAAGCATGGAGAGTAATTTACTTAAGGAGTTAAAAAAATCACCCAACTTGTCAAAAGACCCCAGAGTGTACAGAGGGTTATGGAAATAACACTAAAGAAAAAATGATATTGTGCTAATTACTTCAGTACTGTTAGCCATACACTGAATGCCCTTACAAAAATAAAAAACTGGATAAAATAAAAATATTAAATTCTTTTTCTTGTGACTGAGAATATGGCATTACATGTGACAGTATAAAATGATATCGATACCCAGAACAAACCAAAAAAATGGGATTCAAGTCCAAACTGAAGATGAGATTTTGAGGTTTGGTTTTAATTGGATTCAAATCTTAGAAGCTGTCCTCATGATGTTTATGACTGAAATAGTTTATTTGCAATTTTTCTGCTGATTGAAAAATAAAAAGAAGAAAGTAAACTCTTAAAAAAATCTCAACTTTGTAGTTGCAGATATAATCCAGAACTTACTTTTGGGGAGCAGATTTAGAGATGGGATATAAAATGCCTTGAAGTCTCTGAGATTTGAGCTGGAGATTCTTTGTCTTAAGAAGCTCTGTTACAGAGAAAGTCATTGTATGGGCAGTTGCAGTGCTGTTGTCACACTATTTCCAGTCTGGCAGGAGAGGCTGATGCCAAAACAGGTTGAAACACAGAAGAATAAATATGGTGAATAGCTCTGTCTGATGTATATAAAGAGTTGTTTTAAAAGCCTGACTGCAGCTGTGATCTAGAGAATCTAGTGTACAGGTAAGCCCCAAAGGATTGTGTAAAGAATAACCTCTTTGAAGATGCTGGAAAAAGTGCTGGAAAGGCAATGTGTTTGGACTTGAAAAAGCATCAGGAACTACAACAATGTAAGTCCTGCAGTAAAGTGTATGTAGCAGAGGGATTAAAGCCATGCTGCAGTGGCCTGGGAATAAAAGGCTCTGCAGGTGAGCAGTTTAATGGGACGTTAATTGGATAGTGGGCGAATGTAAATGGGAAATGCAGAGTATGGGTTGGAGATTTTGTTGCTGAAGGAACAGTGTGACTGCTATTGCCTAGCTCTGTATTATAAAGTTGAACTTTATGGTTCTCTCTTGCAGATGTGGTTGCATTTCTTGTGTGATATATATAATTTTATAGATGAAAATGTGAGTGTGGGTGGGCAAGCATTCTGTTAGTATTCCTCCCCAAATCGTGCAAATGAACACCAAAAACCTGATAAGATACTTAATCAATTTAAATCTTGGATAATTAATAATAGTTTATTAACTGTGGGAGAGTGATGAGTCTACTCTGCAGCACATTTACAAAACATTTTAGACTGTTTATCTGATATTATTGCAGTGCTGTTTTTGTTTGGGGAATGCAAAGCACTACAGCATGAGGGACATTATAGTCCCTTATTTATACCCTGGCAGATCCTGCTGTAGGTGTCTGTTGTTTGAGGCAATAGCCCTGGCTAACTTAGCAGGTGCACTCACCATATGTCAGAACCCTGTATCTGATCACAGACATATGTGCAGAAATTAGCAATAAAGCAATGTGAAGGCTGTAGTTTGATATCCAAACAGTGACTATAGCTGAGATTGAATCCTCTGCTGTTCTGGCCTTATTGTCTCTGCTGTGCCAAAGCATCTAAAAGCGTATTTGCTTCAAGCCTGTCATCAGTCCTAGAGAAGTCAATGCAAAACTCAAGCCTTAAATACCCTGGACAGTAAACATTAAACACTGAGAAGGGAAAAATATATTGACAATAGGATTTTTTTCCCTAATGTATCCAGCCATCCTGTTTACTCTAGGTACTGTCCTTTAGGTACTGATCCTGTTCTTTACATCACACAAAGACACAAAGGCATTTATCTTCATTGTGCTGAGCAAAGTGTAAGGAAGAATCCTCACTCTGAAATACCTATGTCTAAAAAAAATTTAAGCTAGCATATCAGCTCCCTTGTAACTCTGTTGGCTGAACTGGCTGCAAGTACCACATACAGGCCTTGCAACTTTAAACTCCCTTCTCATTTTGGTGATTCTGAATTTTTCTGTCACATCCTCTGCCATAGGAGCAGAGAAACATGGCCTTATTTTGCTTCTCCCATTTCCATACCACAGCTCTTTGCTTTCTGGGCTTTGACATTTCATTGCTGCTTCTACTCCTTACAGGCCCAGACCAAGGGTCTCCATGTTCCCGTATATTTCCCCATGACTTCTTTCTGTTGTGTAACCATTTGGAGTGTCCGGAGATGACTTTTTACAAAGAAGAGAGGCAAAGATGGGAGGGGACTCATCCAAAGATGAGACAAGACCAAGCACTTCTGTGAAGTATAGGGTGTTACTAACTTGCCTGTAGTCATGGCTCCACATGCAAAAGTGTTCGCAGGGACGCAAACTGCTTGGGGTTTTCTGTTTGATTTGTTTGTTTGTTTTCCTGAGTTTTCTGTAACATCAAGTCGATAATTTTCTGCAATGCTTACAACATTCATAGAACTATGGGTTTTTATCAGGTGCTGAGTATAAAGTTCCTACACTACATTTAAGTGGAGCAATGCAGTAGAAGTGAGTGTGAGACCTCACAAGTTTTGCAATGTTAATGCCCCAGTGACTGGTGACAATCAATACGGACCATTTTATTTTTTTTTCCTTCACTTAATCTCCTTCCAGACCTGTCCTGAAATGTCTGAAGGCAAAAAGGAGAAAATCAAAATGAAACTAGTTTTTACTGTTCCTTAGTAAAAAGGAATAATAAAAAACTGGAAAACTCACTGAGTTTCTAGGTAAGGCTACTGTGATGTACACCTCGGTGGAAACTGAAATTGAATTTGATGAGAAAAGGCTTGGTTCTATTCCCTTGCTAGTAGAAGACTTAATCTATGTAAGGCAAGGAAAGCCTTAAACTCAAGGGGTTTTGTGTTGAGCCCATAACTCATAATTGACTGAACCAATTAAGAGTCTTTAAACAAACCAACTGAAAAAGACCTTATGGTTAGAGTCCAGTATTAGCTATATTAATCTGAATTTCAACCAATGAAAATGACAGGCAGAAAGAAGCAGTGGGAATGAAAGCCATATTTCTCAAGCAGATATTTTGGAGGAGTGTGTAACTGAACTGCAGACACTCATTTTGAAAGAATGTCAACGGGTGCTGAATGTTTCTCAATGGGAATGACGGTGTTTTCTAAAGGTGGCTATTAGTTATTTGATAATTTTTCAACCAGATTATGTACTGCCTGAGTGCATTAATAGATGCTAAAATGTTTTGGTCAGATCATTGTCCTCAGAATTAAAATGCATGATGGCAATCAATGACTAATGATAATGTGTAAAAGCCAATAGCAAGATTATTATCAAGGCTTTTCAATCTGCTGTTTGTATATGTGTGTGTGTGATGGGAATTCCTATTAAGGAGAACAGAATCTTGTTTTTAAGGGGTTTTACTGGATCATCCCTACTTGATGTTAACTGCACTTGGCAAAAACAGTGTTGTGCTTTTAAATGATTCATTAATTTATTAGTTCAAAGATAGATTTGTACTTCTGTTTTCTATTTAATGAAAATATAGAGATTATATTTTCTCCCTGGGTTACCAATTTTCATGTTACTTCTCGGTTTCTGATGACAGGAAAATCCTGAAATGAAAATATTTTTCAAAATTGGTGTTCTCAGTGATTCTACCTCTGCTCTGCTCCAACCTGTGGATTTTCATTTGTTTTTTAATCCTGTCTCAGAAATGCTTGACTCCTAAAAGCCTTTGATGAGAACAGAAGCTTTTCTTTGGGTCTCCAAAATTTGTGATGCCATATTTGTTTGAAAAGGATTTTTGGAACATGGCTAAAGTTTCTATTAGTATGTGCCTAATTCAGCATCAGAGAATCAGAGAATGATATGGGGTTGGAAGGGACCTCAGAAGATCATCTAGTCCAATGTCGCTACCTAGAGAAATGACGTCCCATGTCACTGAAACCAATGAGAAATGTGCCATAAAACGTCCATGGGTGTGGGAGTGAGCTTGGCATCCTTGCTCCCAGGTGCAGTACACAAATTTGTAATTTCCTTTTGGGCAATCAGTAAACCTTCTTTCTAAAAAGAGTCCTAGTGTGTGGAGGCAGCAAGGCATTGCTGGTTTGCATATAATTAGTAAAGATGCTTACTTGAAACTAAGCTTCATGCATTTTCACTGGAACCTTCAGTTGTATTACCCAAGAAGAACTCAGAGTTACTCAGATGAACTCAGAAGTAACTCAAATGCCAGTATCAGCTTACACACTTGTGTGTTATGGTCAAAGAAATCAATGCAAGGTATTTAGTACAGCTGACTTTCTCACTAAGGTTTTGCTAGTGGCTAATGAACACAAATTGACAATGCGTGTAATATTCCATCCGTAGAGTGAAAGTGACTGGGTTATGGAATTTCTTATCTCTGATCAAGTAAGGAAATACTTATTTAATATTTATTTTTTAATATTTAAGGATTGTAATTAAAAAAATACTAAATGGAATAGAACAGGAAAACCTCTGTGGACAAAAGATTTTGCGAGTGTGATGAGGAGGCTAGTTTGTGCATTCAATAGCTCATAATTTGAAAACTATTTGTTATGTGTTAGTGATCTTGTAAACCAGGGAAATGGGAAGATAATTTTGTAGAGTGGCTATCAGTCAGATACGGAAAGTGAAAGGGTCAAATCGCAGCTCCTCCTCCTCCATAATTAGAGAGTTGGTACACGTGAAACATCAAAATATAGCTCTTTTGTCTTGTAACATTGATTTTGAGTGTGGGATACAAACAGTACATCAATCAACCCATGTCAAGAACAGTGAAAAACCTTACAAGAACAAAATTTTCCCTTTTGGGAAGTAAGCTGCTCTAGAGACTGAGTTTTGAACTCAGAACTAGAAGAGTGAATTTCAGAGTTCTGATTTGCTGTTCGCATTTGGATGCCCCAGATCATTGTTTATCAGACAAGCATTCTGAATAAATTCAGGCAAGTCATGAGAAAATCCTCCTTCTCTTTCATTGGAGCTTTGTGTGGATTAACAATTTCTGGGACCAGGTGGTATTAATCCTCAAATTCCCATGCAAGGCAACCAACACATTTATGAGACAGTGCCAAATACTGTGTTTTGTGAAGAAGCAATACTTTTTGGATATATGCTGCCTCCATGCATGTGTCATCTAAGAGTTGCCTGTCTGGAAAAAAGCAAATGCAAAAGAAACAATATGGCAGGGATAAAATAAATCTAAAGCAGAGTATGTTACCTCTTTAAATTGTGTTACATACATTTCCACATGATGTTTTGGTGGAAATCCAAGAAGTAGCAGGAGTTACAGGAGAGTGGGAGAAGAAGAGAGGGAGAGAACCTTTCTGGGGATTAATAGAGAAAAGCAGAAGAAAAAATCAGAGCCAAAAAGATACAGAAGATGTGTGTGATAAGAAAGGCAGTGCAGTGGAAATAATTATACAAGGTGGAGACTTTTCTTGTATTTAGGACCATGCCCAAAGCCATGAATTATGTAAATGCCCTACAATGAACAAGTAACTTTGGACCAGTTAAAATGTTTGGTCGTGACAACTATGGAAGGCAGAATGGAGAGATGGCGTGCCAAAAGCAAAATTTTGCAAGTCTTGGTTCTGCAATATAAACTGACTGGATAATATTGGCACAAGGTGAATGACATTGTGTCAGACAAATGCAAAATATGCTGACTGCAGGAATTCATGAGTCAACCCATGGAGATAGGGGAAAACTTTTTTTGTCCTAGTTCTCAGCATCAGCACTTAAATGGGAACAATACAAAAGAGCAATAATACAAGGGAGCCAGGGGTCCTGGGCTGGAATTACTCAGCACTGTCACCGCCTGCTGGAGGTCAGATCATAACTAAGGTTTTCTGTCTGGACTTTAGGAGATTTTCTTAAGATGTGAAAAGACAAAGGAAAAGTTAGGGCTAACGTTTAATATAAACAGCTATATAAACCAGTTAAAAAAGCATAGCTAGCCTCACTACTGTACAGTTCTTGTATGTACAGCTTGCTTTTGCATACTCAGTGGTATGGAGAACTGTTAAAGTGAGAACTGCAAAAATAAGATACATGACAACTACTAGAGGAGAATGGCTGCTACTAACTCTGCCTGAGGGAGATTTCCACAGGGTTTACCAGGGAGAGGTCTAGCTCCAGCTGCTCAGATTTTCAAATGTAAATCTTGCCTGCAACAAGGTACAAAGTATGTAGCACAAATGAAGCAGCGGGACAGCATTCCCAGGGATTAATATATCAAAGTGGGTGCATCTGCACTGTCATTTTGTTACGGTTCCTGCTTTAACAGGAGGTCTTGACTGTGCCACTTTGCTTCGTAGCATGCAGCTCCAGCAGCAAACTGCCTGCTCTCCAGATGAGACTATCCTACAAAGACAGTTGTGTCAGGCCATGAAAATGGTTGGGGTAACTCACATTCCTTTGCCCTTCAACTGCTTCCAGGCCTTAAGCTGTCAAACCTCAGGAGAAACAAACAGCGTAGCAGAAAGTCATAAATCTTGCAAATTATTCATTTTAATATTGACCATTTGGCCTTGTTGAGCATTTTGATGTTATGCCTTACTATTTTTTTTTGTTTTCTATCTTGCAATTCCTTCTTTTCCAAAGTGAGACAAAAAGGAGGCTATTCTGGGCTTAATCTCAGTGGCTCTGAGAGGCAATTTGGAGAAGACTGATATGTGGTGTGCTAAAACCATTGGTGTTCAGATCTTTTAATTATTGCTTTTAAACTGACTTCTTTATATCTCCAACCAGCATGGCTCCTTGAGAAATATCTGGGCCTCTTGCTCTGCAATTAATTTATGGGAAGATGCTGCCTTGAAAGGAACATCTGGGATGCCCATGAACTACGCTATATTCGCTGTGGTCATCCCAGACGAGTCAGTGTTACTCTCTACATCTGATTGCAAACCTCCTTGACTTATGACATTGAGATATCCTCAGCATTCAAGCATTCATCTAATTTTTTTTTTTTTTTTTTTTTTTTTTCCTGATCTACAGGCAGCAGTTACTGTTAACTGTTCTCCAGCCATAGTACAGCAGTCCATATAGATAGCTATACGTCAGAAGGGTGGAAGGGAAAAATAAAAAGCAGTTGCCACAGAAGGAGCAGTACATAGTTTCAGAAGGTGAGTGAAGCAGCCAAGCTAGAAGAGCTTCTAGAGTAAAAACTCTTACACAATAGGCCCAGAGAAGGTATCTTGGTATGAGGCAGATGACAGTGTGGTTTGTGGTAGGTGCACACCACAGTGTGGATATGAAGACAGTCAGGTCAACCAGTCTTCCTGCTGCAGGGGTTTGGACAATACACAATAGATGGTGTTGCAGGTTGTGGTCAATAAGAATTATGAACATTTTATCAACGGCAGGCTCAGACCATGGGTTTGATTTACAGCATGAAACAATGTACAGGATAGATGCAGGCTGATGATTTCTGACTCCTGCTTGTCAGCCATATCATGGGATACCAAATGGAAAGACAGAAGCTATAGAAAACAAGGTAGAAGTAACAGTTTGTTAGAAAGGCATAGGGGAGATAGTGTGGGCTTAGTTTTCTTTTCTGTTTATGCCCAGACTACTAAATCAGTAAACTGAAAATGGAAGAAAGCAAGGGTATAATGCTGTCCTCCTTTTAGACTGCTGACTGAAAGTGAGGAAGTGCTGGAAATCTGTCCATAAGAGTCTGCCAGAGTTTGGCAGTGGAAATACCGGTTTGTATGGAACTAGGTTGATACCCTGCAGCATGAAATTTACAGAATGAACATTTCATATATGTGCAATTCTGTTCTAGCTTCTGACTAGAAAAGGCTCTATTTAACAAGCATGACAATGAATGCAAAGATCACTTCTCCCAAACTGTGGATGGAATAACTATACACTCACTCCAGGAGAGGTTTACTTACTCCAGGAGATAAAAATTGTAGTTTTATCTACAATTCCTATTGATGTTGTATTCAACACTGGAGTCAGCAAACTAGGAGCCCAACCCCTTATTTTTATGTACAACCAGGGCCAGAGAAGTAGAGAATGGTCTTCTTACAAGTAAGAAAATAAAGAGATTGCCACAGTGAGAAAATGCTGCAGGAGCTGGAATGGCTGTGTCATTGAAGCTAGCATTGATCTAACCCTTTTTATTTTTTTCTAAAGCACTAACTGAAAGTGAGTTGCAAAAGAAAATCAATTCTGAGAATCATTAGGGTTGGAAGGAACCTCTCCTGGGTCGCACAGTCCATCACTTCTATGATTGTTCCTAAACCAGCTCTAACAACTGGGTATCTACTCATATTTTTTATGATGGCTCTACATTTTTCTTTGGCTGGTTGCAACAATAATGTTAAAACAAACATTCTTTTAAAAAGAAACATTACAAAGCAAGCCCTTGGGTACATTTTAGCTGACAGATAATCTTCAAGGCTCATTTACTTTTAAAAAGTTACAGTACGCAGATGTCAATGTGTATTCGTCTTTGCAGGTGCCAGGAAAATTAGAATTATTACTGCCCCTTTTCTTTATTGTGAGTGGGTCTCAGGCTCTTCTACCAATGTTCTGATTTTAAAATGAATGTCTAAATGTCCATAGTTCTTGAAAGAGTAAGATTTCAAGGCAGTTGTTTGTGTTTCTTGTCAAGGACAGGGAAACCTTGCTTTAAGTCAGAACTGCAAGGCAATACAAGAAGTATGTATTAACATAGAGGGGATAGTTGCAGGGAGTGTCACTAGTCTTGTTTGGTGGGAGATCCAGTTTAAATCTTGCAGAAGGTGCAGGTTCATTGTTGTAGCATATCACCGATCTCCTGGATTGCTTGGTGTCTTCTGCTGCCTGTCTCCAGTCTCTTCTCACCTTAGCTGTATTTTGCCTCTGTAGTGCAGAATGAGAAGATGCTTTATTTGAAAGCTTCGATAAGTGAAATCCACCAATCTAGCTTTTGGCTTGCTTCTCTTGTATGCCTTTTTTTGAATGCCACATAGATATAATGTTGTAATGATATAATGTTACAATAGCATAACTTGTACTGCTCCTTTCCAAAATAAGACCACTTATGGACATACATGAGATTATCATATTTTTACATGAGCTATGATTTTTAGTTGATGGATATCACACCAAGAAAAGTGCTTTGCCAAGAAGTCAGCCTAGCTTCCCCCCTTTTAAAGTGGGAATATCTAAAATTATCACATTCTACCTTTTTTTTTTTTCCCCCTGTAATTTTTAATTTTTTACACAGGAGACCCTATATTATTCAAAATGATGTTTTAATGGCTGTGGCATAAAATCAATTAAGTTAAGAAAAAAATTATTTTGGAGAAATACTGCTTTCTAGCCAGAAAACTTCTCTTCAGTATCTTGTAATCCAGTGAGGCTGACTCCAAGACTTTCTTTAGGGTTGCCATGTTTGGCACAATATTGTGGGTTTAAAAGAGATGTTCACAAGTTTGTGGTTTTCCAGCATGGCAGATAAGAAACACCTATTAAATTTCCTAATAATTGGATTATTCCTGTCCATGGGTGCAGGAATTGCATCCTGATTAGTGGTCTTATTTATGGGGACAGCAAGTCAAAGAGAGCAGCTGATTTACATCCCTTTCCCATTTTGAACTCCACCATTTCAGAGTGGTGGAAGTGAAGCCAGAGAGGACATTGCAGGGTATGGCGTAAGCACTGCTCACTGGATGGATTCATCCCTTTGCTTCTTAGAAGCTGCTTCCAGAGATAAAACGTTAAATAATTCAGTAATAACCTAATGCTTTGCCCTAATCTGGCATCTCACACTTTTATGATTTAGAAAAGAGACAGTTAAATTATAATATCAAGAAAGATGCAGTGTAAAGCTTTACTTTAGTTGCATAATTTTGCAACAGCAATTACCTCAGCTACAAATTTAATTTAAAAACTCTTTGAAAACACAGCCTGTGTTATCACAGAATATACTTGAAATCAATGAAGGATGATTTCATTCCAAGTCTGAAGATACAATTTAATAGCCAGGAAAGAAACCTGCACACAGACACACACTCTTACTTATTAATAAATTCTGCTGTAGCAATTACAAATCTCAACTTCCACAAATTCATTTACTTTTGGCAAAATATGAATTATAAACAATGCTTACCAACTTAATGCAGTTGCATTCTTGCACCTAGGTGAAAAATAGAAGGAAACTCTTGAAAATGATCCTAATCATGATGCTATTAAGAAAGATGCAGAGAACATACTCTGATAAACATCACAGTGTCTGCCTGCCATTATCTTATATTTTCCTTCATGATTCATGGTATCTTAGCAACCATATAGGCCTGATAACCTTTAATGGCTCTAAAAATGATGTACTTGGAATTTATCACTTAAGACCTGGTGCTCAAGTAATGACACTCTTTTCTTTGATGGCAGATCTCAAGCCAAATAAATACACAGGAGCTGGAGGAGCTTTCTTTGCCTGACTATTCATATTTTGCATGGTTATTCAGACTGAGCAAGGAAAGAGCTCTGTAATCCAAGCTTAATCAGTATAGATTTTGGATATACATACATACCTTAATTAACTATATGGATTCAAAAGAATGTCAAAAGAGCACTGGATTATTGACTGATGGAGAGTGGTGTTGTGCATTACCTGGGGGGATGAAAAATGCAGTCTCCTATCGAATCGAGGGAAAAAATACAGATTTATCAACATTACATGAGAATCTGGACAACACCAGGTTGGTTGTGGAGCTGCTAACTGCTTGATTCCTACTGATGATTCCTGGGATGCTCTGATTGAAGCTTTGAACATTTAGAGATAACATTACTGTATTAGTACCCCTGTGCCATCAATAGCTCAAGCTAGAAATGGACAGTGCACCAGGTAGTGTGAGGCAAGGTGTTACTGGTAGTGTGGTTCAAATTTCTGCCAGTACCCAACTTGTTCTTAAAAGGGGAGAAATTAGAGTTAGGTAGGAGTAGTTCCTGTTTACTTCTGGATTTTTGTTATTTGCAGAGTTAGGTACAGTTGCATAAATTAAGTTAGAGCTAAAGCATAAATGTAAAATCTTGCTCCTTCTGGCTTCAGATAGGGGATCTCTGTTGCAGGGGACTGTGGTAAGGGCACAGGCAGTGAGGACAAGGCTTGTTGCTGCTCAGCTGTGACAACCACAGCAACCAGGCACTGTGTGCTTGTCACAGGGCAGAAGTTAGCAAGAGAGAACTCCAGAAGCCAGGTAGAAGGCAATCATCCATTTCATGGCTCAAAAGGAAACTGGGAGTAGAAGCACTGGGTACATGTGCGTAATGAGTAGGATTTCCAGCCTGTGGTGTATGTTCTACCAGTAGTTCACTTAAGATATTTTCAGTAGACATACTGTGGCTCATCCTCAGAGGAGATGAGGACTGGTTGATGGGGTGGGAGTGCTGCTGAGTTGAATCTGAATTGCCACTTTCAGGAGAAAATGGAGCTGGAGACATGCACACACACGTGCACAGACTATTAGCGCTTTGCTGCAACTACCAGGGAATCCCATCGCCCTCTGTCAAAGACCCTAGTTCCAAGGCATGTTATGTCCAAAATACCCAAGCCTGAGAGACAGAACTTACTGCACTTTGGAGTAGTTTCCTGTTCACATGATTAATATTATCCCAATAAAAACTGCAGAATCAGAAATATCATAAAGCTTCAGAACAGAGAGCTGAATGTCAATGACATTTACTAACTGCTACTGGCATAATTCTATCAGATGCTGAGCAGATCACATTTCCATCTAAAAATACAAGTAATCAATGTATGTTAATGTATGCCCTTCGTGCATTTCCACTGAAGCATTTTACCAGCCACTTTAAAGAGACACGCTATTGCAAGGAGAAAGCCTTTCAGAAACTTACAAGCAACACAGGTTTAAGAAGGGAAAAAAAAAAAGGAAAATATTTTTGAAAATATTTTCTGTGCCAGCTCCTAGCTTCTTCATAGCACTTAGTACCATGTCTGTGTGGTTGAAACCACTTTAACTTTGCACTTATAAATGCTTTAGCCTCTTTTTGTAAGGTGTATATTGACAGAGTGTGTATAAGAAAAGGCACAAGAGTGGCATACGCAAATGCACAGCATGCTGCTCACCACACAGCCATGCAGATATTCCCTGAGGGGGGTGTTCCTATACTTGTCTTTAAGCCTTGTGAATGTTAACACTTTGCAAATATGATTAGCAAAATGCTGATGGAGAACTCACTTCCATAATTCCAAATTGAAGTGACACCTGCCATGATCCTGTTAGTAAAATGTAACATATGTCTGTGTGTTACTTTCAGGGACATGGGCAAATGATTACAATACTGCAGGAGGAGGTAGGTTGTGAATTTGTGAGAACACATGGCAGCGGTTTGCATGCAGGCTTTTACTCATTGTGAGTACAGAGTAAATGAAGAGCACTGACATGATTTCTGCGAGAAAGGTGCATTGTCTATGTCACGTGCACCCCAGGGTGGGTTGGGGTAGCAGCACGCACCTGGAGGTGATGTGTAGGCCCCTCTCATCTGTTCATGCCAGAACTTGTTCTGCAGCATCCCGGTGAGTCATAATTTCATGAGAATTATTAAACCTAAAATTCTATCAATGTACGATATGAAACAAATTGCTACAGGCTTTGTTTGAGTTCACCGCTGTCTCCAAATGATTCCCTGTACCTCAGTTGTTTTTATCCCTTCTAGAACGTACCAGCCCATTCATAATGGATAGTCCCCCATTCTGCCTTGAGTAGAAATGCACAGACCCTCTCAGGGAAAAAAAATAATTGTTGGGAGTTCGAATCTAAGACCAAAACCTGCTATGTTACAATCTGTGTTCCCATCCGTCTGTGGATGCCAATCCCAGTTAATGGCTTGTTTGGTTGTTCCCTGGCCAGTGACAGTCCTGCTTGTTTACATCCCAGTCCATGTGGTGCAGAACTTTGCATTAGTTTGGATTTTTATTTTTTGAAAAATTCCCCAAAGACAGATATTTTATAAAAAATTTCAAAAATTTTCCCCCTATTTTGATCAGCTCCAGTAGAGACTTTGCACTGTTTACAGACCTGAAAATGGATACTGAGGCTCAATAGAGTGTCTAAGATTTTATGCATAGTTTACAAAGTCCCACCAAAAAATGCTTGGAGTGGGCCCATGTCAGACTGACTTAACCCTTCATGACTGGATCTTCAGAGTTTATATAACTTGGTGAGGCCTCATACTGTTTTATTCTCAACAAATCTGCTGACAAATAGATTTTTGTTGACTGGTTGTGTATTGACAAAGAATGTTTCAGATTATATGTGAAAGAAGGCTAATTTTTCACATGGTGCCTGGAATATTTGAGCTATCAAGTAATTATGATATAAAGTTTGCAGACTATGTTACAAGGTGCCTTTTAAAAGAAAACAGAAACCAGACATAATGTCAAAAATTCATCATCAGTTCCTCCCGTGTAATGTACTTTTCAAGAGACAAGTGAAAAAACTTCAAAACCAAATAAAGAATACTTAGTTACAACAGCTATTTGAGATCCAATTTAGCCTTTCTTATAAGTTTCCCTTCTCGTAAACCACTCTTCTCATGTTTTCTTCCAGTAAATGAGATGTGCATAATTCAGTTTATTAGAGAATTGATCCCTTTCAGAAAAAAAACCCCACTTTTGAATGCTCAGGGAGGAAAAAACCAATTTTACCAATTTCATAACAGTTTGGCTCACATTCATAGCTTTCCCAGCTTTCACTCTGCAGGAGGACCTGCTGAGTTGCATTAATAGGAATGTGGGTCATGTCAGACTTCTAATAATGTTCTAGATTAAACTTATCCATACATTCATTTTTCTGTACACTAGATGTAAATTTCAGATTTAAAAGCTGCAGATCCCCTATTTTTCATTTCTAACTAAATAATTTGGGGTGACTTTCCTCTTACAGTGCTATGTATTGAGAGTAACTTCCTTCAAGCAAATAGTATTATGCTGGCAAGAGGAGAAATAAAGCAGAGATTGAGTTATATGATGCATTATATTTTAAAATGACACATTTGTCTGGTATGGGGTGACTGCAATGCAGATTAGAGACTCAACAGAAATACTTTTTTGTAAAATTGTATTTCTGCAACAAATCTTCAGTTGGTATAAGTAGATGAAGCATTCCCAATTTTAACAGCACTCTGAAGCACTGACCTGAAGTTTTTATTTCTAATCCGTTTTAGGCTTTGTGACCTTGCTTGACTTGTTTACCTGTTACATGTATTCCTTGTAGACTGTAGATTTTTACAGTCAGTGTGAGGCCCAGCTTAGGCAAGCCAGTAAATGTGCTGGGAATGAGTGTGCTTTACCTAAGGGAAAATAAAAAAACCCCACAGTTTTTGAATGATGTGGTTCACTTCCATTTCCCCCGAGGTTAAGGGGGCAAGTACAGCCAAAGTCATATAACTCTGGAAACCTAATGTATTTGTAGGAACCTTAATGTCCCATGCACATATCCTGAAAGGCAAATGGTAGATATAATACAACACCTGCTGTATGACTCAGTATCAGCTAAAGCTGGAGTTCATCAATAAAATTGATCAAATTCTAAATTAAAAATATAAATAATTGTTTAGCACAAAGGCAAGAGAGGTTTTATTTGCATTATTCACTTTTGGAAAATTTCTTTTGTCTCTGATATAAGAGGGCACATTCACTTTTATTAGCAGCAGGTCAGTAGGTATCTATACAGCAGGAGGCACAAAGTGGCTTTAAAGTCCACAGACTTTTACTCCAGTGTAAGATTTTTCACTTGCACATGGGAAATTTTTTGGTTGTTGAGTTGTCATTAGATCTCTGCTCCATCAAAACTTTTACTCCGAATTTGAAACTCCTGTGTTCAAACAAAACTTTGACTTTTCATGATTTGCAGATACTTTGTGTGTTAAGTGCTGCTCCTTCTTGTAAATGCTCTTTAACTATAGTCGCCTTTTTCGCAGGTGAGTTGCTTTAAGACATTTTTGTTCTTTCCCCTTCACTCCCACCCCTTGCTGCAGATTGTGACCGTGTAAACTCACCTATTTTGTTGTTCCAAGAATTTGCAGGACCATTGAAATGATCTGGATTAAAAAAAAAAAAAAAACAAAACAAGACCAAAAGGCAACCTGACAAAACCTCAAGAGTTTTTATTTTTATGTTATTTCATTTGCTGAAGTGTGATTCTCAAATCACTGTGGGATGTTGACTTTTTTCATACCTGACATTAATACATCTTTGGTCAAAAATACAGTTAGCTTCTTAGTTGGCTCTTAACATCTTAACTGTCTTCTCCTCCCTTTCTCTGCTCCCAGAGAAAGATGACATTAAGAGTAAACTCACCAAACTTCATGTTCAGCCTTGATGTTTTATTGTGAATGAAATATCCTCAAATTTCACATGCATTTTGCAGCAGAGCAGCACTGAGACAGCCAGAACCAATGGGGGGAAGTGTGTTTGGAGTCCTGTGAAATAACTGTATTTAGTTATGCCAAGCAAGTGCATTCAAGCAAATACATAATACATACACCTGCATATGAAGTCATAAAACTGGAAATTTACTGAACTAGCATACCTCCTGTGAAGGATCCTCAACAAATACAGCTGCTCTCCGCTTGCTGGAGTGAATCAGTGCCAGATACGAAGCTAACAAAAAGGCTGAGTTCAAGAAGTATTTTTAATCTCTTAATGGATTTCGTGGCTAGATTGCCTCTTAATTTGTACACTATAGGTAGACTCAGTTATGCACTCCTTGCTTTACTGCTGGCTTATTCAAGAATTCCCAAGGAATGGAAAATATGTTTCAGTACTTTTATATTGGATGAAATTTATTAAGAACCCCAGAAACTTCTGGAAAGGCTAAGTTTTTTAATGATTTGGAAGATTTTCTCTTACCTTTTACTAGTCTAGCATTAAGAGCATTAGGTATGCTACAGTTGATGCTGGGAGAAACCTCTTTCCATCTCACTCATGAGGTTTTGTTTCTGATAGTTCCTCCATCTCTGTGTCTTTATTCAAAACCCTCTCTCTCTCATCTTAGCAATTGGAACAAATTTAGGAGTACCCTACTGCAGCTTCCTCTTGATATACACATATATTCCTGCCCTGAGACCAGATTCAGTGAGAATAAAAAGCAGAAATTGAAGTAAATTAGAGCAAAAAATAAATGGTCTAATTGAATCTATTTCCTCATGCTAGTGGGCCTCATCCCAAATAACTTCATTTTGCTTGCCTGAGTGGAATGAGAATGTTGGAGACACCAATTAACAGAAGATGATAAATGAAATTTTGTCTACCATTTGGGAGAGAATGTTTCCTGAATGACGATACTTTCCTTCAGGAAGGTTAAAAAAATTATGTCACATGTGTAGATCTGAAATATGCTTGGTGATGATCATTGCTTGGCTCATCACTCTAGGAAGTGTCCTGGGCTGCTGGAGCTGGCATTGTTGCTCTCTGCTCTCCTCCTTAAAGAAGTGGACTTGCTAATTAACTCTTTAATTTACTAGGATTTTGCAAGAACAGTGAGAAAACTCAACTGACTTAAATGTGACCTTAGTTTTAATAGCCCCTATTACTTCTGTGACCCTGATGGCTTATGGACCTGTTAAGGCCTACAGGGCCACCACGGTGCTGGAAATTTTAGCTAAGTATGCATGGATATAGCCGACTCAGGCAGCTTTGGCAAACATGGGGATATATTTATTTTTCACTCTTATTTGCAATAATTTCTCCCTTGCTTTTTATTCTCACTGGATATATATTTTTAAAAATGATGAAATGTAAACCACACAGCATTTATTTTTCTATCCACTTAGTCCTCAAACAATGGTATTTTTTAGTGCTGCTACTGTGTAAATGGTTACCAAGTGAATAACTACGCTCATAAAGAGTCACAGGGAGAAATGACTTTAGCTTTATATGCAAATAGATAGTGAGTCTTATTAGTAGGGCTTATTAATTGGTTTGATGTCTTGATTAAATTGGTGTGCCAGTGAGTGGAAAAATAAATCCTTGTTAGGTCAGTGGGTTCCTTATTGTATGTCCTAGTATTTTCATGTTCAAAAAGCTTTAGAAACAGTGACGGAGGCTTCAGTACTGCTGAGAGACTTCTCAGGTATTATATCAGATGCTTTACAGAGTAAAATTAAGAACCAAAATTGGAGTTTGGTTTCAAATTTGGGTGATAACTGACTCCCAGTCTCGCATGCAAAATAACATTTCAGTCATTTTGATAACAGGGCCCTAGCTGCTGCTTCAAAATCCATGTGTTTCCTGGGCTGAATGTTTCACATGCAGGGGAAACAATGAGCACATTTGAACCATGTGTCACTGGAAGAAATGGTTGGGTTGTCCGTGTTAGCTGTAAGTATTCTGTGGTGGTACGTTATTTCCAAGCAACATTACATTCCTGTGAAAATATTAAAATACTTTCATGCCAATAGTAGCTTTTCAAGAGTAAAAAATTGTTAAGTATGTATCTGATAATACACGTCCTCCCTGTAGTTAACATGTCCCTCATGTCTGGAATTATCTGCATCTCTGATAAGTTGATTTTGACATGTAATTATATCTCTCCTCTCCTCTCCTCTCCTCTCCACTCCTCTCCTCTCC